>OY856412.1:1473130893-1473160893 GCA_963693085.1 Alisma plantago-aquatica | reverse complement strand
GAAAAAGGACATAAGAGGAAGGAGAACAAGAAGGAGCCAAGAAGGAAAAATAAATGTAAAAAAAATCGTTAATATGTCCATGTTATTATGGAATATTAAAGGGGGTGTGATAGTAGAAAAAAAAGGAGATCTGAGAGTGGATAGCTGCTACCGTACACTCTTTAGTTGATTTGGTGGAAACAAAAACAAAGGAGTAGAATAAATATAATATTAGATATTTGTTCGCACAGGAATGAGAGCACTATATAATGTGACGTGTTCTGAGATTGCTAGAGTATGTATGTCTTAGAAACCAAATGCATTGCAGGTAACAATGATACATATGTCAAATTAACACATTATAGTCGAGTGTAGGAATAATGGGGGCTTACACATGTGGGTGTCAGCTATATACACCCATAATGATGCAAGAAGTAGACAAGAGATATGGAAGGATTTGTTTTTTCTATCTAGATAGACCTCATTACTGTGGCTGGTGATTGGAGACTTCAACACTGGTCGTTTGTAGGCAGAAAAAAGAGTAAAAAGGCATGCGTTGTATGCGAAGATGGATGCTTTCAACCATACAAAAGACATAGATAGACTTTTTGAGCTACCAATGATTGAAGGGGATATCTTTATGTGGAATAATGAAAGCAATCTAGGGGACAAAATAGCAAGAAAACTAGATAGAGTATTGGTGAATGATGAGTGGCTGCAAATTTTTCTTAATGTGTAGGTAAAAGCAGGTGGATCTGAAATAAGTGATCATGCCCCTATTTCAGCGTAGATTATAGAGAAGAAACAAAAAAGGAAACCCTTTAGATTCTTAATCTATTTGGCTGATTAGAAAGGTTTCAATGATGTCATTAAGGAGAGTTGGAATATGCAGGTGATTGAGAACTCAATGTATGTGTTTGCAAAGAAACTGACAAATACAAAACTTACATTAAAGAGGTGGGCCAAAGCTGAAGTGAATATTCCAAATCTGTTGGCGGATACCAAAAGAGAATGTAAAGATGTCAGAGAAAAGTTGTTGAAAGAGCCGCTCAATGAAGGACTGATAAAGAAGGATGGTGAGCTGAAGATGATGTTTAAGGATCTAAAAAGGCAGGGGGGAAATTCTATTGGCAAAGAAGTAGGGACAAGTGGATGGAGGATGGTGGTAGGAACACCAAACTCTATCACACGACAGTCAAAAGGAGGGAGGCTGATAATATTATCTCAGAATTGAAATGTTGTCAATAAGTAGGAGGACTTGGAGGAACAATCCCTAGAGTTTTATTCTTCTCTCTATAATAAAAACTTTGCTGATGAGATGGAGGAGGAGGAGATGACA
Organism: Alisma plantago-aquatica; assembly: GCA_963693085.1. Classification (NCBI taxonomy): domain Eukaryota; kingdom Viridiplantae; phylum Streptophyta; class Magnoliopsida; order Alismatales; family Alismataceae; genus Alisma; species Alisma plantago-aquatica. The sequence goes on along the minus strand of OY856412.1, from coordinate 1,473,159,575 downwards.
TGGAAGTTCAAACTCACAAGTACTCACAATAATATTCTTACAAGGAAGACAAATGAACAAGAAGTAAAAGAAGCTCTTTGAAGTATTGGAAGTAACGAGTCCCTGAGATCTGATGGTTTTAATGTTTTCTTCTACAAAAAGGCATGTGATATCATTAAGAAGGACCTAGTTGCATATTTTAGTTGGTTCTTGGAAGGAGATAACATGGTTAGATGGGTCAATCACTCTTTCCTGGTGCTCATTTCCAAAAAGAAGGTGACAACATCGCTTGTTGATTTCAGACCTATTGCTTGTTGTTCAATGCAATATAAAATCATTGCAAATATCTTAGTTGCCATATTGAAGACAATACTCCCATATCTCATTTCTAAAAACTAAGGAGCATTTATGACATGAAGCATCATTAGTGATTGTGCTCAACTGGATGGAGAATTCTTACAAGACTATAATGTGATGAGAGGAAGTAGAAAGGCTTGTTTGAAGATGGACGCGTCCAAAGCTTATGATAGTGTCATATGGGACAAGCTATGGTGGATTATGGATCATATATGATTTAATGAACAATGGATTGACGGGATGAAACAATGTGTGGGGACAATAAGCTTTTCTATACCAGTCAGTGGCACTTCTATAGGTATGTTCAAAGGTGAAACTGGACTACGTCAGGGTGATCCATTCTCCCCTCTTCTTTTTGTTATTGTTATGGAGTACTTCACACAGAAAATGCATGATGCGGAAAGGAAGAAGGAGATCAAGCCGTAAATAGTGCATGGTACCAAAGTGATGACACACTCAACATTTACAGATGATGTGCTTGTCTTTGTTGAAGCCAAACAAAACGCTTTAGGAAACTTGCAACTACTTCTTAGGGAGTTTGGTAAGCAGACGAGACTATGTGTAAATACAAACAAGACCCACCTTTTTCTATTAAAAAACTATTATCAGCTGGAAGATAGACTGAATGAGGCAATGGGGGTGGATATGGGAAACTTTCCTACTTAATAAATTGGTTTCCCGTTAGCTGGAGGCAACCTGCAAGTCAAAGAATTTGCTGATTGCATGGACAAACTAGAGGAAATGATCAATAAATGGCCAACCCATAAAACATCCATGGTTGGGAGAGCTGCTCTTCTGAAGGCATATGTAGAGGGACTTCTCACCTTCTGGGTACAATAAGGAGAAATCCTCGGTCCAGTTCTGGATGTAATGAAGATGAAAATGGTAAACTTTCTTTGGGCAAGTGTGTACCACCCGATGAGGTATGCACACATAGATCTTCCCAAAGATAGCAGAGGCTTGGATTTGAAAGCACCGAGGGACATAGAAAAGTGGGGGGAATGAGAAGAATCATTATCTACCAGGTAAAAACTACAACTTGGGGAAAATGGATGAGAGAAAGATATCCAAGAGGGCTGGATTTCATTCCACAAACAAGAGAAGGATACCCACAGACTATCAATGTCATGACAGAGATGTGACAACAAGTTAGACATTCATTTAGCCCTCATGAGGAGGGGAGATGAAGACTTAAAGACATGAAGATCAACCACTGGGAAGTGACGAGATCAAGAGCTATAAAAGACAAGCACATGAAGTAGGTATGGACCAAAATGCATCTACCAAAATAGAGTATGTGTGCTTATAAAATTTTACACAATGCTCTAGCCACCCTGGATATAATACATGCATGGAATCATGAAGTTGTTGTTATTTGCTTGCTAGTAAGGATGATAATGAGTCCCATGCTCACCTAGTAGGCTGCTGCAAATTTGTAAAGAAAGCTTGGGAGATAATATGTGATGACTTTAGATTGCATTTGCAGCTAAAAGAGGAACCGAGAAGAATGTTGGTAAGCTACTGGAGAAGCGATAAAAAGAGGATCATGTTTTCTGCTCTATGTTATCATATTTGGGAGGAAAGGAACACACACAAACACGGAGGTACAACCACTAATGCAAGGAGTATTGCTGTAAAATTTTTTAAATGTGTTAAACACAAGTTACACATTAGCTAGAAGAGTGAATTCTCATGTATTCGTCATATGACGTTGGGGCTATATGTAACTCTTGACCTCATATATTTTCAAGAAGAAGTCAGAATATATATTTACTTGATTACAATACATATATATATATATATATATATATACATATATATCAGAAGAGGACACTCTCCATTAACAACTAGGGAACAATTGTGAATCAACTAATCATTTTCCAAACGTTTTTTGTCCTTAGACTTTTCATACTTTTGAAGTAGTTGTTGACGATGTGATTCCTCTTTTGTGACGTTTTCAACATGTAACTAATAGGAACTTCATGCTAAGATGTTCTTCTCCTTATAATTTTATTTTTAAATCCTTAAGGCTTGCCGTCCAGAAAGGAATGACAGCCGAATTTGTTGTCTGCTTATGGGAAGACATTTTTTAATTTTTAAAATATGTTCCAATATTTTTTATAATATTTTTATATGGAAAATCCACTTAGGATGGCTCGAGGGAGAGGTGGACGAGGGCGAGGCCGCAGGCGAATCCCTAGTGGTCGAAGAGGCGAGGAACAGGGCGCCACAGAGTCGACCACGACTCCTCCAGTTCATCAATCGGCGAGGACTGGAGATGGAGGCAACCTAAACAAAACCTCTGAACCATCTAAGGAGACGCATCCCAAGGAGGCATCGTCGTCAACTGAAGCTTCCTCAAGCGGAGCTCAGAAATCTCCCCCAAAAAATCAAGCTGATGCAGAGTCCTCTTCATCCCAGGTTGCCAACTTGATTTTTTCCAGTAGACATGATCGAGAGGTCGTGGGGTTTACATCGCTTGATTTTATTAAGCTAGTCCTTATCGAAGGAGAGAGATGTGCCTCACTTTCTAGTCAGGACATCTCCATTCCGAACTGGAGCGAGTTTGTTTTGATCCGATTTGTTGGGAGGAAGCCATTCTGAGAACAACTATCTGGTTGGATTCGGAGACAGTGGAAACCCAGTGGCCATGTTGAGATCTTCTCGGAGGAGCGGGAGGGCTACGTTGTGAAGCTACCAACGTCGAGCGAGCGGGATAGGGTCTTGGACTAGGCTCCATGGTTTATGGATGGATCCCTTATTGTGGCGAATTCATGGCGGCCGGGGATTCCTCTTCCACCCCTTTCCTTCTCGCAGGTTCCCATCTGGGTGAAAATTGAAAACACAGGCTTTCCTTGGTCTCGTGATAGAATTGCTAGAGTTTCCAGTACCCTTGGGAAACCTATTGATTTTGACGATAACTCTATTGCAGTGGGATGTATGGGATCAGCTTACGCTTGCATTGAGATCTGTAGTGACACTACCCTGCCAAAGTCTACGAAAGCAGTGGTGGATACTATTGTCAAGCAACTGAAAGTTGAATCCATATCAAAACCTCTGATATGCTCATGCTGCAAGAGGTATGGCCATCGACAATCCTCATGTTCCCAAAAAGTTAGGAAACCCCCTCCAGACAATGATCTGCAGGTGAGGTTTGGCAAGAGTGAAGGTGTTTGCAGGAATGCCTCTAAGAAGGATTGTTCACTAGTTGATTCCGGTCAGGAGAAGACAGTCCAGGACAAAACCGATGAAGCCAACTCACACGATGTCTCTGATGACAGCCTGCTGAAGGCTATTGAACATCAGATTGAAGAGGTTTTTCTCAATAGAAGCGCCTCCGATCCCCCTCCTCTGTCCAATGAACCCCATGGTTTCCAAGCAGATCCCGACATGTTCGGGTCCTCACTGGTTTGTAACATGGGCAGTATCAACTTGGACTGGGAGTTGAACTTTAATAGAGGTGATTCTGAATCTTGGAAGGTCCAAAAAATCTAGGAAAGCTGTGGCTTTTCAGTTGATTATCAGGTTAGTAGAGCCAACCTTCTCGAGGAAGTCGATGGATCCATTGGGGACTCAAATTCTGAAGATGATTCGGTTCAGGTTAGAGACGATTCACTGGAGTATGAGGAACAATGGTCCAATAGGAAAAAGAAAATAGCCATGAAGAAACGGGAAGGGGGTTAAATTATCTTCTTTCTTGTGGCTGATCCCAGCTGTTTGGTCTCTTTCTTGCTGTCTGTCTTGCCATCAGGAACTAAACTCTAGTTTAGTGGTGATATGTGAAGGGTTGTAGATGATCAATAGGTACACTTTCAGCGGATGAGGATAATGTTAGTACTGATGTGATCATTGTGTGAGCCTTTGCATGATCTTTTGATCAGAGACTAAAATCCTAGTGGTTTTGATTTTCAGCTGGCTTGAAATTTTATGATCAGGGCAAGTGATTGATAGATTCAAGTCTACTGGCTGCATAGATTCCAGGTCTGGCTAATGATGCCTTCCGGCTATCCTAGGCATCACAATTTCTGAGGGTGGTTTTCACGGTAGTTGATGTCTTGAGTAGTTTAGGTCTGCTTCTTCTAGTCACTCTGATATCTGTATGGTTATCTAGCCTCTGTTTTCCTTCTTTCTCTTGTTCTGGTAGTTTGTTATCGGGCTCCTTAGCATCTTGTATGCTCTGGTCTTAGTTTTCCTTTTTTGTTTGTGTTTTTTCACTCGAGTCTGTAATTAGGGGTGCTCCATTGTACCCAACGTTTTTTGGACACATTATAGTAACAGAGTTTTTTACCGACAAAAAAAAACTAGAAGTAAAAGTTAACCCTTTACAAACGATTTCCCATGTTGTTCTAATAAATGGGTTATATATGAGGACCAATGGGGGGTTTGCAGGTATGTGTATGTCTTGTCTTAACTTTTTTTTTTTTTAAAGATGGATTGGACATGGGTTAACACAAAGTACATATGGGTATTAGTGGGTATGGGTATAGATCATTCAAACCCATCCGAATTGCCATCCTACGTATATCTCCTCTCCCTTTTGTATACATAAAACCAAGTCCATATATCCTCTCCCCTAGATTTCTCCCTGTTCACTGTAGGGGCCCCTCCCATCCCAAAGTCCACTTGTAGCCGTGGTTCCGTCCGTATGGAAGCGTGATATCACATGATGCCATATGCCAGGCAGGACCCATCTGCCGCACCGCAGCAATTAGAGAGGCAGTCTCATATGGGTGCGTGCAGATGCAAGCAATGAATTGGAAGCCGCGTATCGCGTCGGGAGTGGCGACCAGATCCCTTGTCCTAGTTCATCTGGAGTAAGGGGGGTGGGGACAGGGTGGATGATGATCATCTGGAGTAGGGGGTGGGGACAACGAGCCTCGTCTGAGACCGACGAGAGAGAGAGAGAGAGAGCACCGGAGGCACGAAGAAGAAAATGTTGTGTTAGGCATGTGCGAGAGGGAAGGCAACAAAGCGAATCAGTAGAGAGAGAGACAGAGAGAACAGTGGCCATTGGGAGCGCCCGTTTATATAAACCGAGATAATATACGCAGAAATGAATTAAACCCTTTGCCCGTTCACAGTCACAGGGCTCATTCTCTTCCTCTCTCTCCCTGTGGACTGTGGCTGGTCAGAGCGGGAGAGAGTAGTGCGGTACAGCAAGCAGCAGCTGGCCGCATCAAAGGGGGGAGGAAGCCGCATTGTCTGGATCGCTCAGCTGCGCTGCTGGTATCCAGCGTTTCGGCAGTGGCCATGGACCAGAAGGCAACGCGATGGTGCCGAATCGCCGCGGTGCCGGTGCTGGTGATGTTCTTCGCCCTCTATAGCAGCTGCGCCTGCGCGACGGAAGTCACATACGACGGACGGTCGCTGATCATCGGAGGGCAGCGGCGGCTGCTCTTCTCCGGGTCCATCCACTACACGCGCAGCACGCCTGAGGTACGCCAGGCCGACTTCTCCATTGGAATCCCACACGGCAGTCGCTTTCTCTTTTTTTTTTTAGGTTTCTCCTCGATCGTTTGTCGCCGCTGCCGCCCAGCACATTGTCGCTAGGCTCCTTGCCGAGTCTGTTTGTGCCCCTGCCCGAGATCTAATCGTCGTTCGATTGGCCTCCTGCCTTCTGTTCGTAGCTATAGGAATAGGATCCACTGTAGCCATTTGTGCCTCCCTGATGCGCTCTCCATCCGTCATTGATCGATAGATTCAGGTCCCAAGCTCCCTGTGATTTACTGTCGGTGACTGACACCTTCCCCAATCTCGCCCAGCTGGCGGCCGCTCAAAGGGCGGGAATCTCAGTCCGCGGCGAATGGGGAGGAGGAGCAACCCGACGAATAGGAGGAATGTGAGTGTGGAGAAGGTGGGGCCCCGCACGCCTGAACCTCGTGTCCTCCTATTCCTCTCCCGGAAATAATAGTATATTGGTAATAACTCTAATGTATTATATAATAAAGACTGAGATATTTTGTTTGATTATCCTTGGTACAGTAGGAAGGGGGAGTACATGCTATTACATACGCTAGGCTAGGCATACGCTTTAAAAAGAACTTAAATGCCATGTCGTTTTACTATATTTAGTTGAGGAAATAAAAAATATTAACTTCATTCAATAGATAATTACTTTGCGAGTGACAATTACTTTGTAAGGCATGTTAAAAGGAAGAAAAAGAAGAAGAAAAATTTCATCGAATTTCATTTCAGCAATAGTCATTGTTGTACTAGACATAGTGTTAAAGAAGAAGATCATTATAAAGAATATCAATATATAAGAGTAATAACAATGCCTTCTCCGTACCATGTCGGAGAGACATGTAAATTCCACCACGTCCTGGTACACTCCAAAATCTTAGCAACTACAGAAATGATAAGCACGTTGCAAGTACCTATGCTGGTTGGAGTCGGTTTCCAATTGGGACGGTACATACAACTTGATTATTTTTAAGAAAACCAATTTCAAATCAGTTAATGACCGGAACCCAACTTCAGGCCGAGTCTGGATCTGTGCGCCAATAGTATATCCGTATATGCTTACGCAAATAATGTAGGGTGTTCATCCATCCATCCATCTATCTTTGTAACCCGTTTCTTATTAGACTACTACTATTTAGTGCTGCCTACAGGCAATTCCCATATGCCGACCTGCGCTTCATCATTCCCTTTGGATCCCAGCTCACCCTGCCGCCGGGCGGCAAATCCCACTCCGAGACTGGTGTGTGTCAGGCCAATCAATTGCAATATGTTTAAATATTTTGAACTCCGGTATGTATAGTTATTTTCCTTATCTTATATTAATGATACAAGACCTGCGACTCTCCGCCAGATCCAATGTTTTAATTATATCCCTTCACTAAATAAGAAAATTCATGACCAGTTACACCTACGCCTCGTGGTACGCAATCGACTTGATGCCTCCCATGTGTCTCTCATGTGTACGTAATTCTTCTTCGATTCCTATACACCTGAGTCTCAGCCGCCGCAGCAGAGAGTAACATGGGCAATTCTGTTTGACCGGGTTGGACTAGGTGGGAAAGAGGCGGGTTGTTGATTAAATGACATGGGCCGAAAGAAATAGAGCCGCATGACGGAAAACATGGGCCATTCTCGTGGCCCCAGCTTTTATCGAAACGCCGATTGGAGTGCGGAAACGGGCCAGTGTAATAATTGTGGGTGGAGGTCGTAATGTAACTTGATGGGCGGCCTCTCGGAGCCGGCCCATTCAATTTCTGTTTTCCACTGCCGCAACTACACCCACCTCTCTTTCTCCGTCTCACAACACTCAGTTTCCCATCATGCACTTTATTTAAATCTATCAAACTAGATCAAAATCCGCCAATACTTACAGGTTGACCAGTTGAAGTAAAAATTGTGTGATGAAATGTGTCGGCCACTGAAAATTATCTAAATCCATACTTATTCATTTATTAACGGGTTTTGCTGGAGATCCATTTATAAAAATAGATATAATGATGCACTAGTACTCAGAATAGATAAGACGATCTACAACTAACCATTAATTGTTAAGAAGTTCCAATTATTAAGAAGTTTCAACTCGAATTTGTCCAACATGATTTGATATGAGAGAGTTATGGGGGAAAATAAATCTAATTCTACTACATTATCTAATTGTTCTATCAAACTTAATCTAGAGTCATAGTACAAGTTACTAAATATAGTTTATTGATCATAATTATACACTAGATGATTTCAATAGTAAATTAGAGAATTTTACCTAAACGTATGTAAATAACATACTTTTCTCATATTTGATAGTGACAACTTATAGTAATTTAGTGTAAAATACTACTAATTGGTCTTCTTTTATCGTTACTGTAGCAATTTACAAAATAATTATTTATTGAGCACATATTATATGGGCATCCGTGTGACCCCGCAAGCTCTAAGTCGAATTTAAATTTATTTTTCTTTGATCTGTTTAGAATTATATTTTTTTTAACCCGCAAGACCCAAACTGAACGATCCAATCCAAACCCAACCCCTATATCTATTATTTGACAGGTCTCTTTCCGTTTCCCCCATATTATCGTTCCCGTTCTATTCAGAATTTCGAACTCTCCTCTCCCCGAGTGCTCTGGAAACTGTGCTGACAATACCCATGTATCGTGCGTTCCTCCTCCTCACTCTCTCGCTCGCAATGGCAGATGTGGCCGGCGCTCATCTCCCGTGCCAAAAAGGGCGGCATCGACGTCATACAGACCTACGTCTTCTGGAACGTACACGAGCCACAACAGGGACAGGTGATTGCTGCTTGCTGCTGATACCACCACTAATAATCCACCATGCAATTACACAATCTTATTCTTTTATTCTGGCAATGGATTCGCCACCACCGTTCTGCTCTGCTTTACCTGCAGTACGACTTCCGCGGCAGGAACGACATCGTCGCATTCATGAAGGCGATTCAAGCGCAGGGGCTCTACTGCAGCCTTCGGATAGGGCCGTTCATACAATCCGAGTGGAAATACGGGTAGGCAATTGGCAAGCTGCTACTGCTTCTCATTTGTTCTTTTTTACACTCTTGAACTGAACTCTGAATGAAATGCTTTGCTTGGCAGAGGGTTCCCATTATGGTTGCGTGATGTCCCCGGAATCGTGTTCCGATCAGACAACCAGCCTTTCAAGGTGAGTGACCACAAGTCTCAAATCTATGTTTGACCATAGGTACAATCATCATTATTTTTTCTTCTGGGGCCACATTGCAGTACCACATGCAAAGGTTCACGTCTAAGATCGTCGCCATAATGAAGGCTGAGAAGCTGTACGCGTCGCAAGGAGGGCCCATCATAATGTCGCAGGTCAGCAGCTGGGTTATACCGGATTACTGTCTGGATATATGGATACTTAGTTCCATACCACCACCTCTATTTAATTACCTTGTTTCCACAATCCACCAGATAGAGAACGAGTACCAGAACGTGCAAGCGGCGTATCACGAAAAAGCCACACCGTATGTGCGTTGGGCAGCGTCCATGGCTGTGGGTCTCAATACCGGTGTCCCATGGGTGATGTGTAAGCAGAGCGACGCGCCAAACCCTGTGGTGAGCTATAATCCTCAAACTCGATCTTCTGCCTGCACATTAGCGACTTACTATTTAAAGGAGATGAAACACATACTCCGTTCCATGCAAACTTTGATGTCTCTGTTTGAGGTTGATGAGTGTAGTACGTATGATCGTCCTCTCTGTAACAACAACAGATCAACACATGCAATGGGAGGAACTGCGGTGAGACATTCCAAGGCCCAAACTCTCCTGCAAAGCCATCCATGTGGACAGAGAACTGGACTGCTTTGTATGTGTTTTTATTTCAAATGCCACCGTACACCTTTCGTTTCTCTTTATTATTTTTTTTTTGCTTTCAAAGGAGCAGGAAGTTTGATATTTTATCCTCTTTTTCTTTCTATTTTATTCACCATCCTGGAGCTATCAAGTCTATGGGAAAGAGACCCCGAAGAGATCTGCGGAGGACATTGCGTTTGGTGTTGCTCTGTTTATTGCTGCCAAAAAAGGGAGTTTCGTCAACTACTATATGGTCAGTGACAGTGTGGTTCCCGTAAAAATAATTCTTCTGTTTTTTTTCCTTTTTAGTTTGTTTTTTCTGCTTTTTCGTTTTTGAACTAAAGTAGATTGGCATGAATTCTGAACGGATAGCCTTTAACATACTATCCCATCATCATCATCATTGTTTTTGTTTGACTGAGTCAGGCCCTCACTTGAGCTGTTCTTGCCTAATGACGGGTTAAATCCATAGACTGTCCTACATCACAAACCCTACTGGATATTGGAGAGGGGACAACGGTAACTTGGACTAGAAAAAAATGATGAGCCATGAACAAAGCACGCAATCATGTGAGCAACTTATAAACTCTCCAACGCTCCTAAAGTTGGAGCGTGGTAGAATACCCATACACGCATCTTATCAAGATTGACAGAAGTTAAGACTTACAGTCTCAATAGAACAGCCAGTAAGATATTAGTCTCAATAGAACAGCGAGTAAGAGATCAACAGAGGTTACAGAGCCCACACAAGGATATTCTCACTCCCATTCAATTTTTTAGTTTGCGCACTCCCGACAGCTTCAATGACGGGCAACTAGCATACTTGCCGCGTGCATACCACAACACATGTCACAAACTAGCATACCTGTGTGGCGACGGATGCATTATTTTTCTTTCTCTACTTGGGTGGGGAATTTTGCAGGCTTGCAGGATAGAACGAGTGGAGTTCTATACTTCTGTGAAACTTGTGTTTGTGGTGAGGACGTATGTATAGATATTATGCATTTTTTATTCTTAGCGGGACCTGAAGAAAGAGATTCCCTACCTTCCCTGCCAGCGTTTCCCACTTCCTAAGATCCAGATGACACGTGACTGGGCCCAATGAGTTCATTAAAAGAACAAAACAACCGGATTAGGGGAATTGAACCCGACGTGAATCGAACACGCAACCTTCTGATCTGGAGTCAGACGCGCTACCATTGCGCCACGGATCCGGACGCTACAGACCATGGAATTTATATTCAAATCAAACGGAAACTACAAATCGTGTCGATATATATCTTTGCTATTACCACTTTGCCCCAAAATTGGGGAAAGCCTTGTTTATTCTAGAATGCCTGAGCTGTATCCGTGTTTCGTAATTGGTAACACAAGAAAGCCATTCCTGAATAATTTTTTGTTGATATAATTTGAAAGTTATATAAGGTTAGTCATTCTTGATAAGAAGTTGAAATAGTTGGTTGTTGCCATGTATTATATCGACCTATTTAGGCAATCATGGATCAGTCACGCTTGCCTCCCTGAAAGACAGTTCATGCAGGATTTCAACCATGCTAATACTACTCGAGAGTGATGTTTATATTCTTTAATTAGCAAGGAAATGACATTTAGGAACTTGACAGAATGTTTTCAACAATTCTCGATTCATTTTAGTTAATGGTTTTTTTTACCATTATTTGTTTCTACAGTATCATGGTGGAACTAATTTTGGGAGATATGCGTCTGAATTTGTAACAACAAGCTATTATGATCAGGCACCTTTAGATGAATACGGTTGGTGGCTTGAACTGTCATTGGATGTTAATCTTGTTAGATATGGCTCACTAAGATTGTCTTTTGCTTTCAGTTTATCTGATTCTTTCCAGTATTTGACTATAACAATGGCAGGTTTTATAAGACAACCTAAGTGGGGTCATCTCAGGGAACTACACGCTGTTATCAAGCAAAGCTCTAGCACCATACTTCAGGGGTCATACAGCAATTTTTCACCAGGGCAACAACAGGAGGCAAGCATGCAAAACTTCCTTAATTACAGAATATTACCGTGTAAAAAAGTTCTTTCTACAGACTAGTTTGTAAATGCCGGTTGTCTTCAAAATAGGTTCACCTTTTCCAAAGAGCCACTGGTCAATGCGTTGCCTTCATTGTAAATAAAGATGGTGAGAACTCTGCAGCTGTGAGATTTCGGAACATTAAGTATGTGCTTCCTGCTCGGTCAATCAGCATCTTACCAGACTGCCGGAAAGTGGCATTCAATACTGCTAAGGTAAATGAAATATCTTTCAACCATCTGCGTGCTTGGTTTTGTAAGATTTGTACCTTTTATTGATAGCTGGGACATATTAATTTGCAATAGTTAGCTAAAGTACAGTACTTTCTGAAATAAAAACAAAAGGAAAAACAGACAAAAGAATGACATTAGTTTAAATGATGAAGTTTTCTCTTGTTTCTATATGAAACCATGGGTCTAAAAACGTCTGACCTTTGAATATAACAGGTATCTGCTCAATATGGCCTGCGAACAGCAAAAATAGCACAGGCCTTTAATAGCCCTCAAGCTTGGCAAGCATTTCCTGATAGAAACTCAAACTATGGAAAGGTTTCTCTTGTGGCAAATGCACTGCTGGATCAATTGGATTCAACTAAAGATGAATCAGATTATCTTTGGTATTCTACTAGGTAAATAATCGGTTGCTTCTATAGTTGTAATTTATTAACTGGATACATCTTTATCAGAAATTCAAGATAACTCCACTGTATTTTTTTTCCCTATCATTCAATTATCACATCTATGACAGTTTTCACAAAATAGCATTGAATTGAGCTAGTAACTTGTTCAATTATGAAGACATCTTTCAAGTAAATAGTTACATATTATTACAGTAAGAATACACTAACCAGATACCTTTGGTGCAGTTTTGAGCATGTGCCGAGCAAGGACCAGCTTTTTCTTCATGTATATGCACAGGCCCACGTTGTGCATGCTTTTGTCAATGGCATGTATCTAGGTGAATGATTTGCTAATCTTATATTTATGCCATAGTTTAGTAACAACTTGATGTACATGTATGCAATTCTGAAGAAGTGTGACTTGACTGAGATTAGATTAAAGAGACGAATAAAAAGTTCTATAAGGGAAGGTGTTGAATAAAGTTGTCTTTATTAGGACTAATATATATTAGAGTTTGAGGGTGAACATTTTAATGATACTGAGCAATTGCTCTGTCAATACAAGAGCCTTCTTTAAGCCTATCATGACAAGAATTACACCAATGTTAAAGCTAGTTTGACCACATATCTGCTGATATGAAAGTTGCGTCTAGTAACTTTATACTTTGAAAATGGCACTACTATTTGACATGTTTCAGTCCTTTTGGTTAATTTCTGGTTAATTAAGAATAATGGTTGAATTTAAGGATGCTGATTAGAATTTAGATTGTGATTATCCTATAACATTTAAAGTTTGTTTCAGTTTCTTGTGGATGAGAGAAAAGAGAGTATATGATGCATGTTATTTTTCTACTGTTTACAGGATATTCGCATGGTAACCATGATGCTCCAGGCACTTATATGGACAAAGCTGTTACATTAAAGAATGGAAAGAATACTATTTCTCTATTAAGTGTGATGGTTGGAACACCGGTATGATTGAAAACCTTAACAAATTTCATACTTTTTTTGGAAATAGTTTTGATGCAAACCACATTACAAAACCTCAATTCATGAATCTAAATCGTCTACAGTACAATACCCCTGGGCATACGTAAATATGGATTACATGTGGGAAGCCCTAATTGGCTTATTTCTATGCACATATTTATCAAATTAAGAAATAAATAATAATTAAATGAGAACTTTAAAATGAGACCCAACTATTAGATATAACTCCTAATATTGTAACATTTACAAAATAAATCCTAAAACATAATAACTTATAAATGAACTAAACAAGCCCTCTTTGAAGCATTCAGGCACTTGGACAAGAGTAGGACTTGTCCTGCATTACTTCCGCTTTGAAAATATCATCTTGGGAATAAAATGAAAAGTTGATGATGCAAGCCAATGTCGTGTCCTCGTGCAAAGAAGATTGGTCTGTTGAACATCACACATCTATTGCAAATGATCAGACCAATCAATGTCTTCAAGTCAGAAGTTGCATCCATGAGTAGTGGGAAAAATGGATCATGGAACATCAACGGTGCTACTTTAAGTGGTAGAGAAGCTGGAGCTGCATCTGTATGATTGGAGTTGTCATCCTCATCTTTTTGCATCTTCATCATCTCATGTAAAGTGTATTAGGCATTGAGTGTATCGGTGCCCAACTTTACTACAACCAAGGCATGGGCTTATCGGTGGAGGATTTGACGGTCGCATGAATACTTGTGGAGGTGGTTGTCTATTGTGATGCATATTTCGTGCTAGCCGTCATGTTATAGAATACTCTATTTGTGCAATCAACTTGGTGACCATATCTTCGCTTTATACAATCTCTATATCATGGGCCGCAAAATGAGCGTCAAGCTCGATCATCTTGGCATTGAAGTCCTCATTGCGCACCATTATTTAGGTCAGAGAAGTTTGAGCACAATATGGGATTTTCGGTGCCGCAGATACATGCGAATTTCATAGAGCTGATGTGGATCTGATTATTCAAATACGTTGTTGGATACTCACTGGGTTGTACTCACTGGGTTGTGAATGATGCATGCGGAAGAAAGAAAATGCCCAAAAAAATGGAAATGGGTACAAATGCAATCTGCAACTGTTATGGGGTTATTGTATCAGTAACAGTGACCCTATGATTGAAGGTTATGGGCTCTAATAATCACCTCATGCCTCCATTGGCCGTGGGATAAAAAGTGGAGGGTAGGGAATACTTGGACGCCCTTCAGGGAGTAGGTCTCTCACTAGAAAGCACGAACACTTCTATATGGCCCCCATGTCTGTGTCAGACAAGTTTTTTTACATAGACACATCCTGAACATGTCCTAAAATGCTTTGGACGCGGAGAGGACATACCCTATCCCTTTTGGTCCTTTTTTGCATCCCAAACGTTTCTTAGACACAGACCGGACACTTCATGGACACATTAGTGTAACAACAATTGCTACAACAACCTATTTCATAGTCAATTCTGAACATACAACCACTATTCTGGTATGCCTTGTCATTGAGAAATGTAACACAAAGCTATCTAATTGTTAACAAAATATCTTTAAAAGAGTTGTTGCGTATAAACTTAAGATGAAATAGATATCATGATCGTAGTTTATTCTAATAACTTGATTAATTGAGTAATGGGAGCTTGGTTACCTATAAAAAATAATGCAACAATTAGTTGTCTACTTGATATGTTTATATTTCAGATAGAGGCATGCATATCTATATTCATACTCATATGCTATTATATATACATGCATACATAAACATATATACATGAGTCTAGAATAATTTTCATATAGTTCTCATATATGCATGCATTATACACACATGTACATATAAAAGTAAATTTGCTCGTCTATTGTTGTTTTTGTGTCCTACATTATAGAAAATTGTTTTGTCACGTGTTTTGTCCGTGTCCACATCCGTGTCTAGAAGCATGCCCATGCTTCCTTGGTCTCAAGGTATAAAGATGCCTCAATGGTAGGTAGGAATCGTCGAAATAGGTAGTAACTTTCATCTCACTTGCATCATGAAATGGGGAAGGACATAGGGCCCGCCTAGGTGAAGGCGAGGGCTTCCTGAAGAGAATCAGGGACTTGAGGAAGAGTTTGAGGTGGGTAGTGGCGATCCTTTGTTGGTTGTTGCAGTTGGTGCTCTCTCTAAGCCCAAGGTACTAAGTGCGGCCCTATAGCATAGGTTGTTAAGATGACAAAAAAGAACAACAAAAAGGGAGATCATGCGGGAGCCGGGAGGGGGAGAGCAAGATGCGGAGGGTGATCATGTATGACATGAAGGAGGTGGAGGCCTTTTGATGGGATTGTGGTGGAGGGAGGAATTGGGGAAGACGACGATCATGAATAAAGGTGAAGGCCATGTATCATTCATGTACAGTATGTTGACTCCTCTCTCTCTTTTTAACTTGAAATATAGGTAGATAGGATTAATCCTAGACCTAGGGTACCAACGGATTGGATCAGTTACGTCGCACCTAGGGTTTTGTCCATTTCCCAGGGTTCTAGAATCTAGACCAATATGGGCAAATAGAATTAGTCCGAGACCTAGGATTTAGGATAAATTAAGGGTGATGGGATTGACCACACCTAGAGTTTGGCGATTTCCCAGGGTCCGGGGACCTAAACCTAGTGTTTAGATCTTAGACTCTGATACCAACTGAGGCTAACTACATTGTGAAAACTCAATTCATTCATATGGTGCCTCGTGCGTAGGCATATGGATAACGCGAGAGAAGTCCTGGTTGGCTTATTTCTGCTGACGATCCTACTAAATCAAGTAACAAATTGTTGTTAGTTGAGAACTTTTAAACAAGTCCCCAACTATTACATATCTCCTAATACCGAAACATTTCCATAGTAAATCTTAAAACACAATAACCTAATAAACAAACTAATAAAGGCCTTACTCGAAGCATGCTCAGGCATTTGGACCCAAGAGGTAGGACTCATCCTGCATTAAGTTTGGCAAACATATGAAGCAAACATCACCTTCGTTGTTATAGAGTTAATTCCCAGAAAAAAATAACCTTTACGTCAGTACTCAAATATGGTAGAATGTTCCAAGAGGGGAATAAATTTATATATAAAAAATGTCTCATGACATTTTCAACTCTTTGAATTGTAGTTTGTGGAACGATTTTACATGTTTAAGTACGAGGTTAAGGAAGTTTTAAAAAAAACATGGAAAAGAGGGAACACATTCTCAAGCTTGGGCTATGCCTATGTTTATAGTTGCTAGAAAGCTGATTTTGTTGGAAAGATTATGCTTTGCCAATTTGTTTGTTTAAATTACCATGAACAAAGTACTTTATCCAGAAATACCAAATTTTCAATTCTCTTTATGTATGAGTTCTTTGTTCAGTGAATTTGTAAGGCTTGTTTGTGGTATTATATTCTCTCCAATAGTCTAGTCTTGATGTGGGATATAGACAGTTCTTATTTTAGAAATGGGTTTAATATCAACCTTTATACGGTTGGTAACTTTTTGCAAAATACGAATTTGCCCCTCCCCACGTGCACGCCCACGCCCACACAGACTCACACACATCGACAGACACACACATGATACAAATAAGAAACAACATCATAAGATATGATTCAAACACTCAGATTGCTTATGTATAAGAATGAGAAAGCATGACACTCACTGATAGATTTTGAAGTAGGTGATCCTCCTAGTGAATAGTGATAAATTGCAGAAAGTGGTATTGGTCCGTCCAAGAGTATTTTAATGACTTTTGCAATAGTTGATGACACTCTCACATATAAACAAGAGGTAAAAAGTCTGTGCGCCCACATAGAAGCGCGCGCACACACACATGCATGTGCATACACAAGATACGATAAGAAACAACATTAGAAGATATGATATAAACAATCAGATTGCTTATTGTAGAAGAATGAGAAAGTGTGACACTCAAAAAAAAGTACTGATAGATTTTTGAAGTGGGTGATCCTCCTAATAAATGGTGATAAATTGCAGGAGTGGTATGGGTGCATCCAAGAGTGAGTTAATGACTTTTACAATAATTGATAATAGTCTCACATACAAATGAAACAAGAGATGAAAGCTTTTAGGACTAGAGGGAGACCAGACAACCCTCAATTACTACAGAACCATGCTCAATGTCGCTAACTCAAGACTTGCTGTTAAAAATTTGTCTAGTATGGTGGGTTGACTCTTTTCAAATAATCTGGTACTGAATAAAATCAAAGTCAAGAGAAACTAATCATACTTCAAGCACTATATAGAATGAACATGTGTCACTATATAAGATATTAAAGATCAGTTTCATGCTTTCTGCTTTGTAGGTATAGTTTACTACTGCATACTGACAAGCTATTGACCGCAACCACAGTCAATGCATTGTTTTAGACTTTGTCAACAGTAGTTTGGACTCACAAGCAGACTGATGTCATGGGGCCTCTTCAGGGAGATGCACCTAGTGAATTAGTAAGGGTTAAAACTTGCCCTCTATTGGTTCGATCTAGGTCCACACTGAATTGAAGATCAAATATGGATGGGACATTGAGGACAGTTGGAATCACAATGTTAGACCAGACTGGTAAAAAGAAACAAGAGTCAAGAATATTTCGTTAGGACACTTAGTAAGTGATAACTGTATTATCAGAAAATATATCTAGTTTGGGAAAAAGGTTTCTCCTAAGTCCTAACATAACAAGTCCTCAACTTCTTTCCGAATATGTATATCAGTTTTTCTCTTCTTTTGCAACAATGAATAATATTCTCATAAAGGAATATGTGATAGTTACAATAATCCCGGCGTCTTGCAGACGCAAAAAAATTGTTTGAAGGGTTGAGGGAGGTTGGTTCACTGTCATTTCCGAAGGGATGACCCCAACATAGTTCTGTTATATCTCCATAGGTATTCTATTCTTCAAACTTCAAATTCCCTGGAGTCCTGGTTGTTGACTATATAGAAGTTCTTTACTGGAGTTCCATTTCCCAACAAGTAATTTAACCTAGCCAATTAAAATACACACCCATCACAATCCTGTTGACTGATTTTTGTCCAGATTACTAAACATGTCGCAGTATTTAATTCCTATAGTTATTTACATTCCTTGGTGGTTTAAACTGGATACTTAGTGTAAGCTGTTTTAGCTGTTAAATTTAGTTTTATGTAAATATAAATGGCATAGGCTTACACCACAGGATAGGGAATCAACATGGATGACATTATGCCCTAAATGTGGAATTAGAATACTAGTCACACTTGGACATATGCTCAGTAGAGCAAAAATGCCAATGCTCATCCCCATACAACATTCTTAGTATGTCATTTTTTAACTTTTTTCATGCGCTATACACATAATGCATTGTTTTATTTTTCCTTCTCATGGTTATCCTGAGAGTAGCTCCCCGTTTTTCTTTTTCCAAAACTGAGGTGCTGTATCTTTTAAATCATTTGTTCTCTTATCTTTGAACGTGTATTGTCCTATTAAATTTCAAGGATTCTGGGGCATATCTTGAAAGAAGGGTTGCTGGACTTCGCAAAGTAAAAATTCAAAGTAACGGAAAAAAGCCTCTAGATATGGGCTACTTTAGATGGGAACACCAGGTTTTTTCTTTACTGATGGAAATCTTTACTTTTTAGCTGCATTTCTGTTCCTGTTGAATAATGCCAACATTATTGTGAGCTTCTACGCAGGTTGGTTTGGGTGGTGAGCAATTGAAACTATATACTAAAGACGGTTCAAACAAAGTGGCATGGGGAAATGTAGGAAATTTCGCACAAAAGCCATTAATATGGTATAAGGTAAGAATGACCCTGTCTGCTGGGGCAAGATTGTGATTTATTAATATGTATACCGGATAGAAGTTGATCTATTTGCTATTCTTGGTACAGACAACATTTAATGCCCCTCCTGGGGATAAAACTGTGGTCCTCAACCTTAGAAGCATGGGAAAAGGTGAAGCATGGATAAATGGGGAGAGCATTGGTCGATATTGGGTCTCATTCACCACAGCCGGAGGTCAACCTTCTCAATCATTGTAAGATGCCTTAAACTTCAAGTCTTGAAACTGTTAAGCTATATTTCTCCCGGTTGAAAGTAGTATGTATAAGCATAATTTCCTGGCAATTCTTAAATAACTGTTATTCTGAAAAATGAAAGAATTCATTGTATACCAACAGTATCATATAAACTCAAATCTAATTTGTGTTGGGAGTATGGCTACGTGGATCCTTCTTTCCTGTTCAACTTTGTTTACTTTGATTTGTGCCGTGCATTCATCAGGTAATTGCAAGTCAAAACTCTCATTCTTGGTATTGTTTTTTATTGCATGTAGTAAACAAGTCCCTCTCCTCTTCCAGCGTCAACTTTAGAATGTGTACTAGTCGTTTTGTTATCACTGTTCAGTATTGTAAATTACCTAACTATTATCCTATGTAGTATTTAGTTGGCAGAGGATTTGTGAACCAAGTTTATGTTTTCTTTGATATATATTGTCCTCTGGATGTCACTAGGTACCATATCCCAGCTTCATTCTTGCGACCTCAAGGAAATCTCCTTGTTCTTCTCGAGGAAATTGGTGGAGACCCTCTCGGTATTTCATTACAGACCGTCTCCATTACAGGAATATGCGGCGCTGTCTCGGAAAAACACCCTTCATCCCTTTTTTCCAACCATAAACGACCTAGTGTAGAACTCCAATGCCCGAGTAAAACAACCATATCCGCCATAAAATTTGCAAGCTATGGGAGCCCTGTGGGGCACTGTGAGAGTGAGTCATATGCTATTGGACGCTGTCACTCTGCTGCATCCAGGGCTGTGGTCGAGAAGGTAACATCTGCGTTTCTTTGTTTTATACCTTATTCTTATTGTTTTGTTGCTTGAGCCATACACAGTGTTTCAAAAATGTTTGCTGCATTGTGAGAAAGTTGAAGCTACCATCTCTTGTCATGTACAGGCTTGCTTGGGGAAAAGCAGTTGTTCAGTCCTTGTCTCAAATGCTCAGTTCGGAGGTGATCCTTGTCCTCGGACTATTAAATCCTTAGTTGTTGCTGCAAGTTGCCACTGATTGGACACAAGCATCAGTTACGCCAGCAAAACTACACAATTTTCTGAAGCTTTATTTTCCATGCACATTGTTCCGACTATTAGTTGGATCCATTAAAAAATGAGAAGGCAGATTTCAAAGATGTGGGAGCAACGAATTCAGATGAAGGACAAGTTATCGATTGGTTATAGGTATTTAACATTCTTTCTAGGAAAAAAAAAAGAACACGAGGCACTCAAACCTTTCGTTTGAGTATTAGATTTTTATCCATTTATATCACATTTATTTTACACAGTTAGGGTAGAAATTGTAATTTTTGGGCCCCTAATCAGGGGCAGTTGTCAAATAACACTATAAGTTTATATTATTTTGGAAGAATAATTGTCTTATTTTATCATTTAGTTACAGCAATGACATGATTTTGTTGTTGTTGAGAATTTTGGAATCACATCATTCACTCGGTGCATATAGGATTAAAATTCCAGTTCCTATTTCCACCCTCACTTAATTTATAGAATTTCTGGAGATAATTATATAAATTTTCAAACAGGTTCACTGTGTATAGAATTGGATATCAAAGGAAGGATACACATCCCGACTGATGTTTGTATGCGCCAAAGAAATCCAAAACTAGGCACATACTCTTTATTATTCCTCGTGTCACTGTCGTATCAGTGGTGTAGTTAAAATGGAGCAACTTGTCTGGCATACGTCTAAATTTTGTACTCGAGGGTAAGATTTCGTAAAAATTCTATCTAACACGATGGAAGTGAGAACCTATTACGAAATGGAAAACGATATGGATGGATAACAGACACATTCGCCTATTCGGTTTCGGCCATCATTGCAGGTGCCACCGGCTACCGTGCACTATAAAAATCTCTCTCTATTATCTAAAGTATGCATTTTCATTTCTTCATATCTTTTTTTTTTTTGGAGAAATGAAAATACGTACTTCAGATAATACCACCCAAATCTAATTTTAGTAATTTCCAACCTTTTTTGATGTTTTATAGGTAAATAGTTGTTTTGCTTCGTGCTTCAAAGCAAATACAACTTGTACAAAATTTTGAATCCCATTCTTGTTTAATCCTAAATAAACCCACTACTTTACCCTCTTATTAACAATTCTTGTTTATTTCTTCATCTCAATTTTTAGATGTCCAACATGCAACTGGTAAAAGTTCAGTTTATTTTCCAATGCCCAATATTATGTCAAGTTAGTTTTCAATATTTTCATGTTACATCTTTTTTATCTTCTTTTAGCGTACTATATGTAGATGAGTGCTTTTTATTACTTATATCTTATGCAGTCGAGATATTGAGCAAAGTATCCAAGATATGGAAAAAAATACCTACATCCTCAAGGTATGTCATTATAAGTACGTACACACATTTGGTAATGGCTGATATATATTTTAATGAACTAAAGGATTATTATTATTCATTTTAAATTCAACTGTGTACTTCCTCTATAAAGTACCCTATTCTTTAGGGTAGCAATAAAAAACACTTAAGATTCTGACAGAAGTACCTAATACATCTAGGTGTTAAATTGGAGGTTCGTACACATCTTTTACATTATTCTCCAAGTGAACACCAACTATATATCATGTTAAACAAAACATTACTAAAATTAGGTTTGGGTGGTTGTTTGTTTTAAGTGCTCATTTTCCAAGCAGATTCAAAGAAAGTACCAAAGGCATTGATTGAAGTACCCCAAAACTTTGAAGTATAACATGTTACAAGTCAGTAGACATATTGGAAGCAATTTATCCTTAGAGGACCTGATTTATACAATAATTACCCATGCTACCTCTCAGAGTACCTGCAATAGAACTGACAAAGTACCTCAACAAACAAATACGACAATGCCTTACACAAACGATAGCCTTTAGATAATTGAAATCTCGAACGGATATTGTCACCTGCCCACTAAATAAATACTATTACAACAAATATAGATAATGGTCCCATCGCTTACCTACCGTATGCAATATTCTTCAAGTAGATGATACCACAAAAGGTTTATCTCCTACTCCACTATCTCAATAATGGTACATCACATATAGAAAATATACCATTTTACACCAAGAGAGTACAATAATACCTCATACAAATGAATTGCGATTAGATAATTCAACTCTCAAACATAACATATCTCAGTATGCGACTACTTCTACAATATATATATATATATATATATATATATATATATAGAGAGAGAGAGAGAGAGAGAGAGAGAGAGAGAGGCAAGAATACACTCGAGTGTATCCGGTGCATAATACACTCAAGTAGTTTTCCATGATGTAATATTTTTTTTTATCAAAATCTAATCCGTTGATCTTCTTAAAGATGTTGTGAACAACTCATATATAAAATTTGAGCCCATTTGAACATTTATAGGTCATGTTATAAAGATCGCAAAAATTATACATTTCAAATTAGTTTCGCACGTCGATTTTATTGCCCTTGGATGAATTACTTACACTCATTTAAATGGGCTCAAAATTTGTATGTAGCATGACTGTGAAGATCAATGGTTTACATTTTGTAAAAAATCACTACTACAGAAATGGCTTATAAAGTCACTTTTCAAGGTGTCGGTTGTATACAAAAACCGACACATAAACCCTACTGTGTCGGTTTTGAACAGAAACCGACATCCAATCCGTGAAGGTCGACCAGACACGGGTACCGCTTTTATTAAGTGTCGGTTAATTAATAAAAAACCGACACCTAAAATCAACCGCCAAACCCAAAATTCCAGCGAAAAAATTGGCTCCAATATTTTACATATTGCGTCGGTTCGTAACTAAATAACCGACGACTAAAGGGTATTCGTGAGATAGGAATAGTTGTCGGTTGTCGTTTAATCAAAAATTGACGGCTATAATCTAGTATAGTTGTCGGTTTGTGGCAAAGAACCGACACTGTTGGTTTAGTTGTCGGTTTTTTAAATAACCGACACGTATTTTCAACTTAATAGCTCACCCTGCCCGAACGATTCTTCCCATTTCCCTATTTCGTTCCCGATTTCCCTAGCTCCGGCGATTTCCCTTGCTCCCTGCCGCCGCCGCCGCCGCTCCTTCCTCCGTGCTCGCCGCTCGTCGCCGTCGAGCGAGAAGCAGTCGGCCTCCCTCTCCGCCCGCCCGCCGGCCTCCCTCTCTGCCTGCCGGCCTCTCCTCCGTCGTCGGCCTCTTCTCCGCCCGCCGGCCTCTTCTCCGCCGTCGCCGGTAGCAGCTAGGTCTCCTAGCCTCGCCGCCCTCTCCGCCGCTCCTCTCTTCGCCGCCGGAAGCTGCTAGGGCTTTGCCTCGGCCGCTGCTCCTCTTCCCTCAAGGTGCCCGCCCTGCCTTCTTCTTCTTCCTCTGCTCGTCTTCCCTCAAGGTGCCGCCCTGCTGCTGGGCATTTTTTTAAATTTATTTACTTCTTATGAGAATCAGTTTTAATTAGGGCTCATACACATATTGATGTCTAACACCTAAATGAATATCTAGTTAGTGTATTTTCCTAGTATCGTGAAAGATTCTCAATCGTGTGTATCAAATGAGATTCTTATATATATTCAGATCTTAATGTTATAAATGGAAGACTCGAATGTTATAAAATCCCATCAAAGTAGGTAGAAACAACTTATATATATTCAGATCTTAATAATTCCATGAAGTGCACATTATCTTACTCAGGAAAAGTATGTGTATAATGTAGGATTAGTTCCATATAATGGTTCTATTTTAGTAAGCACCTAGAAACCCGTCCAAGATTTACTCATTAGGAGCATTTCCTTGTTTGTTCTCTAAGTACATTTGTAGACTTCTTTTCAAGCTATCATGTCTACCACAATAAAGTTGGTTATGACAAGCAATAAAATGTTAACTGATGTTATACAACTTTTTCTGAAAATATATAACATCGTTATATGTACTTACACTTTGTTAATACTAATATTGTGCAGTCTCTGTCCACCCATAACAGTCACTATGAACTAGGCCTCTATGTCAATGTTAACGTTCCCTATTGAAGAACAATTAGACATCATCCTAGATGATCGTTCCTTAAACCAATTGGTCATACCCAAACATTGGCGTTTTCTAAAAGGAAGACACTACATGCCTGGTAAAGTGACCCTAACTTTTGGTAATTATTCACATGTTATCGAGGTTGAGTATGATTTGGCGGGAAATCTTGTATCAAAATCCGGTTGGCGTGATTGGATTGGAGAGCTGCATGTGGTCCGTTGGAACAGGCTTTTTCTCCGTCCAGTTGGCCATAATTCCATCAAAGTTTGGATAACCAACAGCAACTGCGAGACCCCCGATCATCTTCTGCGGTATGAGCGCATGGCGTCGGATATCAACTATGAGGAATCTGAATCTGAGGCCCTTGTCAGTTCAGATTCGTCTAAATACAGTGAGGAGCTTCGTGACACAGCTTCATCATAAAAAAGAAGTTACTGATGCATGCGGGACCATGTTGGTGTAGTATTTAGTTGTCTATCTATCTAGACTTGTCTGTATTAATAGTTTTTTTAATTATGCGCATGTTTAGGGGTACACCAACCCCTTTGTTTAGTTATTGTTATAACTGAAGTGTGTGTTCCCATGAATGGAACTGAAAGTTGCTACATGAATGCTTATAACTGAAGTGTGTGTTCCCATGAATGTTCCCATTTGCATGAATACACTACTATTTTCTCATATTGTTTAGTCTATTTTTAATATGACATACTTGCTTATATCTTGCTTAATGATGAACTGTAATGCACACATGTGACATGCTTGGAATGTAAATGATGAACTTTTTCCTAAATTGCCAATCATGCTTTTAAAGACATCAATAATCATCCTAACTTGAAGAACTAGGATTTTAGGTATAAGAATGACAATACATTATTTGTTGGCCTAGAAACCCGTCCAAGATTTACTCATTAGGAGTAAATCTTGGATAGTCCCCAGTTTGGGACTGTTCTTGAACACCTAATCTCTCTTAGGATGTAAGTGTATAATGTGTATTGGGTTTTCAAGAAAATTTTGGCAGCATTTCTCCGTTTGTTCTAAGTACATATGTACTTGGAAAACAGCGGGGAAATGCAGCCGAAATTTTCTTGAAAACCCAATACACATTATACACTTACTAGTGAGATTAGGTGTTTAAGAATGGATAGGTAGTACACATTTATTATATATAATAATGACATCACATGTATTTGTTAACCCTAGACCCTAATCTTGTCCTAATATATACTTGTTTTCTCTTTGATCATAGAATGGATAGATCATGGATGTCCATTCGCAATCGCTGCACCCCAGAGTTTATTTCTGGTCTTCACCAGTTCATTAAATTTGCCGAGGAACATAGGAAACAACCTGGAGATAGGTTCTACTGTCCATGTAGACATTGCGGTAACAACTTGAAAGTCAACACTGGTGACGAAATCATGACTCATGTCATGTGCAACAGGATTATACAAGGCTATACAGAATGGCACTGACATGGAGAGATTTCAAACCCGAAACCAGTGGATGTCGATAGCAGTGCTTGTATGGAAGAAGAAATTGCCTACGATGACGTAGATGTGAATGAACCAGTTCCAGTAGACATCGTTGATGCGATGCTGGATAGTTGTGGGGTAGAGCACACCGATCCACCTCCCATTTTTAGAAACATTGTGCATGATGCTGAGATGCCGTTATACATAGGTTGTACTAAGTTTACGAAGCTTAACGCTGTGTTGAGATTGTATAAGTTGAAAGCTAACAATAGATGGAGCGACAAAAGCTTCACGTCATTGCTGTCTTTGTTGAAAGAAATGCTTCCTGAAGGAAACGAGCTGCCAATCTCAACATACCAGGTAAAGAAATTGTTGTGCCCAATGGGAATGGATGCCAAGAAGATACACGCATGCCCTAATGATTGTGTATTATTTCAAAAGGACTATGCAGATTTGAAAGATTGTCCAAAATGTGGTGCGTCACGGTATAAATTGACGACTTCGAGGGAGTCCAAAACTAGTTCTCCTGCCAAGGTGATGTGGTATCTACCTATAATATCACGGTTTCAACGCATTTTTGCCAATCCGATAGATGCAAAGAATTTGAGGTGGCATGCAGATGTTAAGAAAAATAATGATGGGATCCTACAACATGCGTCTGATTCCCCACAGTGGAAGAAGATTGATGTATTGTACCCTGAATTTGGTGAAGAAGTCAGGAATCTAAGACTTGGGCTTTGTACAGACGGGATGAATCCGTACGGGACATTGAGCAGCCAACATAGCACTTGGCCAGTCATGCTTGTTATATACAATCTTCCTCCCTGGCTGTGTATGAAAAATAAGTACGTAATACTGTCGTTGTTGATATCGGGCCCTAAACAACCTGGAAATGACATCGATGTTTATCTTGAACATCTGATTGATGACTTAAAGAAACTCTGGGGGTGAAGGTGTGATGACCTATGATGCTTCACGAAGAGAGACATTTTGTTTGCATGCTATGTTATTTTGCACTATTAATGACTTTCCAGCATATGGGAATTTGTCTGGATATAGTGTCAAAGGAGCTAAAGCGTGTCCTATATGTGAAGAGAACACTGATTCAACAAGACTAAAACATGGCGGTAAGAATGTATATCTCGGTCATCGAAGGTTTCTTCCAAAATTCCATCCGTATCGTAGGAAGCGCAAAGCATTCAATGGATTGAATGAGGAACGCAGTGCACCTAAACCTATACCAGGGGAGGTTGTTTATGAAAGAATAAAAGACTTTGTCAATGAATTTGGTAAGAGATCACAAGGTACTACATGGAGTGACAATTCTTCATTCAAGAAGAAGTCAATATTTTGGGATCTTCCTTATTGGAGTTCTTTGACAGTCAGACATTGTATCGATGTAATGCACGTTGAGAAAAATGTCTGTGATAGCATCATTGGTACTCTGTTAAATATACCAGGTAAGACTAAAGATGGGATAAAATCCAGACTGGACCTACGTGAAATGGGAATAAGGTCAGAATTAACAGAAATACGTGAAATGGGTAGTAAAAGAACATACTTACCTCCCGCATGTTACACGTTGTCTAGAAAAGAGAAGAAAGCTTTTTGTGAATGCTTGATAAATGTTAAGGTGCCAAATGGTTACTCATCCAACATCTGTAGATTGGTATCAATGAAAGATCTGAAGTTGATAGGACTTAAATCTCATGATTGTCACACTCTAATGCAACAAATATTGCCCGTGGCAATTCGATCTATATTGCCGAAGCATGTAAGGTTTGCAATCACCAGACTTTGTTTCTTTTTCAACAGTCTCTGCAGCAAAGTTATTGACCCTGAGACTCTCAATAATTTGCAAAGAGAAGTGGTTGTTACCCTATGTCAGCTTGAGATGTATTTCCCTCCTTCGTTCTTTGATATCATGGTACATCTTGTTGTCCACTTGACTAGGGAAGTGAAAATCTTGGGCCCGATTTTCTTGCATTGGATGTATCCCTTTGAACGATACATGAGCGTTTTTAAAGGTGATGTTCGAAACCGTTATCGTCCTGAAGGGAGTATTATTGAAGGTTATGTGGCGAGAGAGGTTATGGATTTCTACAATGACTTTCTCAGTGATAATGACACTCCTGATAATGACAAGAATATTGACGAGCTATTTGGCAAAGGAATTTTGGGGTCACGTGTGAAAGTAATCAACCGTGAGCATTTGGAACAAGGTCATTTGCATATTTTACACAACATGGGCGAAGTGAACGTTTATATCGAGGAACATACCAATTTCATCAAAAGACAATATCCTCGAGCCAATACAATGTGGCTTGCTAGAGAGCATAACAAGACTTTTATTAAGTGGTTTGAAGATAAAGTCTTACGTCAACTATCTCAAACACCAGATGATATTACTGAAACTATCAAATGCCTCGCCTTTAAACCAAAGTTGACTGTTATGTCTTATGAAGGGTATGACATTAATGGATTCACATATTACACAAAGCGCCAAGATGATAAGAGTGTCGTCCAAAACAGTGGGGTCACCCTTCAAGCATCGACTATGTTTTTTGCAAGTGCAAAGGATAAGAGTCCACGTGAAGCTAAAATGTCATATTACGGTGTCATTGAAGAGATATGGGAATTTGACTACATAGATTTCAGAATTCCGCTCTTCAAATGTAATTGGGTTGATAACACCAAAGGAGTTATAGTGGATGAATTGGGTTTCACTTTAGTGAACTTTGAAAAGATTGGCGAGAAGGCTAAACCATTCATATTGGCATAACAGGCGAAACAAGTATTTTATATCGATGATCCTGCAAATGATAAATGGTCGGTTGTTCTTCATGGTAAAAGACATTTCATTG
>OY856412.1:1472665893-1473125893 GCA_963693085.1 Alisma plantago-aquatica | reverse complement strand
GTCATAATAACCAGATACCTTCATGCCCTGCTACGCAATCTCCCCCTTCCCAGCTACCATGGCCATATATAAGGAAATTATTTTTCTGCTTTCCAGCCAACCGTATACCAGCTGCTTTATCTTCAAACGCAAGATGGGGAGGAAATTACAGTAGTTTTTCTGGTCTTCAATGGCAATCGATCTCTGAAACCTAAACACGAGTACGTTATAACCTAGCCATTCAGGCATTAACAAAGTTATTTGAGGTTGCAAGTACATTTTTTGCAATTCCTGTGTTTCACTTTACCGTGCACACAAATCAATTCTTTCTCAAAGTGCAACCAACTTGCACACCACGAGTTTAGATGTAGACGACAACAATACCTACCGGTATGCCGTTACATTCTTTAGATGGGAGTTGGGATGACCTCCACCTTGTTCTTATACAGGGCTGACGGCTGCCCTATTATAGACATCGACTGAGGGAGACACAATCACAATATTGATAAGACTGACTACAGTCATGGCTTGCTTGCTGGCCTCCAACACCTAGGATTGGCTGTCATGCCACATCCGCAGCAGCATCGCAGTTGCAGAAGCGTCGTAGGCTGCTTCTCGAAGACCGACCGACGCGGTGGTAGATAGCAGCAGATGTGCCAAGGGAGGGGGCAAAATTCAAAGAAGGTAAAGCAGGCACGGTTAATTGGGTGTTTAGAGGCACGGATTGGGATTGAAAAATAAACAGAAGTAGGAGAAATTGTGTTGTAGTGGGCCCAGTGACGGGCTGGTAGCTGTAATTTATGCAACGTGATGATATAATTGTTTGGTCTTGCAAACTTGACGTCTTTTAACGAAATTTTCCCATTATTACAAAATATACATTTTCTTTAACAAATGTTAGATTGAGGTCTAATCATGATACACATGTAATCTAAAGGGTATGCAACATATCGATAAAGTTAGATTGTATTTTGAGCTATTAATAAAAGGATCACCTATTTTTTCTTCAGAATAAGGGACACCTCAATCATTCAACGAAGATTGTGAAAACTATAAGATTACAAGGAAATAGAAGGGAGGCGGGCAACAAGCTGTGCCGCCACTCCTTTTTGAATGGCAAATCCAATCCTCCGAAACACCACATCCATAGATCTGGGAGTCATTACATTACTATGCATAACTTTTTGAACTCTCTTAAGAAGCTCCACAACCTCAGGTGCTAGGAACCCAAAAGTGTCAAAACCAAACGGGATAAAAACATGTTGATTGTCGATACATGCCTTCTCATGTTTGGCCACTTTAGCAGAAATGACTTTACGGGCAACATATCCCACAATAAAGTCGCCACCCTTCAGACCAACCAATGGGGAAACTCCTCTTAGATCTACACATGATTGTATTTTAGAATTAAAAATTCATCATAAATGATGATGAATACAAATAAGATACATGTATTCAGCTGCAAAATTCTTTTAGCGTTATATATATATATATATATATATATATATATATATATATATATATATATATATATATATTTCATTCGTTGCCCACGCGGGTAGCTACATGCTCAAATTTTAGTTTTTTTTGGAGTTTTTTTACTTTACACATGTAGAGGGTTACATTACCTTCCAAACTGTTACTTTACATACATAAATAACTACATTTGTAACAAATATAAAAAATATACAATTACATATTTGTTTTATATTTTTTATTGTGTATTCTAAAAGATTTTATTTTTTGAGTCGCATAGTTACTTTTTGGTCAACATAATTACTTTTTTATCCAGAGTTATTTTTCCGATCGAATAATAGACCTGACAAACGGGTGGGTGGGTGGGTTGGGCTGTTGCGGGTGCAAGTCAAAAACATACAGTCCTAAATGGGTAGAAGAAAAACACACCCAAACTCGATCCAGCGGGTTGCCCGTGGGTCCCCATATAAACTATGTCCAATCAATAATAAATTGCTAGTTGCTTTCCTTAACACTAAAAATAACATTTAAAATAGCTTGTAATCATTTTTTATGTCAAATTTAGTGCAAATGAACCAACCAACTAGTATGTTTGACGTCAAACCATTCGATTAGTTGTCGATATGTGTTTATACAAACTTAAAGAAAAAATAACAGCTAGTTGTTGTATGTCAATGTAAAATAGGAAACTGATATAGTTTTCATAGATAAAAATCATAAAAACAACATATAAATTTTTCATGTAACATTAGACATTCTTAATATTACAATTGTTTATTATTACCTGTTACAAACACAAAATAAAGAGAATACAATTGTAGTTGGTAAAGGGAAAGAGTTAACTTGTATGAAACAAGTAACATTTTTTAATAGATGTATGTGTACATTATGTATATATTGGTCAAGCCTGCTGCTTGTGAAGCGCAGGTTGCGGGTTCGAATCTCAGCGAACTCGTTGGGGCACTACAGGAAGGGATTATAGCCATCGACGTAGTTGATGGTGTTCTCTCTCCTGCTATCTTGAATAGGGGTGAAATTCCCCACTTCAAAAAAAATATATATGTACTTCAGTTAACTGGATCATCCATGAAACCCGCTAAATAAATGAGTGGGTATGGGTTTGGGTGATTTTCAGCAGGTGGCAAATTTCATCACCAAAACCCAACTTAAATGGGTCGACCCATGGGCGTCCGCGGATTTTGACCCAGATTGACAGGTCTACCGAATAGTTACTTTTCAGACGACACATGTCGTGAATTTTAGGTAGCCCACGTGAGTATTAAAGATAATCTCACACTCATACACACGGTCTCGCGCGCGCACACACACACACACACACACACACACACACACACACATATATATATATATATATATATATATATATATATATATATATATATATATATATATAGAGAGAGAGAGAGAGAGAGAGAGAGAGAGAGAGTCAGGCTAGAATACACTCGAGTGTATCCGAAGCATAATACACTCAAGTAGTTTTTCATGATGTAATATTTTTTTTTAAATCTAATCTATTGAACTTCTTTAACATCTTGTGAATAACTCATATATAAAATTTAAGACCATTTGGACATTTATATGTCATGTTATGAAGACTACAAAATTTATGCATTTCAAATTAGTTTCGTGTGTCGATTTTGTTGCCCTCTGATGAGTGATTTACACTCATCCAAATGGACTCAAAATTTTTGTGTAGCCTAATTGTAGCATGACAATGAAGACCAATGGTTTACATTTTATAAAAAAATAATATTGATATGCAAACACAACTTGAGTGTAGCGTGCGATCCGTACGCTCGAGTGTATTCTAGCCTGACTCTCTCTCTCTCTTTCTCTCTCTCTTCTCTCTCTCTCTCTCTCTCTCTATATATATATATATATATATATATATATATATATATATATAGAGAGAGAGAGAGAGAGAGAGAGTCAGGGTAGAATACACTCGAGTGTATAGATCGCACGTTACACTCAAGTTGTGTTTGCATATCAAGACTATTTTTTATAAAATGTAAACCAATGATCTTCATTGTCATACTATAATTAGACTACACACAAATTTTGAGCCCATTTAGATGAGTGTAAGTCATTCATCCCAGGGCAACAAAATCGACACACGAAACTAATGTGAAATGCATAATTTTTGTGGTTTTTATAATGTGAGCTATAAATGTCCAAATGGGCTCAAATTTTATATATGAGCTATTCACAAGATGTTTAAGAAGATCAACAGATTAGATTTTAGAAAAATGTGTTGCATCATGAAAAACTATTTGAATGTATTCTGCTCAGAATACACTCGAGTGTATTCTAGCCTGACTCTCTCATATATATATATATATATATATATATATATATATATATATATATATATATATATATATATATATATATATATATATATATATAGAGAGAGAGAGAGAGAGAGAGAGAGAGAGAGAGAGAGTCAGGCTAGAATACACTCGAGTGTACAGATCACACGAATACACTCAAGTGTGTTTGCATGTCAAGACTATTTTTTGCAAAATATAAACCATTGATCTTCACCGTCATACTATAACTAGGCTACATACAAATTTTGAGTCCATTTGGATGAGTGTAAGTCACTCATTGTAAAGAGTGGGATAAACCACCCTCTACTAAAATGATAATCAAAACTCATTGGAAATCAGCGGAATAAAAAACCGGACTCATAGGCGAAGAAATAGTGTGAAATGATCAAACGACTAGAGAGAAAATCAGATTGGAAACTTTTCCAAAACCAGCGACACTATAGCCATCCTGGCTTGCAAGGAAGATGACAAGCAGGTGTGCGATCCTGATCTAATGGCCAAGATTCACGCGCACATTGCCTAAAGCGTGACATTAAATTTTGATTCCTATTCGACTAAAGTGACATGATATTAGTTAATGATTTTCTCTTTCTTCTTTTGAGGCTCAAATAATTTCCAAATTTAATAAAAAGTGACATCCTGACTGATTTTGAGGTGTAAAATCTAAATATGGAATTAGTTTTGCCTTTTGGGGACTTTTAATAGGTTAAATAATTCAAATCATATTTTCTCTTTCCTCCTTCATTAATGACTCTAGGATTATCCAAAAATGACAAAACTTGACCCACAAGTCATATAAAGTATGTTGGATACGAATTTGGTATTATTTCCATTTGTTGAAGTTGTTTATTATTTTAAATAATGAGTTGAAAGTTTTGCATACTTTCTCTCTCCTAAATTTATCTTCTCATCAAATATTTTCCAAATTGATTCAAAATATATCAAAAGATATATTTTAACATGTAGAATACGAATTTGGCATCATTTATTTTTTTTGAAGACTTTTATTATTTTATTTCATTCATTTACATTTTACCACTTATTTATCCTTTTAATTTATTAGAGGTATCTAGAAACTTTCTAAAAATGTAAAACTTGGCCTATAAGCAATACTAAACGTGTGGAACACTATTTTGGCATTAATTAATTTTTTTCAACATATATTTAATATTCTTGGTCTTTAAGTCATTTTCTCTCTCCTGAATAAAATAAAATATTTAACGTTGACCAAATTAAATAAAAAATCACACATAGACTCATTTTGATATATAGATTACGAATTTGGAGTTATTTTTCCAATTTGAGGGTACGAAATATTTTATTTCTCTTTCTTGGCTTATCTCCTATTTCCTTTGAATAAATACTTTAATATATGTATTTATCTTCCAAATTAAACGATACTTGGCCCTTAAGTTTCTTTTAAGTCAAGAAAACGAATTTTATTATCAAATTATCTCGTGGCTTTCTATTTATGAATTTTGAAACAACATATTCCTCATTATCCTCTTTTAATCCATTATATCCCATATTATCTCCAATTATTGTCCTTATCATCTCTTTTACGTGTATTTTGAGAATTATATCCTTTTACAATTTCTAAAAGAAACTAGAAAGTTCTAACATGAATTTCTTTATTCTTTTTATCACTCAAGTGGACATTTTGCATATTTGACCCATTACTAAGCTTCCACTGGGGTATTTGTGCATAAACACAAATATTGAGAGAAAAGGTGAACAAATGTTCATTAAATCATCATATTCTCCACAAATTAAACAGAAAGGTCAAAGAGGATATAAATGAAAGGAAAATATGGAAAAGAGGACCAAAAAGGTAAAAAAAATCCAGAATTCAGTATGTTACAACACTCCACCTCTTAAAGAGGATTTCGTCCCCAAAATCACACGCAATTAGGGAAGGGTGAGTGTGCAACTTCTCATCACTAAACATCAGGTTGTTCCTCCAACCATAAAACCTCCACCAAAACTTATACTTCAACTAAACCTAAGGGTTCAGAAACTTCACATACAGCTCAACATAGGTTGGGTTGTCAAGGATCACCTAGGGTTCCACTATTAAGATATTCTTTTTAGGAGATTTAACATCATTTACATTTTTGGCTCATTAACATTATATCTATTAGGACATCACATTATCAACATTATATTAATTATGTCATGTTATATTCACTTTATTGCCAAAGGGGTTATATTTCATTATTATGTACAATTAGATGTTACTCAATTATCTCAATACATTTGATCATTAATAATTTGGATTTACACTTCATTATCCTCATATTATCACTTTATTAAGTTATAACAAATTATTTCACATGGAATATTCAATTTGTCATTAAGTCTATAATTAATCCAAATTATGTCACATCAATTACATGTATTTACATTGAACATTATCTTATTGCCACATTATCTTTATTGCTCACGTTAATGTCATCATTAAATATTTTCTCATATTTATTCACTTATTATTCATATTGAAACCATTATATGTATTTTAATGATCAAGGTGGGACATATTACATATTAATGAATTGATTCACATTAGTTGACTAATCACATGTGTATTAGATAACAAGACAACATGCATTTCATATTGATTACTTGATTAATATGTGATTAGATGATTATATATCATTTACGTGTATCAAAGTATCTTAACTGATTATGGCACTTAACATCATTAATGTATCATAAAAGGTATTTAGGATGTATTGTTTAGGGTTAGATTTTTAAAACTTAGGGTTTAGGTCAACATGACCATTTTATTTCACTTATTCATCCTTAGCATGCATTAATTCCTAATTATGTTATAATTATCTTAGTCATCATATCATTAGGGTTTATAGGTTCATGACTTGATCAACATCTTACATCTTGACAATAACCATTGATATTCATATTATGTGCATTGGATATTCATTAGGGGTTATCCATTAGACAATTCAGTATGTTACACTCATCCAAGGGCAATAAAATCGACGCACGAAACTAATTTGAAATGCATAATTTTTGTAGTCTTTATAACATGACCTATAAATGTCCAAATGTGCTCAAATTTTGCGTATGAGCTATTCACAAGATGTTTAAGAAGATCAACGGATTAGATTTTTGAAAAAAATATTGCATCACGAAAAACTACTTGAGTGTATTCTGCTCCGAATACACTCAAGTGTATTCTAGCCTCTCTCTCTCTCTCTCTCTCTCTATATATATATATATATATATATATATATATATATATATATATATATATATATATATATATATATATATATATAAAAGATAGCAATCCAGTGAGAAACATCCTACAGTGAGAGAATGAGAGGCATTTGAATAACTACAAATTCAAAATTGTTTTTTAAAATCCAACCGTATAGATGGATAAAGCATCATTTCATTTACCCTCCCACAAAAAACCATTGCAATCAAAAATTATTTGCATGTCTATATGTACACTATACACATCTTACATCCAACGGTCAACCTGAAATTAAACATGGAGCGTCGAAAAGTATTTTGTTATTGTGAATGATCTACAAATCGAATGGTGATAAAATTTTATAGGAAGGTAAATATTAAGGTATACTTGTAATCTATATGGTTGGATTATGAAAAATTAATCTATGTGGAGTGTTATTCAAATGCCTCTCATGCTCTCACCAAGATTTGTTTCTCACTGGATCGTTGTCATATATATATATATGTATATGTATATATATATATATATATATATATATATATATATATATATATATATATATATATATATATATAGTTAGGCTAGAATACACTTGAGTGTATCTGGAGCAGAATACACTCAATTAGTTTTTCATGATGCAATATTTTTTTTGAAAATCTAATCCTTTGATCTTCTTAAACGTCTCGTGAACAACTCATATGCAAAATTTGAGCACATTTGGATATGTATAGCTCATGTTATGAAGACTGCAAAAATTATGCATTTCAAATTAGTTTCACACATTGATTTTGTTGCCCTTGGATGAGTGACTTACACTCATACAAATGGGCTCAAAATTTGTATGTAGCCTAGTTATAGTATGACGGTGAAGATCAATAGTTTACATTTTGTAAAAATTAGTCTTGATATGCAAACACACTTGAGTGTATTCGTGCGATCCGTACACTCGAGTGTATTCTAGCCTGACTCTCTCTCTCTCTCTCTCTCTCTCTC
The DNA here is from genome assembly GCA_963693085.1 of Alisma plantago-aquatica. Classification (NCBI taxonomy): domain Eukaryota; kingdom Viridiplantae; phylum Streptophyta; class Magnoliopsida; order Alismatales; family Alismataceae; genus Alisma; species Alisma plantago-aquatica. The sequence continues at coordinate 1,473,117,871 of OY856412.1, read as the reverse complement.
TATATATATATATATATATATATATATATATATATAAATATATGCGCAATTTACATGTGTCTCCCTAAAAGCGAGTTTTGATGGTGGATGTGTACAATGTTTATGGTCAATAACCCAACTATCTATGCATGGTGGTTGTGTGTTTATTTCTTATTTATCTCGGTTTACATACCGAGCCTATACCTTCTTATTTCTAATGTAAAAGTATTATTCTTTCCTACCTTTTCTCCATCTAAGGTAACTCGAGGTTTCTCATTACCATGTATAAATTCAATAGCAACATGATATTTTCTTTTCTTGCAATGATGAAGATGACAAGCAACGTTAGGCAAGCCGACTGGCTGGAGGACCGAGGATGAAAGAATGCAAGAGAAGTGAACTGACTGACTGGTGGACCCTACCGACCGTCTGGAGGTGTCCAAACATCAGTTGGATAGGAGGCCAACAGATTGTTTTAGGCAACCAACTATCCAACCAAGAGGCAAGCCAATCGGTTCAGGGGTTGAACTGATCAACCCAGATTGGCAAGCATAGATCTTCATCAACACAGGTTTCTACATGAGATGTAGACCTTAGGTTGTGATAATTCCTTGTGGTTCCAAGTAATTACATTAGAATGGTAATAACCATTGCCTTTTTTATATTGCATGTTTATGTTGTGGGATATAGCTTGTATATTATAAACACTATATATATGTGGTGATTAAATAAAGTCTATGTATTTGTATATATATATACAAACTCCCTCAATAAACATATTAAGTCTTCGATTCTTTCCATTAGCAACACACATGAAAAGCTTGATTGACTAAGCGTAAGTTACTCCCAAGCATGATGCACCGTGCATCTTGTAGAAGTGTGTTGGTAGATATGTAGGTTCTACCAAAACAGGGTACATATGTATCTGTTGGCTTTTGGGTTAGGCTTAACTGTATGTCCTTAATGAGATTAAGCACCAAAATCATACACATGACTATGGCAAAGAGTAGCGCATATCATCTTTCTAAGAATTGCATAAGATGAAATTGACAAATGTAGTCTACATTAATAGTTGACTATGGATGTTGGCGTTGGCCGGGTAATAGTTGAATTATTTTTTATCTTGACTCGCTAAAAGATTATACACTGCAATTTTCTGAATTGATATGTGAGGGCTAATAATTTGATTAAAATAGTGAGAATGATAGTTAATTAAAGACCTAATAAACATCATCAAATTTTAATCAAATCAAATCAAATAAAAAATGAGTTTTTGACAAAATTGTAAATTCTTTTATAGAATCAAATTAAAACACACAAAAACAACTTTTCTTTGTGATCAGTCCTTGAGAAGGACAAGTTAAATGGGAACAACTTCAACAACTGGTTCAGGACAATAAGAATTTTTCTCACACAGGAGCGCAAGCTCTATGTCCTGGAGACACCAGAACCAGATGAACATCTTCCTACCACACCTAAGGCTGATAGGGATGCTTACAAGACACATACTGAAGATGTCAAGTGTCTGATGCTACACTCCATGAACTGAGTTGCAGATGCAGCATGAGAACATGGATGCTATTGAGATGAACACATCTTAAAATCATATTCCAAGACCAGACAAGATAGGAGAGATTTGATGTCTCTATGGCGCTTTTCAAATATAACATGACAGAAGGAGATCCAGTAGGTCCTCATGTGATCAAGCTCAATGGGTATGTGGAGAGCCTTTCTATATTGGGATTTCCCTTGGGTCAAGAGTTGGCCACTGATGTGATTCTGCAGTCCCTGCCAGAATCATACAGTTAGTTTATCATGAACTATAATATGAATGACTTTGACAAGCTGTTGATAAAGTTATTAGGCATGTTGAGAACAACTGAGACAAAAATGAAGAAATGCAAGCCCAAGTCTGTGATGATGATCAGCAAGACAAAGGGAAATTTTAAAGACAAATGTAGATCTAATAAGAGTTCAAAATCTAGCCAGAAGCCCAAGTTTTCAGATCCCAAGGTAAAGGAAGGAGTAAAGAAAAGAGGTGATTGTCACCAGTCTGTACATTGGAAAAGGAATTTCCCTCTCTTTCTGGAGGAACCAAAGAAGAAGAAGGCAGGGGAAGAGGCCTCTACTTTAGGTATAAACATTATAAGATAAATTTGATTAATTTTTCATCTTGGTATGTGATACCAGATAGAGATCTGACATATGTGATGTGCATGATCTGATAAGAAGTAAAGCCTTTGTGAAAGGACAAAGATGGACTATACGGAGAAAGAGTTTTTCATCCTTAATCTATATTTAAATTTATCTTAGCCCAATGGGCATGTAATAGAGTTATTTGAACTGCTATTTCATTATGCCAATAATAGAAACATTTACTTCATGCATCTTTTATGACAAGGATGATTATAAATAAAGAGTTGTTAATGCTTCTATTTCAAAGATGTGATCTTGTATGGAAATGCTCCAACCATATAATGATATTTATATGAAAGGATCCAAAGATGAGTATTTATAATTTAAATACCAAAAGGATTATAATTTGATAACTCAAACAATTAGTACCCATATCATTGTCATTAAGAGCACATATGTATAAAGTGCATATCTAGAATTCATGATGATGATTATCTAGACACTTTGGTTAATGAACCGATAAGAGAGATGCAAGTCTTACGAGAAATATGACAAAACATCCTTCAATAAATGTAATGGGAGGGTATACATTCTAATAGGACTTATATGTATTGATGTATGATGTTCTTATAGAATAAATGCTAAAGGTAATTGTTTGTACTTCATTATATTCATTGATGATATCATTTGATATGGGGTTTGTATTTGGTGAAATACAAACATGAATCTCTTGAAGTGTTCAAGGAGATTATAAATGAAGTATAACCTTAATAAAAGTATTAAAAAAATTGATGGGATCAAATGTTGAAATATTTTACATCATTAGTTTGAGAACCTTATGGAAAGACTGTGATAGCGTATCACACGTCAAATCCACATGAAACATGATGATGTGTTACAAAGAAGGAATTACATCCTCATGATGTGATTATCACTTAATCTAATCTTCTAATCTCCTCAAAAATACATACTTTACACTAAAACAATGTACCATCTAAAATAGTTTAAAAGACATCATATATGATATGATATGGGAATGTCACGATATGTCTTATTGATTGAAACCTATATAAAGAAAGCCATTTCTTAAAATGTTTATCCACACATCATAATTTTTTAATACTACCTTTAACCCTAATTTGACAAAAAAATGTTTGCTGCTAGGATAACTGAGCTCCAAGAGAATCAATGGGATAAAAGTAGAACTCAAAAGGTTTGAGGTCAACAAGAAGGTACAATGAGACAAGTGAGAATCACAAATAGTTGTGGAATCTCAAATTCCTCAGGTAACACAAAACCTCATAGTTCTAGTAGAACACATGAGATTGAAAGATTGTGAATCCAACAATTTGGATAGATTGGTCATAAGATGATGAGCCAACAAATCAACTAGAAGCTATTGAGAACTAGAATATGAGAAATGGCTTAAAGACATTATGGAGTCCATGCACACTAACAAGGTATGACCCTTCTAGTACCACCTAAAGGGGTAAGACCCAAAGGGTGAAAGGAGGGTCTTGTTGAAAAGACCTACATGGATAGACTAAAAGGACATATTGGTTGCAAAGATTTTCAAATCAATTCAAATTGTTGAACATGAAGAAACTCCTTTACCAATTGTCATGCTTATTGTTGGAACTAGAATAGATTGAGAAATTTGGCATAATGAAGATTAAAACCATATTCCTTGAAGGAAATATTAGATAGTATGTTTATGTGACATGGCCTAAAGGTAATATAACTTCAAGAATGCAAATAAAGTCTATGAGCTAGAATGTTCAATCTTAAGATTGAAACAAGCATCTTAGAACTGGAAACTTTAATTTGACTAGATAGTCAAAGAGTTTGACTTGAGTCAAGATAAAATATAAAATTTGTGATTACAAAAGATTTAGTAGGGGCATGTACAAATATTCCACATATTGATGGGGAATAGCACCTCAATAATAAATATTAAGACTTGGCATGGAAAATACCTTCAACAGTGAAGGATTAGATGAAATGTCCTATACAATAGGAATTAAGATCTATATAGATAGATCTAGAAAGTTTCATAACCTAAGTATGAGCACATATATTAGCATCATGCTGAAAGGGTTCAACATTAAAGGATTCAATGAGAGAGAATCCAAGATTAGTCTCTCAAGAACCCTATGTTCTGATTCTTACAAAGAATAGAAAGGCATGAGTAAGATGACATATGCACTTGCAATTGGATCTATCATGTATGTTATATAAATGTACTCATCCCATAATCTTGTGTGTATTGGAAATGACAAGATGATATCTATTTTCAATGAGGGTCATTGGAATGTTATTAAAAGGTATCCATTAGTACTTTAGAAGATCTAAGGATGTGTTTCTAGATAATAGAAACAAGGAAGAGTTGGGTGTAATGGGTTACACTGATGCAAGATTATGGAATGACAAAAGTGATTCCAATATAAAATGTTTTTAATTTAAAAAGAAGGGTTGTGAAATGGAAGGTTTCTGAACTACAAGACATTAATTCGATTCTACAATTGAAGCCAAGTATCCTAGTGTTATGGATACACAAATGGATACTATATGGATCTAGAAGTTCATATGGGTGAGCTTAAAATGTTCCAACCATTGATGACACAATAGAATTACAACGACAACAATGGAGCTACTGGTTAGGCAAGGAATATCAGATTGCATATTACAACAGTTCCATCTCATATGAGAAATCATACAACGAAGTGATAAGGAACATGCAATATATGAACTAATAGAAAATTGTTGCTAACCCTCTGGATTAGCACTTGCATAGTAGAAACATGATGGACATGTTTAGATCACTAAGAATGAGATTCGTGAGTGATTGGCTCTAAGTCCAAGTGGGAGTTTGTTGGTATGGTATGCCTAGAGAGCCAATCATATGATGATTGACATGGCATATAGCATAAATGATTTGATTAATAATGATAAGGCAAGCTTCCAATTCATTATGTATAACTCAATTATGAGATAATAAGGAAACATAATGGCCCCCGTCCCCCTATGACCCGTCGCTCTGGCGATTAGGGTTTCAAGAAGTGGGAAATTTCCACCCTTCTTCTAGGGTTGTATCTCTTGTAGGTTCAAGTGCTCAGGTTTGCTTCTGGTCTCATCTACAAGATGGCGGCGGAGCTGGCAGATAGGTACGCATGACTCAGGCTAATGGACGAGGAGGAAGAGTCGATCGATGTTTAGTCGATCGGAAGTGGCAATGAGGAGGACCACACATAACTGGCTTTAGTAGGAAGACTCCTAACGATCGATCTTTCAACTTTAGAGTGATGGAGAGAACCCTGACCCAGGCGTGATGCCTACATGAGAAGGTGGAGTTCAAGCAGCTAGAGGGCGACATCTTCATAATGCAATTTACACATTGGAGGGATATGTAGAGGATCATTAAAGGGGCACGTTGAAACTTCGACGGACGCTTGCTATTGTTCAACGAAGTGTGCAAGGAGGATCAGTCGGGGCACATCATTATCAATAAGAGTCCTTATTGGATACAATTATATGGAATTATGCTGGGCTATAGGGGTGACAATACTGTTAGAGAAATAGTGGGAAGAGTTGGTGAGGTGTTAACGACTGACAGTGATGACATGGGGTGGGACTCGTCACTCTGATTCAGAATTCGACTGGAAGTAACGAAACCCTTAAAGAGGGCACTGAAGATCAGGGTCAAAGGAGGAGCTGTCATTGAGGTGGAAGTAAAATATGAATGACTCTCAAACTTCTACTTTGTGTGCTGCAGACTAGGGCACGTCGAGAAGGACTGCCTGAGCATGGAGGACGAAGGAGAGAAACTAAACTCATGGGGGAACTGGATGAGGGCATCACCTTGGAAGCAACGGAGGATAGACTGGGATCATGAGGCGAGCACAGGGGAAGTGCAGAGGAAATTGACGTTCAAGACTCAGGACGGGCCGGGGGCGTCACACAAGCATGAAGAAGACACTCGCAGCAGTAGCACGGGGGTCAACAGAAGGAGCGGGAACATAAGCAGGGTGGGGACAAGTCTCAAGAGAAACTGGTCAGGTAGGAGGAAGGTGACGCATCGAGCGAGCTAGGACAACTGAGGAGGCCAGGGGAAGATGGAGGAAAACCGTTAGCAGATGGGTACAATGTTATGCAGACAGCAGGGAAGGGCTCCACATCAACATCAGATGAGAGGGTTCCTATGTATGAGGGGATGCCGCCTGCTTTAGGAGTGGCGTCGACTCGTCGAGAAATCCATTTCTCCAAGGACGAACTCCTTGCTTTTCAAACAAACATGTTGATCGAGGAGGTGGCGCCAGAGGAGGAGAAGGAAGAGGATGAGACTGCAGACATGGAAGAACATCCAAGGGTGCTGCGAGAGGAGTGGGCACAATGCCCGGATCGCAAGGACACTCAGAAGGACAGATCACATAATTGTGAACAACATCAGGGGAAGCACAACGCTACTGGGGGACAATCATGGGCTCCAGAGGAGCAGCTCACCCAAAGCCCAGAAGCACAGGGCGCCCAATTGGGGACGACGCAGAGAAGGACACAATGCCAAGGGGGGCAAGGTGTTGTTACCAATTGAGGAGAAAGAAGGGTGATCACTCGCTTACAAAGAAAAAAGGAAATAGGGGAAAAGACAAAGTATGGTTCAAAAACAAACTGTGATAAGGAAAATCATCAGCCATGGGTATACAAGATGAGTAGGGGTGCACACCTGTGTATCCCTGAAGATGAAGTAGTGTGGGAACAAGCAATAGGAAAAAGGGGCAGAACTACTAATTTATGTGATATGGATCTTGATGACCACCCAACACAGGGCACAAGAGAGAAGAAATCAAAGAGAGACAGAGAAGGCGGATCTAACATAGATGGGGTCTTTATGACTCAAGTAGTGGTGATTGGTAGTGTCCAATCCCGCGAAGGCCAATGAAAATCCTAACCTAGAACTGTCAAGGACTAGGCAAACCTGATACGTGTAAGGCTCTCCGATCCTGGTGTTGGAGAGAATGCCCAAACATAGTTTTCGTTATGGAAACTATGATTGCAGGAAGGAAATTGGAAGATGTCCAAAAGAGTTGCGGTTTCACGAGTGGCATGTGCATTTCTAGTAATGGGCAGGTGGATGGAGTTGGTTTCTGGTGGAAGGATGCTAATGTTGAGATACACAACTACTCCAGTAGACATGTGACTAGTCTTGTCAAGGATGACATCAATGGAGTCAGGTGGAGAGCGATTGGGATCTATAGATGGGTGGATCAGCCAAGTAAGACAAAGACATGGGACCTTATGAGGAAGCTGAAAAATGAGGTAGAAGAACCTATTTTCTTCTTTGGGGTTTTCAACGAGATTATTTATACCACTAAAAAGCAAGGGGGCCCTCCAAAGGATGAAAAGTTCATGCAGAATTTCCGTGATGTGATAGATGATTGTGAGCTGCTTGACATGGGTTTTGAAGGTAATATTTATACTTGGAGGAGGGGGTTGTCTGAAAGAACACTTGTGCAGGAGCAGCTTGACATGTTTCTACCTGAGCTAGAATGGAGGAATCTTTTCAGATATTGTAAGGTGTTCCACCTACCCATCTTCGAGTCAGACCATGAACCTATTGTATTGAAGGAAGACAACAAGGACAACCATAAAAGAAAGAGGAAAGGCTACTTTGATTTTGAGCCCATGTGGGACAGGGAGAAGGATTGTAAAAGAACGATTAGGGAGGAATGGGATTCCACAGGAGGAGGGGATTCGAATGCAAAGTTGTTGGTCTGCAAAGAACACCTTAAAAGATGGGCTGCAGAAAAGTTTGGTGAGAGATGGAGGAAGGTAAAAGAACAAGAAAATGAATTAAATAAAATTCAATCTCTTCCCCCGGACCAAGAAACTCTCCAAAAGGCAGAGGATAAATCCAAGGAATTATAGTACTGGCTACACAAATGAGGAGTATTGGGCTGCTCGTGCACATGTTAAAGAGCTAAAAGAGGGTGATCACAACACCACCTATTTTCACCAAAAGGCCACCAATAGGAAACGCAAGAATTGGATTGATGGGCTTGAAGACCAGCAAGGGATCTTTAGAACACATGAGGGTGAGATCACAGAAATTATTATGAGCTGCTTTTCACAGTTGTTCCAAACTAGTAATCCAACAGGTTTTGAAGAGGTAGTGAAGGGCTTACGGGAGATGATAACTGAATCCCAAAAGGAGGAGATGGAGAGGGACATTATTGATGAGGAAATATGGGCAGCGTTGAAATAGATGCATCCTAGCAGGGCCCTAGGACCAGACGACATGAAAGCAATGTTTTATCAAAAATATTAGAATATTGTGGGACATGATGTGGCGAACTACATAAAGGGGTGGTGGAAAGGGGAGAGGAGCATGGAGGATGTTAATGACACACTGTTTGTGTTGATACCAAAGACTGAAAAGCCCACAACTGTGGGGGAATTTAGACCTATTAGTCTATGCATTGTGTTATACAAGATTTCCTCCAAGGTGATGATGAACAGACTGAAGCTGCTCATGAATAGAATTGTGTCTGAAAACCAGAGTGCCTTTATTTCGGGGAGAATGATTATGTACAATGCCCTTATAGCCAATGAACTATTTCATTCAACGAAGAGGGATAAAGGAAGGAAGAAAGGAAGTCTTGCACTGAAGTTGGACATGTCCAAAGCCTATGATAGGGTAGAGTGGAATTTTCTCAGCTTTGTCATGGAGAGAATGGGTTTCAGTATGAAGTGGAGGGGTAAAATCCAAGACTGTATCACATCTGTCCACCACACTTTTTCTATCAATGGAGACCAAACCATAAGCACAAAGCCAACACGTGGACTTCGCCAGGGTGACCCTCTCCCCACCTATCTCTTTATTTTGTGCGCTGAAGCTTTTTCTACCTTGCTAGCCACTACTGCACGTGACAACCTCATACACGGTATTAAGCCGAGTAGAGGCGAACCACACATCTCACATCTTTTCTTTGCAGACGATAGTATTCTTTTTGCTAGAGCAACCAATGTAGTGTGCGTGAAGATATCTGAAATTATCAGCCAGTACGAACATGCATCCAGACAGAAGATTAATTTTTCCAAGATAGAGGTTGTTTTCAGCAAGGGGATCGAGGCTGTGAAAAGAGAGGAACTGAAGAGGCTCCTGGATGTGCAAGAGGTAGACTATCACGCTAAATATGTAGGCCTCCCTACACCTATGGCAGGTCAAAGAAGCAGGTCTTCAACTTCATAAAAGAGAGAATCTGGAAGAAGCTTCAAGGATGGCCGGAAAAGCTTTTATCAAAGCCTGAGAAAGAGGTTCTCATCAAAGTGGTAGCAAAGGCAATCACAACGTATGTTATGAGCATCTTCCAGCTACCAACTGGTACCTTAGACGAGATCTAAAGAATAATATCCAGATTTTGGTGGGGGCAAAGGACAAAGAAAGGAAAATATCCTAGATGAGATGGAGCAATTTGTGTAGACCAAAAAGACAAGGAGGCCTTGGCTTTAGAGATTTCCATAGTTTCAACCAAGCTCTTCTAGTGAGACAACTTTGGAGATTGGCAGTCCACCCAGAATCCCTTGTGACTAGAGTTCTAAAAGCAATATATTTCCCTAGAACATTCATATGGGAAGCTAGAAGGGGCCATAATCCCAGATACACATGGATAAGACTATGGGGAGCAAAGGCTTTGATGAAAGAGGGTGTGGAATGGAGAATCACCAACGAGGAAGATGTGAATATTTGGGAGGAGACTTGGATGCCTAAGGAGGATGACACCCTTGCACGATTCAAGTTAGATGAAGGCACTATTTACAACACAGTAAGAGAACTCATGACAGCGGATGTGAAGAGCTGGGACATGTGTAAGGTGAGAGAGTGCTTTCTGGATAGCTATGCCAAGAGGATATGTGCCATTCCTTTGAGTCTAAGAGGCCCAAAAGACACCTGGATGTGGTGGCCCTCGAATAGAGGGGTGTTTTCAGTCCGTTCTGCTTATTGGTTGGGGATGCTAGGTAAGGAGGAAGCCCGGCGATATAGTTTACAATAAGGAGATAGGATGTGGAAGAGCATATGGCAAGCAGGATGGTGCCCCAAGATAGCCAACTTCTTGTGGAGGACTTGCACGGGGGGGCCAGCAAAAAGAGGGAGGCTTTTTGACAGACATTGCATAGAGGACAGAACCTGCATGCTATGTAGGACAGAGAAGGAAAAGATCCCTCATATGTTATTTCATTGTCCTAACACGACAGAGGTATGGGAAAAAATGGCAAATGGGATACAATAATGGGTGGAAGACATCAAAGATAAGGAGATCATTGCTACTATGAGGTCTGATCTGGAGAGGCCATCTAAACAAGAGGTTGAGGTGATCGTTGCTTCCATGTGGTTGATATGGAAGGGGAAAAACATGTGAGTCTTCCAGAGTGGCGATGTGCACAATGGATACTTGTTCCGTTGCTTGTTGTCTATGATTAGGGGCACCCGAGTGCAGCTCCATGCAACTGCCAATAGTGGTGGTCAAGTTGTAGGCTACACGAGGGCAACATGGACCAAACCGGTGCATGTGAGGTACAAACTGAATGTGGATGGCTCCTGTGGGGAAGATGGTGCATTGCCCATCGGTATGGTACTATGGAACTGGGATGGGCTGCTGATGGGCGTCGCGGGGGAGAAGACGACCATCAGGGTAGATGTGGTGATGACATAAGCCATAGTGGTGTAGATAGCGTTGCTTTGGGCAAGCAAGGAGGGCGCAAAACAGGTGGAGGTGGAATTCGACTCCACGGAGGTAGTTCAAGCATGCAACAATGCCAGTTTGATAAGGGACTACTTAGGTGCCATAGCATAAGACATCATCTCTTTGAAATAGCTTTTCCATTTTTTCAATTTTAGATATGTTAGTCATAAGTGTAATATGGTAGTCCATGAGGTTGCTAATATGGCCCGTAGGGGGCAAGTAGATAGGTTTTCTTATTCATAGTCTTTCCCTTCGATCTTTATAAACCTTGTAAATGTCAATTTAGTTATAGAATTGATGACGAGGGATCCCAATCATAGGATCCTCCGTCCTTCCCTAAAAAAAAAGAAACATAATGGATGTCTAAATAATGACAATACTCAATGATGTATGTCTTCAAGTACGTGACTTTAACAATGAGATCATATAAATGTTAAGAGTATGAACATTTTTATTATATCCCTAGTCAGTTGTTACTATGGAAGGAAGATAGACACCAATAACACTTCCGACTAGAGTGTGTGTTTGTTGATGATAGAATCTCATCGGTCATGATATGTGATATCAAACCAAGCACATAGATACTTGTTAGGGAATAGTGTATCAGACAAACCCACCTTGAGAGTGTCACATGGAAACCGTGTATGGTGGTCATAGTCATCTCTCATAATGAAGGTGGTGATTATGATTCTTAGACCTAAAGTCACTACACTCATCACATGTCGTTCAGTGTGGTTTGACATCATCCACTGTGATCCTAAATAATGGTTTCCATAAAGGTGATGATCAGATGGACTTTGACACATGAGGATGACTGTGAGTGATGTAGATGGGATTTGTCCTTCCTACTGGAGTTTGATATCCTAGCCACATGATAAGCGAGACTGAGACATGCATGTGCATGCACATGTGAATTAATATATGATATTGAGGTCACATATATCTCAGATAGACTACTCTTGGTTAAGGGAACATGGGTTGATCATTGAGAGGATGGAGATTCTATGCCTCAAGTTCATTCTGGATATGAAAGACAAAGGAATTATACAATCACTATAACACCTTACATAAATTCTAGGTTGAAGTTGTTCTCCAACTTTCCATTCACTTGGGTAGAACTGATGTGTGACTAGGCACCACTCTTTGCTTGTGATGTTATAAACTAGTTATGGACATTCACTGCCAACGTGATATGGGACCTATTGTTGGTATGTATGCCCTGAGAGCCAATCATGGGATGATTGGTGGGATACATCAAGATTGATTTGATAAACATTGAAGGCAAGCTTCCAATTCTTTCTGGTTCAGTCATATGAGATAGTGATAGAACAGATTGAATGTCTAGAGAATGACAGTACTCAATGACGTATGCTTTCAGGTTGAGGACCTGAACGATGAGATCATACAGATGCTAAGAGTTTGTACATTCTTGTTATGTCCCTAGCCGGATGCCATTGTGGAAGGTAGATAGATAGAAATGACATACAAGACTAGATTGTGGTGTTGGTTGATGATATAATCTCATTAGTCATGATATAGAGATATCAAACCAAACACATAGGTACTTGTTAGAGAACAAGTGTACCAGACAGACCCACCGTGAATTTGACACATGGAACCATGACATGGTAGTCACAGTCAGTACTCACAGTGATGGTGGTGAGTGTGATTCTTAGACCTGAAATCACTACACTCAACACATGTCGTTGGGCACACTTTGACATCATCAAACGCAGTCCTGAAACATGGGTTGTTATAAAGGTGATGATTGGGTGTCTTTGACACATGGGGCTTTTGAGGGGTGAGTGATAGATATGGGATTTGTCCCTCCTGAGGGAGTTTGATATCCATGGCCACTTGATGAGTAGGATTGAGAAAGGCATGCACGCATGTGTGAATCGGTATGTGATATTGATGTCATACATATCTCTTTCAAATCTACTCTGAGATCAAGAAAGTGAATGAATGTTGACAGGATGACTGTTCCATACCTCGAGTTCATTCGGGATATCAGTGACAAAGGAATTATACATTCACTATAACACCATTCACGGATTGTAGGATTGAAAGTTGTTCTCCAACTTTCTACTTTCACTTGGGTAGCACTAATGTGTGACTAGGCACCACTCTTTGCTTGTGAAGTCATAAGTGTTATGGACTTTCACTGCCAACGTGAAATGGACCTGCAGGGTCACACACATAGGATTTAACCTGGAAGAGGAGTTTTATCCACAAGCAATGTTTAGATTGATTACTAAAGGAGTTTAGTAGTTCAATTAAACACTCAATTGATTGATAGCTCAATATCATAATGTTCAAGGTGTTGGACATATTGATTGGAGTATCAGATTGATTGAAATTGCAATTGACTAATTCTGCACAACCTGCACTCCCAACCGATCGGTTCATGTGATGAACCGGTCGGCTGAGGTTTCTGAACCGGTCGGCTCAAGTGTTGAACCGATCGGCTCATGTACAGAGTGAAACGACCGGTTCAACTGGTGCAACCGAGCAAGTTGGGAAAGTCAGGTCGGTGAGAATTTTCCTTTCATTTCAATTGCCCAATTTGATTGGGAATAGGATTGGTATTCGATACCAATTAGAAATAAAAGAAGGAAAGTCATTTTGAGTTGGATCAGGACCGTGAACCGATCGGTTCAGGGCACCAACCGATCGGTTGGGGCCCCCAAACAATCAGCTCAGGTTCCAGCCGATCGGCTCAAGGGCTGAAACGATCAGTTTAGTTGTGAAACGATCGGTTTAGGTTGCGAGTTGGTTGCTTTTTGTGGAAAATCTCGAACTCTTCTACTCCTGCTTTTAGTCCCGCATTGCCCGGGATGGAGAACCCTATCCCATGACCCTCCTATATATAGGGGTATTGGGGGCTTCTCAAAGAACAACTCAGTGCAATCAGTTGCTCTGCAAAGTTGTCGTTCTCTCTGGTTTTGGTAACCGAGAGAGAGCCCGAGCAAGTGCTTCCTGTAAAAGGGAGGTGCAACAAGGGAAGGACAACTGCAGTTGCAACTGGAGGTAGGAGAGTGTGTTGGCGACTAGTTCGTCAACAGGAGGGTGTGACTCCTTCCACTTCCTTGTGGGACAAGGGGTGTGGAGTTCCAGGTGGTCCGTGTGGACTACTTCAGAGGCGGGAGGTTTCTGCCGCTCAAGAGGACAACTATCATCCGACAGTCCGGTGAGATCAGGAGTCGTCAGTCCCGATGCGACCAGGAGCTGCACAGACACCGTCGAAGACCGGATTTGAAGACCACGCAAGGCACGAGGTATTGTCGCCGAGCAAGCCTCGGGACAAGGTATGATTCCACAAACCATCCTTTCCTATTATATAGACGTTGACGCGTTTCTGTGTTCCGGGTTTGGGGGAGAAATTTTTTGTTTTCGCTGCCTTCTCTGCCTCCCCTAAAACCCAACAGTGGTATCAGAGCCACGTCAACTGCTCTATATTTTAGGAATATCGATATGATCAATTTTGGTTTGTCGCCTTTATTTATTGCATACGATGCAAATAAAATTGGCTTTATGCATATCCAATCCTAAATCCACAAATCCCAATTACATATATGATATGTATTATTAATGCACTCGATACACGTCGCCCTTAAATGAGTTTTGTGGTGAATGTATGATTATGGCCAATAAACCCTATATGTGTTTGGTTGTGTGTGGTTGCTTGCATCTCGATCTGCGCACCGATCTTCCTTCTCCTATTCCTGATGTAACTCGAAATAATTTGAGATTCTTTCCTACCTTTGCTCTGCCCGAATGTAACTCGGGGTTTTCCTTTTAAGAAATGTAATATTAGGATAGATTTTATTTCCTGTTATGTCAAAGAACGGAGGACATCAAGACGACAGCTGAGACGATCGGTTCAAGGCGTGAACCGATCGGTTGACGTTCCAAACGATCGGTTCAAGGAGTGAACCGATCGGTTGATGACCGGTTCGAGGAACGAGATGAGCGGGTGGCGGCCAGAAGGAGATGCACGATGACCAGGCGAACCGATCGGTTGGAGGAGCCAACCGATCAGCTGGTGGCACCCAGACGACCGACCAGAGAGAGAGCAGATCATTCATATGATGAGTTGATCAACTCGAAAGGCAAAGCACAAATGTTCATCTTGTACATGTTGCATGTGATGTAGACCTATATGACCGTGATTCCTCTTGGCTCGAGGAATCACATTAGGATGGCCATAATCATCGCTTTTTATCGTGTGTGCATGTTTTCTGTGGGATATAGCATGTATATGATACATACTATGTATTGTGGTGATTGGATATGTATATGTATATAAAAACCAAATCCCTCATTAAATATTAAGTTTTAGATGCCTTCCAAATGTGACACACGTGAAAAACTTGATCGACCAAGTGTGGGCACGCCCAAGCGTGATGCACCATCTATCTCGTGGAAGCGTGAAGGATGAATGTGTGGATCTGCCAAAGCAGGGTGCATATTCATCGTGTTTGATTTGGGTCAGACTTAACAAGGTGATCTAGATGGGATCTAGTACCTTGAGGCATGGAGATGATCATGGCAAGGAGTTCCATATGACATATTATCAAGATTTGCATATGATGCAATTGGAAAAAGTTGCCTATCTGAGAGATCTATGTTGTGGGTGACAGCCGAAGCTGGTCCATGGCTTAGAGGATTTCAGGATCTTGCCCACTAGAAGGTTGTACGCTGCAATCTTCCGAATTGATGGTGAGGGCTATCAATTTGAACTAAAATAGTGGGAGCGATAATTAATTAAAGGCCTAATTATATCGTCAAATTTTCAAATCAATCAAATAAGTCAAAAATGAGTTTTTGGACTAAAATTGCATATTTCCTTTTGTAGTACAAATGACGACAAACAACAATCACTTCTCGTTGTGATCAGTCCTTGAAAAGGACAAGCTTAATGGGACAAACTTCCATGACTGGTATCGGACATTGAGAATTGTTCTCACTCAAGAGAGAAAACTCTATGTCCTGGATACTCCAATTCCAGAGGAACCCACTCCTAATGCACCAAAGGCAAAAAGGGATGCTTACAAGAAGCATGCTGATGATGCCATTGATGCAAAGTGCTTGATGTTATGTTCTATGAACCATGAGTTGCAGAGACAACATGAGAATATGGGTGTCATTGAGATGATTCAGCATCTCAGGAACATGTATGAAGATCAGGCACGGTAAGAGAGATACAATGTTTCTAGGGCATTGTTCAAGTGCATCATGACAGAAGGAGATCCAGTTGGTCCTCACACACTCAAGATGATTGGGTATGTGGAGAACCTGCAGAGACTGGGATTTCCACTGAGCCAAGAGTTGGCTACTGACGTGATACTGCAATCGTTGCCAGAATCCTACAGTCAGTTTGTGATGAACTACAACATGAACAAATTTGATAGGCCACTATCAGAGTTATTGGGCATGTTGAGGACAACCGAGATACAGATGAAGAAGGACAAGCCTAAGCCTGTGATGGTGATCACAAGCAAGAAAGGCAAGTCCAAGCGCAAGGGCAAGGGAAAAGCTAAGAAAGGTTCTGATGCTAGCCAGGAGTCCAAGCCGTCTTCAGCTCTCAAGGCAAGGGAGGCGTGACCAAGAAAGGAAATTGCCACCATTGTCAAAAGCCAGGACATTGGAAAAGGAATTGTCCTCTCTATCTGGAAGAGCAAAAGAAGAAGGAGGTGATTGATGTCCCTACTTAAAGGTGTCATGAAAGTAAACTTGTAACACTTTTTGAGGTATATGATACCAAGATGTAAACTGTAAAGCACTCATAATTGGGGCAAGTGTTGCTGCCATAGATAGGAGTACTTTAGTTTATTTTCAGCCTATAAGGCATGTAATATAGTTATGAACTGCTATTTCATTTTTTCTAATAGATAGAAACACTTTATTTTTCATATTGTACGACAATCATGACAATTAATAAAGTTGAGTTTTCAATCTTAAAGATATGATCTTTGTGGCAATGCCTTATTTATCTTGTGGTATTTGATATGCATAATATAAAATGATACCTAAAAGTTATAGATAACTCAAACAACCAAATTAGCATCAAATCATGAGAAATTCATTTCTAGTTTCCATATGATGGATAAATCTAGACTCTTTTGGTTAGAGAACCATTAAGAGACATGAATATCTTGGACATGATTAATCAATATTCACTAAAGATAGTGGGAGAATGATTATCTAATTAGGTATAATACATGTGATGTATTTACATACCTATTGGAACAAATGCTAATACTTCAATTGGTGTTTAGAGAAATACCAATATGAATATCTTGAAGTGTTCAAGATTATCATAGATGAAGTGCAAATTTGGTAAAGTATTAATTCTTGATAGGATCAATGAATGAAATACTTGGACCAAATGTTTGAGATCCTTATGAGTAATTATGATAGTGTATCATAGTGAACTCATGATTAAGGCATGGTGATGTCTAAATCAAGAAGGAATCATACTCTAAGGAGTTAGAGAATGATTATCAAATAACTGAATTCTTCTTAATAAATGAATACCCCACACTAATAAAAGGAATTAAGAATCACAAGAGTTGTGAGTTCTTATATACTTAACAGATACACCTCAATTATCTATGTGATGAGTTGTTCATGTGATGAGTCAACTATCTAGATAAATATGAGGAACCGAATTTTGAGTTATGGTTTATGACCATTACATCCTAAATGGCATCCATGAGAACCATTAGGTATGACCATGATGGTATCACTCATTGGATAAAATCCATAAGTGCAAATGAGTGTTAAGTGTTAAGACACATGGATAACATTTTGAGAAGGATGATGCTTGTTGATTGCAACTTAATGACTAAGATATTTGGCATATGGATACCAAAACCGCATTCCTATGAGGAATAAAACAAAGATGTGTATATGACACAACCTACAAGGTTTATGAATCCACTAATGCAAAATGAAGTCTATAAGTTACAATGGACTAATCAATGTGATTGATTAAGTACAAGTAACTCAAGAATTGAATCTTTACTTTGATGATATAGTCAAAGGGTTTGATTGATATGTCAAAGATAAAGAAGGGATCTGTGATTTAGTGGGAGTGTATTCACATTTCACATGTTGATGTGAACTGGAAATGTTCTAGAATGGAAATCCAAAAGTGGAAATTATCTTTAAGGAAGATAGAGATGTTTCCTATGTGACAGGAATAGAGATCTATAGAGATAGTTCTCGAAAACCTCTTGACCTAAAAGGAGAGAGCATATATTGGCAATCTGTACTGAAGTGTTCAGTATGCACATATTCAATGGGAGAAAACTTGTCCATGCTACATGAAGTTAATATCCCAAGGCCAAGTGTCCAATTCTTATGAAGAATGGGAACACGAAGAATAGATATGGATCTATCATGTATGTAATCATCCCATTATCTTGCATGTATGGACATGGCAAGAATAAAATGCATTCATCATCTTGTATGTATGACATAACAATATGATGTGCTCATCCTGATAACTCGTATGTGGGACATGACGAGTGGATGTCTGTCTACATCCAGTAAGGGTTACTAGAATACCATAAGAACTTGATAAGTGCTTGAGAAGTACTAGTTCTATGGAGATACGGAAGAGTTCGATGTAAAGAGTTACATTGATGCGAACTTCTGAAAGGATAGAAAATCAATCGCAAAATATACATAGGATGTATAAAAGTGAAAGTTTGTTGATAATTGGAAATGTTCCAATAAAACCATTTAAAAGGAAATGCTGAGTATCTATGCGTTACAGAACAACAATATATATTATATGGATCTGGAAGTTCATGAGATGAACTTATAGATATTCCGCTCATTGATGCAACTATGGAATCCTTGATCATGCAATGTGGCTAAAAGTTAGCATTGGAATATAAGATCGCATATTGTGGCAACTCCATCTCATACGTATGATGTACAATGAAGAGATGTGAGACATGCAATTTAAAATTGACTTTGGCAAGGTGTTGCCATTACTCACTATGCAGGCGCTAGAGCACAGTAACATGTGGGACATGTTTGAAGATCACTATGAATATGATTCAAGGGTGATTGGCTCAAAGTACAAGTGGGAGTCTGTTGGTATGTATGCCCTGAGAGCCAATCATGGGATGATTGGTGGGATACATCAAGATTGATTTGATAAACATCAAAGGCAAGCTTCCAATTCTTTTTGGTTCAGTCATATGAGATAGTGATAGAACAGATTGAATGTCTAGAGAATGACAGTACTCAATGACGTATGCTTTCAGGTTGAGGACCTGAACGATGAGATCATACGGATGCTAATAGTTTGCACATTCTTGTTATGTCCCTAGTCGGATGTCATTGTGGAAGGTAGATAGACAGCAATGACACACAATACTAGATTGTGGTGTTGGTTGATGACAGAATCTCATTAGTCATGATATAGAGATATCAAACCAAACACATAGGTGCTTGTTAGAGAACAAGTGTACCAGACAGACCCACCGTGAGTTTGACACATGGAACCATGACATGGTAGTCACAGTCAGTACTCACAGTGATGGTGGTGAGTGTTATTCTTAGACCTAAAATCACTACACTCAACACATGTCGTTGGGCACACTTTGACATCATCAAACGCAGTCCTGAAACATGGGTTGTTATAAAGGTGATGATTGGGTGGCTTTGACACATGGGGCTTTTGAGGGGTGAGTGATAGATATGGGATTTGTCCCTCCTGAGGGAGTTTGATATCCATGGCCACTTGATGAGTAGGATTGAGAAAGGCGTGCACGCATGTGTGAATTGGTATGTGATATTGATGTCATACATATCTCTTTCAAATCTACTCTGAGATCAAGAAAGTGAATGAACGTTGACAGGATGACTGTTCCATGCCTTGAGTTCATTCGGGATATCAGTGACAAAGGAATTATACATTCACTGTAACACCATTCACAGATTGTAGGATTGAAAGTTGTTCTCCAACTTTCTACTTTCAATTGGGTAGCACTGATGTGTGACTAGGCACCACTCTTTGCTTGTGAAGTCATTAGTGTTATGGACTTTCACTGCCAACGTGAAATGGACCTGCCGGGTCACACACATAGGATTTAACCTAGAAGAGTAGTTTTGTCCACAAGCAATGTTTAGATTGATTACTAAAGGAGTTTAGTAGTTCAATTAAACACTCAATTGATTGATAGCTCAATATCATAATGTTCAAGGTGTTGGACATATTGATTGTAGTATTGGATTGATTGAAATCACAATTGACTGATTCTGCACAACCTGCACTCCCAACCGATCGGTTCATGTGATGAACCGGTCGGCTGAGGTTGCTGAACCGGTCAGCTCAAGTGTTGAACCGATCGGCTCATGTACAGAGTGAAACGACCGGTTCAAGTGTTGAACTGATCGGTTCAACTGGTGCAACCGAGCAAGTTGGGAAAGTCAGGTCAGTGAGAATTTTCCTTTCGTTTCAATTGCCCAATTTGATTGGGAATAGGATTGGTATTCGATACCAATTAGAAACAAAAGAAGGAAAGTCATTTTGAGTTGGATCAGGACCGTGAACCGATCGGTTCAGGGCACCAACCGATCGGTTGGTGGCCCCAAACGATCGGCTCAGGTCCCAGCCGATCGGCTCAAGGGCCGAAATGATCGGTTCAGTTGTGAAACGATCGGTTCAGGTTGTGAGTTGGTTGCTTTTTGTGGAAAATCTCGAACCCTTCTACTCCTACTTTTAGTCCCGCATTGCCCGGGATGGAGAACCCTGTCCCATGACCCTCCTATATATAGGGGTATTGGGGGCTTCTCAAAGAACAACTCAGTGCAATCAGTTGCTCTGCAAAGTTGTCATTCTATCTGGTTTTGGTAACCGAGAGAGAGCCTGAGCAAGTGCTTCCCGCAAAAGGGAGGTGCAACAAGGGAAGGACAATTGCAGTTGCAACTGGAGGCAAGAGAGTGTGTTGGAGACTAGTACGTCAACAGGAGGGTGCGACTCCTTCCACTTCCTTGTGGGACAAGGAGTGTGGAGTTCCAGGTGGTTCGTGTGGACTACTTTAGAGGCGGGAGGTTTCTGCCGCTCAGGAGGACAACTGTCATCCAACAGTCCAGTGAGATCAGGAGTCGTCAGTCCCGGTGCGACTAGGAGCTGCACAGACACCGTCGAAGACCGGATTTGAAGACTGCGCAAGGCGCGAGGTATTGTCGCTGAGCAAGCCTCGGGACAAGGTATGATTCCACAAACCATCTTTTCCTATTATATAGACGTTGACGCATTTCCTTGTTCCAGGTTTGGGGGAGAAAATTTTTGTTTCCGCTGCCTTCTCTGCCTCCCCTAAAACCCAACACCTATAGGGTCACACACATAGGAATTCATCTAGAAGAGGAGTTTATCTATGAATGATGTTTAAGTTGATTACTAAAGATGTTTAAGTATTTGATTAAATAATCAATTAACTGAATGGACTCAGAACCATCAAGTTCAAGTGTTGGACTAACTAGTTACAGAGTCAGGTTGATTGGAAATTGAATTGGTTAAATTATGCATGATTCTGGACACCAACCGATCATCTCAGGTTGGTGAGATGACTGGTTCACCTAGTGAACCAATTGACTTGGTCATGCCAACCAAATCTTCTTGTGATTTTCCTGATTCATGAGAATAGTTGATCATTTCACTTGTTCCATTTGATTGGTACAAGGAAGTAGTGTTGGACATTAATTGGAAACAAATTGTCAATTCAAATTGTGATTGGGAAACATGTGAAACAATCAACTCATTGTTCCAGCTGACTGGTTCACCAGTGAACCGACCGGTTCACCAGTGAACTGACCAGTTCTCCTGTCATAAGGCAATTAATTCATGGAAATCAAAATCCATTCCAATTCCACATAGACTAGGAACCCAAACCCTAACACCTCCTTTAAATAGAGGGGTACTAGGGGCTTCCCAGAGACATAAATCAATTTCCTCTGACAATTGTTGTCCTCTCTAGTTGTGGTAACCAATAGAGAGACTGAGAAAGTCCTACCCACTAAAAGGAGAGATAGCAAGGGAGAAACAATTGTGGGAGATCAAGTTGGTGACTAGTACATCAATGAGAGGGACAACTTCTTCCTGTTCATTCTAGTAGAATGACAAGAGTTCTAGGTGGTCCGTATGGAATTTCATAGAGGCAAGGTGGCCTTTTCCCATCACAAGGAAGTCAACTTCAACCTACAGTCCATGTAGGAGCTTCTATAGATGTCGTTTGAGTCTGCTATCTGTGGTGGAGACAAGGAGCTACTACAGACGAGTCCTAGTGCAACTAGGAGTGCACGACTACCGCAATGAGTTATAGTCATTGGACTTGCTCTAGGATTACATATGAACTTGCTAAAACCATCATTTCCATTACATAGTTGTTGATGTGATCTTGTTGTTCTGGGAAACGTGGATTGATAAATTATTGTTTCTGCTGCCTACTTTATGCCCATATTTCCCCTAAAAGAGCATAATCATAAATGTCTATATATGATTAAAATATTACCTTATAAAATTGAATGTACCATATGCTGTTCATCATTGTATTGAGATTAAGGACAACACCAAAATTTGTGTATAAAAGACGATGTCTAGCATAAAAACTGAAATCAAGAGCTATGATGGCCTATCAATCACCACCTAAAGATGTGAAGAAATATAAGAACTATTTATAATTTTATACCTTAGTTCTACAAAGTACAAGAACTACTTAATGAGGATGAAATAAAAAATCCAAATACATTTTTTGTGCTTGATCTTAAATATGCGGGAATTTTCAAAAATGTATTTTGAGATGACTCGAAGTATGGGATGCCTTCAAATATTTTGGATATGTCATTTCCTTTAACACTACCTACTTGATGAACAAGTATGTCACGTCTTTTGCCCCATTTGTTAGTGTTAACACCATAGACATTCAATCCAGAAGGGATGTAGTCTATATTGTGAGAAGACAACAGACAACTGCATATAGATATGCCTCACTTGGCATAATTGCATGGGTAAGTACCTATCAATTATTTCTATTAATTATGAAATGACTTTCTTCACTCAAAATATCATATTCTAACTTACCATTGACGTTCAAGAATATACCTTAATTATTTTTTCTTTTCATTTTCACAAATACTTATATGTATAAGCACTTCTAAGTAGTTTCACTCACACATTGAATATTATTTGTACAATTTGCGATCAATTTAAATAATTCCTAAAGTACTTTTTTTTATCTTTAAAAAAAAATACTTTCTAGAGGTCTGTTTATATTTTAGGTTCTGTTTCATAGTGTAGTATAAAATACCAAGCACAAATCATTACAAATATAGTGAAACACACTCGCATCACTAAGAGTGGAAAGGAAAACAACTCCCAAACATAATAGGTAATATCAATTTTCTTGTAATCAATTTCATTATTCACTTTTATCACATTATCAAGTATATATATATATATATATATATATATATATATATATATATATATATATATATATTGAACATTTCATTTTAGGAAAACATCCAAAACCTAACATGTCCAAGCATATTGGAAGCATACCAACTACGAAAAAATGTCATGGAGGGAATCAAAATTCATCTAAGAATATAACTATTGATTTCCCTATGACATATAATGAAGTCAGTTTGAGAAATAAATGCAAAAGTACTAGAGTAAGAAACAAAGGTTCATATACCCATGGAGATTTAGATTCTCTAGATGTTACTGAAGGTATTCATTGATAGAGGTAGAATGTTCCAATAGAATAAGTGTGGCATCATATATTTGTAATATCAATACATCACTTTTAAATCTAAGGGAAAGGAATAACATGTTACCATTTTTTTCTCATATTATACAAACCAAAGGCTATGTAATGTGCTATCAAATATCAACAAGAGGACTTAACCAGTGTTATTATAGTTGGTGAAATTTTTTATATACAAATACAACTGTTGACATGTTTTCACCTGCCACATTCTATAAAAGTACCCCATATCATTATACAAAAGTACATCCATTATCTTGTTTAAGTTCCTTTAAACAATAAGTTTACACAAATAAATAACTCCTTTCACCATGAACACATCAATAAGTTTGTAAAAAATCACAAAAATCCTTTAAAACACATATAATAATGTAAGTACCTCTTTTTGGAGATATGTACTAGTTTTATAATGTAAGTTGTTGATGGTACATTTAGTTATCTTTTTTACCTTGTATAAGCCATTGGGCTTGGGCTTACTCTCCCCATGTAGATTTTAATTATTCTAGCTTATGTTATTTTGTGTCTCTGGTACATCATACCTTTAGACAAGCATATATATATATATATATACACATATCTTACAGTAACCCTGGTTCTCATAATAAGAATTTCTCTTCACATGGTATCCATAGCAGTCATCTGGTTTCCAAAAAGAGCCTTCTTTTCTCTCCCAGTGTCATTCTTCCTTTCTTCTTCTTCTCTTCTTCTTTTACCCTCCATCCTCTTCCCTCACACCTACCCGCCTATCCACCAACGCCAACCACCTCCGGCCATCTGCAATCAACCATTGGTGTGTGGCTGGCAGCGGTGCTCTAGCACACCATCATTGTTGCTACTAGTAGGGCGGTTGTCCAGGATGGAAACATCCATACTGCTATATCATCTAGGGGGGTTCCTATCCCAATTTTTCTAATCTTTAATAGGAGAATCATATGTCATCGCCCCCTTTGGAGTTACACCCATGACCATGATTGGGTTCTTTTTGGTATAGCAACTTCTATGGGAATCCGACTAGTACCCCTCCCCTTCACCATAACCCACTAGATCATACTAGTGGTATATTGGTTTCGGTGTAGTAGGGATCTTTATCTAGAAATAAGATTGTAACAACATCTATGTTCTCTTTTCTATTAATTTTCTCCCCATATAGTTTCCCCACAAACATATGAGAGTGATAATACTTTTTAGAGATTTATTATCTTCTTCCTATCATAGTGCTTATTTCTTATGATAGTGCTTACAACTATTTTTCATTCCAGCTTTTTCCTCCCATGGCACATCTTACCAGTGATTTATTATATCCACAATTGTCCTATCTATGTGCTACTATGATATCATTATCCACTATTTTTCTATCAGTGCACTTCTTTGATATCTTTCTCCATCGTTGTCCTCCCAGTGTGACTTCTTCATCATGTGTGAAAGCATGAGTGACACCAAAGAATCACCTTAGATCGTTGTTTATAATGACAATACTTCTATCTCCATAATCAAGTCAATTGGAGATACATAGCTTCTCCGGATGAATTCTATTAAAAGCATCCCAGAGTCTAGAGACAAGGTGAAATTCATTGAAAACCCTATTGAGGATGCCTATGAACGGAAATGGAAAACTAACGGTCAAAAGCTGGCTATAGAACAACATGAAACCCGCTATTGCCTCCAAGTGGATATTTTACAAAACACAAAGGAAATGTTGGACTTTATCTTTTCTACTACACACATGAAAAGATGTTTTGAGGCTTTATAAAGTATGGAATAAATTGTTTGGTGAAAATTAGGGTGATCGAACCCTTGATGAATACTTTGATTCTATTGTTAGTTTGTCTCAACATCTTAACTATTTTTAGCCCCTTTTTTTCTGAGGATCAAACCAAATAGAGGGAAAGGCTTGTCACTGCCAAGTTTCTCAATGGACTTCATCAAGCCAATGCTCTAGTCTATAGCATTATCTTGTCTAGTGACTCCTTTCCCACTATGGAAGATGTCTTCTCTCATCTCCAACAGTCTGATGTCCACCATTTGACCTCTACTCCACTAGATTCACAACTTGTGATCATTGTCATTACTTGTGGATGAGGATGTGGCCATGGTGGATGTCCCCCTAGGCCACAATGAAATTCCTATAACAAGTTAGGCCATCTGGAGGAAAAGTTCTATGAAAAACACAATCATCCCTATGGACGTGGTCGTACCACTGGAAATGCCCATGTTTCCCAAGGATAAAAAATCTGCTTGTTACCTTCTCTTCTGTTGAGTATGAGCAACTTCTGCAAACCTCAAATAGGTTCCTCCACAATCTACACAATCTAGAGGTTCAATGATCACTACAATGCACTGTGAATCTTTGGTGCATCTAGCCTCCGTCCAAGGTAATGTCGTGACCTCTATGCTGACATCCAACTCTCCTTAGATTTTTTACTCTGGGCCACCCAACATATGACTGACATTAGACACCTTCTTTCCTCTATTGAACCTCATATTCCTACCTCATCTGTCACTCTTGCAAATGGGTCCATTAAAACTATTCAACATTGTGGTAGTGTTAATGTCTCACAAAGTCTCAAACTTCAATATGGTCATTATATTCCTCATTTTCTATTTAATTTGATGTTTTTTCTGAGTTTGTTGATGACTTTATTTGCAATATCACCTTTGGTAGTCATGGTTTCTGATGCATGATTCTTAGACTTTTTGGATGATTGGTTCGGGTTCTAGAGTTGGTGACCTTTATTGCTTTGGTGATGTCATTCCATCTTTGGTTCTTCTTGTGAGCACACCTCTTCAGTTACACCAACGTTACAGTCAGGCCTCTTTTGAGAAGTTGAAGCACCTGGAGCCCTCTTTATCTAGTTTAGAAAGTCTTTTGTATGACTCATTTGAGTTTAGGAAGCATCATAGGAGCTCATTTCATAGAAAAACTAGTCTCAGTTCTAAAGATCACCTTTGATGTTATTCATAGTGACATTTATGGACTCTTTCAAACCACCAGTATTAATGAATTATGTTATTTCATTGCCTTTGTGAATGATTTCTCTCACATGATGTGGTTATATATGTTGAAATCTCATGATGAAATGACTGGTGTTTTTTAGAATTTTAATATAACGATCTCATATAATTTAATAAATCCATTAAAAAAATTCACATTGATTATACTTTGGAATATGTTTTAGAAAAGGTGTCTTGTTTTTTCTCTAGAAGTAAACCAAACATCAACATTCATGCGCTCACATCCCACAACAAAATGGGGGTGGCAAGACAACAACCGTCATTTACTTACCATCTCTCGTGCTCTTATGTTTTAGGGTAAATTACCTATAACTTATTGGTTTGAATTGTTCTCACAACCTACTACCTTATTAGTCGGCAACCTTCTTCTATTATTCAGAATAGAACTCTTTCTTGGGTTTTTCCAACACAAACAACTTTCCATCTTCCTTTGTGTGCTTTTGAGTGTACTGCTTTTGTGCATAATATTGGTCTAAGAGCGGATAAACCTGATCCCCACTCTATCAAGATGGTTTTCTTTGGCTATTATGCCTTTTAAAAAGGTTATCATTGTTATAGTCCAAGAAATCATCACATGTATGTCGTTGTTGATGTTACATTTAAGGAATTTGAGATGTTCATTGATTCTACATCAATATCCTCTCTGGCTCAATCTCAGCATCAAATTGAGTTTGTTGAGCTTGATCATTTTGAACCAGTGGATCGTGAACCCATACCACAACATCCTACCATTTCTCCTACTATGGCACATGATCCAACACCAATTTTGACATCTAAGGATCCATCCCATCTGGTGGCTCTCCAAAAAAGTATCTACTTTTGCACTCTTTTCCATCCTATCTCTCATACCTATTACCTATCCAAGCTTTTCTGTAATGTCTACATCCATTTCCCAACAACTTGAGTCTATCTAGATTCCTAAAAAATATCATGAGGCCCTTCAACACCCTGGTTGGAAAGCTTCGATGCTCAAAGAAATGACAATGTTAGGTGAGAAGGGGACATGGGATATTGTCTTCCTCCACTGGACAATTATATTATTGATGGTCAGTGGGTCTTCTATCAAATTTAATTCAGATGGATCAGTGGAATGACTTTTCTTAAAGTTCAGATTATTGCCAAAGGATTCACCCAAACATATGGCATGGATTTTTTAAAACCTTCTCACAACTTACCAGATTGCTTTTGTCAGGATTGTAATCTTCCTTGCCATTCCAATTGATTGGCCTTTGTTCCAGCTTCACAATAAAATGCCTTCCTTCATGGTGATTTAGAGGAGGAAGTTTATATAAAGTACCCCCCATGATTTTGTACTCATGGGAAGTCTTCCCAAAGATTTTTTCATTTCAAATGCTCTTTGTACAATTTCAAACAATCACCACGGGCCTAGTTTACAAAACACAATGGTGTTCTTGCTAGCCTAGGTTTCTCTTGATCATCTATTGATCATAGTCTATTCATTAAGTCCTATCTATATGGAGCCATCATCCTCACCATATATGTTGATGATATCATTATCATTGTCAGTGATGCTCATAGGATTTCAACAATAAAATAAGCACTTCAACAACATTTTTATACCAATGATCTTGGATAAATTTGCTACTTCTTGGGCATAGAGGTGCTACATTCTCATCATGACACTTATTTATGTCAGTGGACGTATGTCATTGACCTCTTGAAGGACTTTGTATAACAAATTCTAAGCATGTATCTTCACCCATGGACTATCATAATAGAGTTATGTCTAAAAGGGTCTTTTTCTGATACTAAATAATATCGATGCATGGTTGGAAAACTCATCTATATCAAAATTACTTGACTAGATATTTCCTTTGTTGTCAGTGTTGTTAGTCAACTCATTGCTAAACCTCTTGTGTGCCACTGGATTTAGGTACAACACATTCTATGCTATCTAAAAAGTGCACCTGGCAGAGATCTCCTTTATAAGAAACCACAATATCTAGATATCTCTTTGAAGTGCTATGCAAATGCTGATTGGGTTGGAGATGTGAATGACATGAGATATATTTCTAGTTTCTACATTCTTTTGAGAGATCACTCTGTCATTTGGCAAAGTAAGAAGCTATATGTTGTGGCTCACTCTAGTATTTATGCAAAATATCGTGCCGTGGAACACACATGTTGTGAAATTCAATGGGTGAAATATATTTTTCAAGAATCAGGCTTTCTTCTCTCTTCTCCAACAACTCTCAAGTGTGATAATCAAGCATCTATTCATATAGCATAACAATCCAATTTTTCATGAATGTACAAGCACTTTGAGGTTAAATGCCACTTCGTGTAAAACCTAATTTGTGACAGAAGATTCTTACACCATATGTAAAAACTAGAGAACATATTGTTGATATCTTCACCAAGATTCTTCACCTTCATCCTTCTACAATTTTGGCAAGCTGGGAGTACACGTTGCATACTCTCTAGCTTGAGGGAGAGTGTTGGCAGAATTTTTGGTTGTTTATGTTCCCTCGTATTAGCTAATTAGTCTTACTCTCCTTGGGCCTATAGTATTAGTATAGCTTGTGTGATGTTTTTTCTTTTGTATATCGTACCTTGAGACACTACTATATATATGACTCTATCTAACCCTGATTCTCATGATAATAATTCTCAACACTTTTCCACAGACAAATTACATAAATGATTCTAATGATATGCACATATTAAACTCAATCAAAGGAAATGTAGAAAAAGATACATAATTTTTTTTGACTAAATGAGTGCTTCTATGTTGTATTGCCCATAAAATTATATCCTTTCAGTAGGAGTATCTACATAGTATGAGTACATAAAAAAACATGGGATAATAGACCAAGCCAAGAGTGCACATTTCAAATGAAAATAAGTACATGCATTAAGAAAAGTGAACAAATTGGTTAATAAGTACTTCATTCTAGAAAAAAGTACTTGAAACACATGCTATTTCAACTTGAAAGCCCATAAATACACAAGTACCTCATTTGTAGTGTACTCATTTTTCAATCAAACAGGGGCAGTCAGATGGTGTATTTGAATGCGGTATTGTATCGACAATGGTGTTTTGAATACCTTTTTGATAATGGTTTTGTGTGGATGTCAATCTCAATAATGATTGAAAATAGGTATTTCTGGTTTAGTATTTAGGCCAAGTCAAAAACATTCCCTTTATAGTACACAATTCTTTATGTAATTTAGAAAGTCAATGGAGCCACCAATTATTTTGTGTGATTCCATTTGTTTCCTAACTCCTCTCTCCCTACATCTCACTTTCCGCTTTTTCCACCTTCACTTGTTCCTCCTCTCCCTCCCCCTTTGACCCTCCATCTAAACCTCCACCACCTTCCACCCACAGAGGCATTCTCGCTTCGCGTTGCATCAGGGCCAAAATCAAATAATGATATGGATCAGGCTAACATTGGCGTCAATGGTCACACTTTGTTAGGTAGCACATACCCGACACCAATGCCATTCATGGTGTTTATGCTATTGGGTATGGGAAGAAGCAATTTGGGCCAGATTCACACTCAAGAAGAAGAAGTGGATGTTGGCATTTGTGGACATTCCAAGGTACAAATGTTCTACCAGGTAATCAGGATCAAGAGGAGGTTACTTAACCTGAGGTACAAAGATTCTGCCAGGAAGCCGATCTAGATGATTGGGCTCTAAATGTTGCACCAATAAAAACCCTAAGGGAATAACCCTTAGGTTTGATTAAAAGTTGCACAAAAATTCCCCACTCCAAACAAATGGAAGCCTTATTAATTATAGTTAAGGATCAAACTCAAAGGACAACCTTTAAAAGAACTTATATATATATGCAAAAGTATTAAGAGTAATATTTATCACCAAGAAAGTTGATTGTTTGATAAAACTAAATTGCTTCCAGTAGCAACTATGATTAAAGAAGTTAATGAATGATAATAAAAAGGACCAAAACATGGGGTTTCACTTGCCAAGGCCTACATAATTATTCTAGAAAGATTGCAACTCCTGAATAATAGTTTACTAAATAGAGATTTAGATATTGCACCCTCATTGGAAACAGATCATTGCATGCATTAAAATCCTTTGGAATCGAACAATCTCAGTACCCAAGTTCCTAGTTCATCCTATTAGACTCGTTAACTACAGACGACCGGTCTTGACATGTTAGATGATCATAACCAAATCACCTCACTATCCCTTGTTGACACTTCAGGGGGATAATAATACCATTCTGAAGTTGTAATCACGATTACAACAACCTGCACATCCATGATTATAACATATATGTGAAGCAAGATGTCAATTTGTAAGGAAAGAAATAAGCAGAATGATACTTTATTTAGTAGTAGTATCATTGCGTTTAGATATAAGATAGAATAAAAATATGGGTTCTTGGACTAGTCCCCATGCCCCATCACAAATGTATACTCGCTCATGGAGAGAGAGAACAATGGAAAGATAGGTAGAACAGTGGAAGGGGCCATGACGCTTGGTGCAGGAAGACCAGTCTCTCCATTACAGATGCCGCCTCCTTGATCCTCTCTAGGGTTTGTGTTGTGCAGATGTGGCTTATAAAGTGACTAGATACCCTTTGGAATGGACGAAAAGAGTTCCCATTTATATATACATTCTTGCTTCCAAAACCCTAATGTTGAATACTAGTGGTCAAAGGGAGCTCACTGCATGGCCCGTACTCGGTCCACCAAGAGACTCTTGTGGGTTACTCAATATGGACCTCATATTTGGTTCTTTGGTGAACCAATGTGGGTTGAACCAGGGTAGGCTAGATGCAGAGAGTGCACGTCATAACTGCAAAATCTGGGAGACTCCAGGTAGAGAGTGGCTCGAGTCAGGTGACTGCGGAGTCGATCGCTCGACTGGGTGGCTGGAAGGTGGACACTGGACAACTTTTAAGCCATTCCTTCCCTTGAGGCATCACATCATGAGGGCTTGATCGTCCTTCTAGCCAATAAATAGTATTTTTGGCCACTTCTATGTGAAAATATAAAAAATGTGTTAAAGTCTAGAAAAGGGAAGATAATTGCATTTAAGTAAATCTAAGGCTAAAACTAAGGAATAGAAACACAACAACCCCTAAAAGTGGATAAAAATGTATGCAAAGATGGGTATAAATATACTCATCAAACTACCCCTGAATTAAACCTTTTCTCATCATGAGTAAAGAAAAATGGAAGGAGAACAAACAACTAATTCTAGGATCTAGGTTTCCTCTACGAACTAAGTATACTTTGTGGCCCCTTCCACCAAACACGACCAAGCAGCCCTAGTCCTTTGAGGTCACATAGACACACTTGGATATCCCCTAATTGGGGCTTGTTTCTCAATTTGTTAGACTCCATAACTTATGAATAAATGATTTCATCTCAATAATAATTTGTTCTATCTGTGCAAGGTAGAAGGAGCACAAGTCAGGGTTGATTTGCTATTTTGGGGAGAGTTTTGATAAGTCCCCTGGGTATAAAAATTTAGATGAAATGGGGGGGGGGGAGAAGGCATGGCATAAACTTGTTTCCCTAGTCTCTCCTATATTCAGCTTGAAACCTTATTTGTGACTCAATCATTTTATTCATATCTCCTCTATTCGACTAGAGGCATTTATTTGGTTGCAATTACATTGATCGCATATTTTCTTTGGGCTCATTGACCTCTTTTATTTATGCCATGTCTATAGAAGAAAATTGAAGAGGAAATATATTTCTTTGGAGAGGATTCCACCCCAAACTTAGGGTTTGGCATACAATGGATTTTTTTTCATATGGAGAAGAGATTAGAAATGATGGAAGAAAGGTGGAAATAAAAGACTGACTTGTGATTCTTCATTTTATTTCTACTTTGGAATCAGATGATCATATTATATCATTTAATTTAGTTAATGTAAGGAAGACAAGTTTCTACAAATTTTGTTGCAAGTCATATCGGGCGCATGTGCAGCTTGACCATTCTGACTCTTTCTGCTTACAGTCAGTTCTAAGGGGAAAGGATGCTTAATTGTTGTCCTGGGGGCCCAAATCCTTTCTAGACATATATATTCCTTAATTTTTTTGTTTTTGTATGGGTTAACTCAAGAAAATGGGAGTATTTTCACTTATATATTTCCAATTTCATACAGCTAAGTAGCCAGCTAGGTAAAGACCACAACTCACACAAAATAGAACAATAGTAAACAAAAGAAGCACATAAAATAATGTTGTTGAAAGATGATAATTGGGTGGATTTGAATCTTACCACCCACCCAACCCAAACTTAAACCTTTTCTTGTCCCGTGTAAAGCTAAGGCAGGATGGAGGGAAAGAACTAGCAAGGTTTGAACATGATGTTATATTGTCATCTCCCCAATATGTCGATTGGGGATCTGAGAACTGGTGATCGACGCCTGCTTCATAGTAGCGTGTTGACTGGGTTGAGTAGTCCCCGCAACAAAAGTACAAATGTTTATGAGAGTGTTTCATATTATAAATATGATTTAGTTGGTGAGCATGCCACTACAGTTCACTCTCAATAGGGTGTTTTGTTGTTGCCCCTTTCTCAAGCTAGAGTTGGAACATATGGGGGTTGCATTCCCCATCAGAATCTTGGCGGCCATGTTTGGTACCTCTATGTGCAAATGATTGGCCCCTACCACCAAAGAACCTGGCTTGCTTCCGTGTCTGATTGTTATTGTGAGACATAGGTTCTTGATCACCCTAATAGAAGCATTGGATTTGTGATGAGAGATCTTCAAGCCTATAGGTGAATCTTGCTGAAGCAAATTTCGCATGAGTGGGTAGAGTCAGCTGAGCCAAAGAATTGTGGAAGATGACATCATAGGTGTCTTTTTTAGGGCTTGGACATAGAACTTTCCCTAATATGAGGTAGGAGATATCAATGAAGTGTTGGTTTCATTTCTATTGAAGGGACTGATGTCATATGTCTAGGAATCCCAATATGGAGGCAATTACAGATACCAAATCTCCTTGATTGAATTTGCCACTGATGTTATGGGAGATCTGTAGCCTGAGATGCTCAATAAAAGCGCTTTGCCAATTAAAGGGGTGGTGATGAAGAATACACCAGAGGGCACAATGGTTAGTAATTGTGATGACACCCTGGGTGGAGTCTCCGCTAAAGATTGTACAAGAAAGAATCTGATGGAGATATTGGATCACAAGACTGTATCATAGATGTCTTCATTTTTCAGACTTGGAATAGGATTGGCCCATAATTTCTCCCAAAAAATCATATGATTTATAGTCAAGATGATGATGCTCTTGATTATCAAAGCAGGATGTCAATTCATCCTCAAATTCTTGACAAAAGATTACAATAAGATGGTGGGAACTAAGATTATGGTTTTCACTGAATAGTTGAAAATTCATAGGTAAGTTTCCCACTCTCATTATTTTATTTCTTAAACAAGGCCAAGAACTCTAGCGTTAATGCAAGGAAGATGGGAAGGGTATGATAAGTGAAAGAGTGAACCTTGCTTTGATAGAGGGTGTTGTCTAGAGGACCTTGGATTCCCAACCTTGATAGGGTAGCACTGCAGGCCCATTGGGTGAGCAACTCTGAACTTCTAGATAATTTTCTAGAGGCAATGATGTTCTTCACTCAAGAACATGTAATATGTACAAGGAAGCGGTGTGGCTCTATCCTCTATTTGTGGTCAGAATGTTGTGGTCACACATGGTGATGCCTTTGATACGAATGGACTTGTTTGGGATGCTTTTGGAACCTATTTGAGTATTTCAACTTCATCGTCTGAGACCTCAGAGTGGTGATGATTCGGGGCTACTGGAGATGGTTTTTGGGTCATAGTCCATTGACTGTGATGGTATGTCTGCAAGCTACATCAAAAGGTGACCTTTTTACTCCTCAGGTCTGACTTGGAAGTTCCATCCATCTTGATGTGTTTTATCTTGTCGCTTGCCATGTCAGTGGATTCTCTGGTTTGAGGTCTTCCAAGTGATGAGGGGGGTTCTTCAATCGCCAAGCGGAAAGAGTGAGCCTTTTGAGCCAGATGTTTTTTGGCGAGTCGGGTAACTTGTCAGGCAAAGTGATTGTTTTATGCCAGGGTTGAGAAGCCCTCCCCTCCCTCTCTTTATAAGAATAACAGCTATAAAAGGAAAGAAGTTATGTAAGTAAAATTTGGGTTGCCTCTAGAAGCACCTCATTTTTTACATTGTTTGGCTCAACGTAATGACGATTAAATTCCACCTACAAGATAAATGGGGCAAAAGAATTAATAAAAGTAAGAAGAAGAAAGAAAGAAAAAATGTAAAGAAGTGATTGTGTTTCCTCCAGTAAGTGTTCCAGTTTAATATCACAGACCTGAACCATGAACATCATCAAGGATTGGGTAGTGGGAGAAGAATTCATGATTCATTATGATGGCTGGGTATTTCTTCTCCAAGGGTCTGGTTACCTTCTCAAAGACTAAAATCATCATTTGTACGGTATCTCTTAATCCTCTGGTCATTCACTACAAAATCATCGTTGAGATTATCCCATAAAATGTATGCACCATGACGGTAGATATATTTTACCACATATGGTATGTACCATCGGGTTTTTAACTTTCCTGGGAACAATCACAATCTTGAATTGTATACCAAGACAATGTCTCCTACTAAAATATCCTTCCTTCTTATTTTATTGTCTTGCCAAATTTTAGTCTGTTCTTTATACATGTGTGCACTTTTGTATGTAGTCATCATGAGTTCTTCTAGAGTCTTGGATCTACAACAAATGATGTTCGATGGTAGTAGATAAATAAAAATTGAGGGTTTTTATGGCCCAGTTGTCCTTATGCTCCATCTCCACTGGGACGTGACATGATTTCCCATAAAACAAAATGGAAGGGTTTGTACCCAGTGGTGTTTTGAAAGCGGTTCGATAGGCCCACATAGTGTAGCTAAATTGCAAAGCCCAATGTTCCCGTGTTCTACTCACAATTTTTTTCAATATGGCTTTAATTTGTCGATTGGAGACTTTGACCTGACCACTCATCTGAGGGTGGTAGGAAGATGTCGTCTTGTGATTTACTTTGTACCTTCTCAACATTGGTTCAAACTTTCTTTCAATGAGATGTGATTCCCATCTTAAATTACGACTCCTAGTATGCCAAATTTGGGAAAGATAATATCCTTGAAATTTTTTATGATAGGTTTTGAATGGCACAAGACAATGGGGTTGGATTCCACCCATTTAGAGACACAGTCATCTGCTACTAAGATGCATGCAAATCCACATGAGGGTGGAAATTGCCCCATGTAGTCAATGCCCCATACATCAAAATTTTCTAACTCTTGTCATTACATAAGGGGCATAGGATATTGCTTAGTTTGTTACCTGACTATTGACATTGATTGCATAGGAGAACATGGTTGTAGGAATCTTTGAAAATGTTCATCTAATAGAACCCACATTTTAAATTTTTGGTTGTAGTTTTCTGGGCGGACATGTGTCTTCTCGTAGGCCTAGAATGGCAATATTGTATGATATCTTGTGATTCTTCACGTGTGACACATCATTAGTAGAGCCCATCTATGCATAACCTAAAGAGATATGGTTCAACATAGTAGAATTTTCGAACATCATGTAAGAATTTCTTTCTACTTTGTCTTGTGAGTTCCGGGTGAATGATTCCTACATACAAATAATTAACATAGTTAGCATACTAAGGCCAATTTACCTCAAGTCATAATAGAAGGCCATCTGGGAGAGATTTATTGATGATTGTTTCTCTATCATTTTCATTTTTTAGCCGACTGAGGTGATCAACAAAAACATTTTCACTTTCTCATATCCCTGATTTCCACATCGAATTCCTATAGAATAAGGGTCCATCTAATAAGCCTTGGCTTTGCATCTTTCTTTGTCATCATATATTTGATAGCTGCATGATCAGTGTAGACTATGACTTTTTATCCCACTAAATAGGATTGGAACTTGTCAAAAGCATACACATAGCCAACATCTATGTCTGTAGTGGTATACTTTTGTTGAGCTTCATCTAGAGTATTCGAGGCATTATAGATAACCTGATGTTTATTGTCGATGTGTTTCCCTAAGATGGATCCAACCACATAATCACTTATGTCATACATAATTTTAAAAGTTTTTGACCAATTGGGAGAATAGATTATAGTTAAGGCCTTCTTTAGTGTGGAGAAGCTTTTCATGCAGTCTTTCTTGAAATCAAAGCCGGCTTCATTTAGCAAGAGGTTAGTGAGGGGGTTTGTAATCTTTGCACAATCACATATGAACCACTGATAGAAACTAGCATGGCCAATAAAAGTGTAGATCTCCTTCATAGTTGTAGGTGGACGTAGCTTTACAATCACTTCCACTTTGGTTGAGTCGACTTCAATTGCTTTGCTAGAAATTTATGGCCCAGGACAATTCATGCGCGTACCATGAAGTGAAACTTTCCCCAGTTTAGAACTAGTTGTTCTTCCTCACATCTGGTTAGAACCATGTCTAGGTTGTCAAGGCATTTATCGAAAGATCCCCCTCGCATAGAGAAGTTTTCAATAAGGACTTCCATGATGGATTCTATAAATCCCTAAAAGATGGCAACCATACACCATTAGAAATTTGTTGGGGCATTGCAAAGACCAAACAACATGTGTCGGAAAGCATATGTCCCAAATAGGCAGGTGAAAGTGGTTTTCTCTTGATCATTGGGATGAATAGAAATTTGTTATAACTAGGAGTAGCATCCAAATAACAAAACTATTCTTGATGAGCAGCTCTCTGCAAGACTTGATCTAGAAATGGAAGTGGGTAGTGATTATTCCTGGTTGCCATATTCATCTTACGATAATCAATCCACATTCTCCATCCTATTGTGATCTATGTGGGTATGAGTTCTCCTTGATCATTTTCTATGATAGTAGTTCCACCTTTCTTTGGCACCACCTGAACAAGGTTCACCTACTGAGAATCAAAGATCTAGTATATAACATTGGCATGTAAAAGTTTGACCAGATCTTTCTACACAACTTCTTTCACATTTAGGTTTAGTTTGTGTTGTGGTTCTTGTGAGGGTTTGTGGTTTTCCTATCATGGGTATCCTATGCATGCATAGAGCTGTGATGACTCTAGTGATATCATTCATGTTATATCCTAGGGTTTTCTTCCCCTTTCTTAGCACGCTCATCAGCTTGTCTTCTTCTTTGGGTTCGAGCTTGGAGCTGATTATTACTGGGCACAAGTTTTCTCATCAAGGAATCTATACTGAGTCCTTTGGGTAGTGTCTTCAATTCCGGCTATATCTATATTTCTACCTCATTGGTGATTTTTTCTCCCATCCTTAGATCTTCAAATACTTTGGTTCCTCCATCTTCTATTTCTACAACATCTAGGTGCTCGACATAAATGGCCACTTGAGAGTTCCCTTAGTCAGTACCCTCACCATTTAATGTTTTTTGTAGGGAATCTTCATCAGGCACATGTTTCAGTTGATTTAGCTCATTGACACAGTCTGGAAATAAGAATTCTTCTGAGAAGTTGGGGGCCTTAAAGCCCTCAAATCTCAATACTCGGATTTTCCATACTTAGGAACAAAGTTCCGGATTTGATTTCGATTAACACTCATGTTGTGGCTAAAAAGGGTCTCCTATAAATAGTGGGTACTGACCATATTCTTTAATGATCATGACCACATAATCTCAGGGAATGTACGTATTCCTTAACTTAACTAGAGTGTCTTCATTGATCCCCAGGGGCTTCATTATAGATGCATTGGCTAGTTGAATGGTCATAGTTGTAGGCAAGAGGTTGGTGAATCCAAGATGTTGGCATAAAGTGTATGACAAAATAGATATGTTTGCACCTAGGTCAGCAAGTCCCTTGCGACATGTGTCATCTCCTAAGAAATAATATATCCCAAATGGGTTGGGATATTTTTTCTTTTGAGGTATCTAGTTGTCATTTTATCTAGCTTCATAGTTTCACATTCCCCGGTCATATAATTTGTAGATAGAAGGGTCTTGAGATAGTTGCACCAGGTTGGCATTTCAGCTAGTGCATCAAGGAATGGGATATCGATGTTGATTTTCTTCATAGTGTCCTTGAATTTCATGATTCTGTCATCTAGCTTAGTATGCTTGACACAATCTAGATAGGGTACACAAATTTTACACATAGGTTCTTCAGGTGTTGTTGATGGTCTAGAGTTGATTGTTGGTGCTACGACAGTTGAGTTCTTGTTGGTTCCTAGCTAAGATAACATCATATGGGAGTCTAGTGTCTGGGCTTTTGTTAGACTGATTGTTGGTTGGTCATTTGAGCAACTCAGAGTCCCAAATGGGTTTTCTTTGTTTCCACTAGGATAAATTGATGTAGGAGTAGCGTTCAGGGATGTGGAGTACATGTTCCCCAACCTTGTTATTATAGCATTTAACTACTCTAGATGCTTGGTGTTGTTTTTTAGTTGATGTGTGATCGTTCCTAGTGGGGGGTTGTTGACTAGCCGTTAGGTGAGCAATCTATGATTCCAATGTCTTTTAATGGGTTGTGGCATTGGCCAATCGAGTCTGGTATGATGCCATTATCTGCTGCAACATCTTTATTGAATCTTGTGCTGGCACTAGCTCGATTTATAGTGGTGGTGCTTGGTCTGAATTATGATACTACTACTGTTGTTGCTACTTCCTGCTTGGGAAATTAAATCTAGAATTTCCTAGATTACACAAGCCAGTGTAGTTCATTGGTGCTCTAGCCTGTGGTGGGGTCTGTTGAGTGGGAATCTCGACTCCAGCTGGGTTCCTGTGTTGGAAACCTGGGTGGTTGCAGTCCTGATTCAGGTTATAGTACTCCTGTCCTGGGATATTATGGATAGAATTGACATCTTCGACTTAGGTTACTATATATTGTTGCTCAGATTCATGCTCATGGAATGCAATGTACAATTGTTGGCAGTGAAT
Source organism: Alisma plantago-aquatica (assembly GCA_963693085.1). Lineage (NCBI taxonomy): Eukaryota > Viridiplantae > Streptophyta > Magnoliopsida > Alismatales > Alismataceae > Alisma > Alisma plantago-aquatica. The sequence goes on along the minus strand of OY856412.1, from coordinate 1,473,078,298 downwards.
TGTGCTATGATCTACTACATGGAAAAACTCACAGGAGGGCACAATGATTTGCACTTAGGGAGTCTGGTTCTTTCTCTCATATGCATTGAAAGATTTGTCAAGATTATAGTGCTTAAGAGAGAGATCCTTTATCAATTGAGATATGGATTTATGTTCTAGACAATCCTTCACCATAGCTACTCCAATAATGCCTTTTTTAAAGGGTCTGGGCCAATGAATCTGATTCTCAACAGTAAGGTTGATGATTTTTAATGCGCAGTCAAAACTTTATCACATAAAGTTTCCATTAGAGGAGGAGTCAAGGAACTTCTTAGTCTCATTGCCAAAACCACGATAGAAATTTTGATGATTTGGTTTTTAGGAATGCCATGATGTGGGCACTTGTGCATGAGTTTGTTGAATCATTCCCATGCTTCAAAGAGAGATTATGTGGGCACTTGGTTGAATCTTTGAATTTGTCCTCTGATCGAATATGTCATTGAGGGTGGGTATAATCTCTCTAGAAACTAATTTTCTAGAGCTTCCCATGTTGTGATTGGGTCCCCTCAAAGGGCGTTGTACCACACTTTGGCTTTGTCAGTCAATGAGTATTGAAGGAGTTACAATCATATGATGTCATTATTGGCGCTTGATGGCTTCATCATCGAATAAAGGTTGATGAATTTAAGGAGATATGTCGATTGTCATCTCCAATCCTTCATGTGAAGGTAGAATTTTGCAAAAGACTGACCCACTTGGCCCTGACTTCGATCAGATTTCCTGGAGGTTGGATTGGATGAGTCAAGTTGGTTCCTTTGGGGATAGAAAAGTCCCTTAATTCTTTGGCACAATCTATGACATGGGCGACTTCAAGGCTTGTCTTTAGTTTGGCTTTTGCCTATTTCTTGGCTTCTATGGTGACTAATTCTCATTGGGATGCAATAGCCGCTTTAGTTCATTCTTGAATAGCTGCATCAACAGCTGTTGCATCTACCATGGGATTCTCCTTGTGAAGTCTTTTAAAAGTTCTGTTGATTTCAAGATTGAACAACAATCCAGAGTCAAGACTTTTAGATCTTCGCATGTGCTATGAGTACCTGAAAAAAGGCAGAATGACTGTGAGTAGATGAGTAGAGATCTAGAGGATTTTCAATAATATCAAGCATAAAAAAGAAAAACCCTAATCAAACTAAAATGTCAAAAACTATATAACTATCATTGTCCCAGGTAAAGGTGCCTACTTTTGTTGGGGCTCCGAATGTCGCGCCTATAAAAACCATAAGGGGATAACCCTTAGGTTTAACCAAAAGTTGTGCATTCATTCCCCACTCCACATGAATGGAAACCTTATTGTAGTATGTATAAGGATCAAACCCAAAGGAAAACCTTTTTAAGAAGTTATATATATTCATAAGTGTTAAGAGTAATATTTATCACCGAGAAAGTTGATCGATCGATTAAACTGAATTGCTTCCAGTAGAAACAATGATTAAAGAAGTGAATAAATGATAATAAAAAGGACCAAGGCATGGGGTTTCACTTGCCAAAGCCTGAGTAATTATTCTAGTAAGATTTCAACTCCTCAATAATAGTTTACTAAATAGAGGTTTAGCTATTGCACCCTCATGAGATACATATCATTTCATGGATTAAACTCCCTTGGAACCAACCATTCTCGGTACCCAAGTTCCTAGTTTATCCGATTGGACTCCCTAACTATGTATGATCAGTTTGAACATGTTAGTAGATCATAAATGAGTCACCTCATTGTCCCTTCCTGACACTTCAGGGGGGTAATAAGATCATTCTAAAGTTCTAATTATGATTACATCAACTTACACATCCACAATTATAACCTATATGTGAATCAATATGTCAATTTGTAGGGAAAGGAAATAAGTCAAATGATACTTTATTTAGAAATAGTATTGTTGAGTTTAGATACAAGCTAGAATGAAATACGAGTTGTTGGGCTAGTACCCATGCACCAGCACAAACGTCTACTCGGTCATGGTGGGAGACAACAGGAGAAAGATAGATAGAACAATGGAAGGGGCTATGACGCCTGGTGCAGGAAGACCAGTTTCTCTACTACAACTGCCACCTCCTTTCTCCTCTCTAGGGTCTGTACTACAAGAATGTGGCTTCTAAAAATGACTAGAGATCATTTAGAATGGATGACATGGGTTCCCTTTTGTAGATGCATTCCTATTGTTGAAACCCTAATGTTGAATTCTTGTGGTCAAATGTAGCTAATTGCATGGCATGGCCCATACTTGATCCACCATGCTACTCGCATGGGTTACTCAATCTTGACATCAAATTTGTTTCTCTAGTGAACGAGCATGGGTTGAAATCGGGTAGGATGGATGTAGAGAGTGCATGTTAGAACTATAGACTCTGGGAGACTACAGGTAGAGAGTGGCTCAAGTCGGGTGACTAGCGGAGCTGATCGCTTGACTGGGTGGTTGGAAGGTGGACACTAGACAACTTCTAGGGCCTTCCTTCCCTTGAGGTATGGCATCGTGAGGGCTTGACCATCCTTATAGGCAATGAAGTGTCTTTTTGGCTATTTCTGTATGAAAAGTATATAAAATGCATTAAAGTCTAGAAAAGTGAAGATAATTTCCTTTAAGTAAATCTAAGGCTAAAACTAAGGAATAGAAACACAACAACCCCTAAAAAGTGGATAAAAATGTATGCAAAGATGGGTATAAATATACTCATACTAGACTCCCCTAAATTGGGCATGGTTCTAGGCTCCTAAAATTTTGCCATTCTCTTCATCTTCTAGTCAATGTATCTCTCCCATTTATTTACACAAACACCATATCCTATCTGGTGCTCATGTACATTTTCCCCCACATCTTTAATCTTTCTGTGTATTTGAAAGAAAAAAAGTATAAGGGAATATATAACATGCAACAATAACACATAAATTTTTTGTGCATGCATTTATGTGAAAGTGTTATGCTACATGTTGTTTCGTGAACCTTCTTCAATCTTGAGACAAGATAGTGGCATACATCACACCAACTCTCGTGCAATCTAAAAGACTTAAGATTGGCAATATATAGTCTAACAAATTTAGTCTTCTACTCTAGACACATCTTACCAATTGATTGAGGTAGAAGGCTTTGATGTCATTTGACATCTAAATGAAATAATTTCCTCATTTTAAAAGCATACATAATGTTGTCATATATATACATTAGAAACTAACTGATGGTTTGGGACTTTAGCAAGTACTTATAGTTACATATATCCAAATTATCTCATTCATTTTTTGGATAGATGATGCCACATTGAAATGTTGAATGGTACCTTGGACTAGGCAATTACACCCATATACTGCTTATAAGTATTGTAATATCCTCGACATGTCTCATTCTCTCATTGAATTTTGTAGTAATTTTTTTGGATGTATCTCGTGTTGCATGAATATTTTGAGTTCACACATGAGATTCAGGCCACTCATACGTCTTTGTGTGGGATCCCTATCAATCTCACGGGCCACCTCATGCTCAACATGGTCATAAGATACATCAAGATCCCAAGTTTCACATTATGAGAGATCCATAATATATAAGCATACAAAAATTTCATTATGATCAGAAAGACAACATGAATATATAAATGATAAAACAACAATTCAATATCTATTCCAAAATAAAAGTGAATTTCTTATAATTAAACAAAATGATTTTTAGCAAACATTGTCACTATTATCTCTTTTGATGCTCATCAACATATATTCCTTCTGAGTGGTCCATTCTGGAGTGCATTCTTTGTTAGTTTTTGCTAAATTAATAGTTGATATGCCAACAGAGAAATGAATCTATCTTAAATTTTTGATAGCTTCATTTTTTATTGACTAGGTCTATCATAAAATGCATTTTCTATGAAGAACAACACAACAATGCTTGTCTACATGATCACCAAATGTGTAAATATTGATGGGTTTGTGTAGCAAAGATGAAAGGTTCATCTTTCTTGCTAACTTCATAGAAGTTACCAAAATCAACCCAAGCTCGTCCACCTTTAGCCCTATATTGTTATCAATCCAACTACATCTATACATAACAACTCTAAGGTCAATATATCCAATTACCATATATCTTTGATGATTCTGTAATGTGAATCTTTACTTCTTTTGGTCCAAATCCTTTGCAAATAAAAATTATATGAAGATGCATGTAAGGTCAACACTTTGTTCAACCTAACATATATTGTATGTGGAGTTTTTACCCTTTGTACATTTTTAGCTACATGCATACCATAAATGCAATACAAAACTGCCAAGAACTTTGTTATGGAAGACCTCAATACATAGACTTACCCTTATACAATTACTTGTCATGTGAAATGGTGGGAGCCAATTTACCAAGTTTGTTATCATTATCTTTCATCTTTTCATATTCCTTTTACATAGTTAATTATTTTGAAGTCTCTCAATTCTTGAATGAAACATTGAAGGCTTTACACCTTCTTTACTAAGTTATGTTTGGAGGGAATATATTGATGAATGCATATTCATCTTAGTTTCGGTGCATATTTAATTCATTTTTTAAATACATCAATTTACCTTTGAATTTTCCTCAATATAGTTTTTGTTAGTTTTGTGTAAATATTTAGCATTTGATCTAATGTATGGGGTTTCATGATAGTATCAAGCTTCACATCATGTGCACTATCTTAGGCCATGGTGGTCCCACTAACTGACTAGAAGACCCAAGAAACTTTTTATATTTTAGACTTGATTTTCCATGACCAGTCCCTTTGTCGACCATGTCCTCATTGACCTAAGCCTTTATTGACACAGACCTCTGATAAAATAGCAATATCCCCCCTCCCCCCACCTCGGGGCGGGTGGGAGTGTCTTTAATATGATTGTACATTGACCCTTGTCACTCATCCATCATCTCTAGATGAGACCGGTCCCTCCCAAGGACTGACGCATGAGCCTCAACCAAACTCGCCCTACCTTCTAGTTGACTGATAAAAACTCTAAGTCCATGCCCCAAACTAGTTTTCTACACCTAGAAGAGTCGAGACTGACTTCTTCCTAGAAATTGTTGACTGATGGGTTCACTACTATCATCAACCAATGGGATCATATCATCCACTAAAACTTTTCCCAATGAAGATCCTACAAACTTCATTATTTATCTATTAGACGACCCATACACCCCATTGACTTATGCCCTAATGAAACAACACTCAGTGACTTCACTTCACTGACAAGCCCTATGACACTTACATTGACAGATAAGATACTGAATGATGAAGCTCTTGCTCCTTCAACCTACAGACTCTCTACACCCAGTCATCCAACGAAGGGCTCTTGCACACCTACATCCTATAAATAGTCAATCCCCTTCAAAACTTAGAGGCATCTCTTCTTCCGGCCAACGCTAAAAGGTTGTTGCATTATAGCCACGCCAAGAGTATGATCTCTATCAATCATCGTTCATTGGCCACCTCTATGGAACCTTTGTAGGATTCCTAGTCCACCCTCATTCCACCTCAACCTTGCCAACACCATCTTCTGGCCATGAAGATGGACAAAATTTGATCAACACCTCCATTCATTCACTTGTCATTCCCTATCCAATGATTCAGAGTTAAATAAGTAACGATCCAATAAGGAACAACACCATCGAAACATATCTCCAGTGCCCTCCTTCTTTGGTTGGATCATCCTCATCATCGAGATATAAGACAATACCTGCTACTTTAGGACACAATTCTTCTCTCCAACATGATGCTGGCTAAAATATTCTTATCCCTTATTTTCTCTATTCTTATCATGAAGAGTGAGTGTTCTCTTTCATTGGGGGTGTGGGAATTAGTCTCACTACCCGTTCTTGCATGTCCATTTTCAATGTTCCATGGCTTGTATATAATGATTTCAATCAAGGTTAATCATTTAATGCATATTTTGTGGATTCATTACCTACTTCACATGATCTATTATATTGCTACATTATGTGAAATTCAATACTTAGGTTTCAAATATCAATTCACTTAGTTTTACACTTGGATGGGAACTTTGAAAAGGAATTCTTCAGAGAGATAGATGCATGACCCATGACTAACAAGACATTGAGATCACAACAATATCTATGTGATTTCCTACACCTAATGGGTGTGATCTTGCTTTTCTTCTTTTGGATGGTTTACCAAGCTTGGATATGTTATGGATGTGTTTATATGTGTAGCACTAGTGAAATCCAATACCACCCAAGTGACTTCCATCATTAACGTAAACCCATTTTTAATCCTCTACTTTTACTTTCTATTGAAATTAGTTTAACTCAACCCACCCAACTCTCGGTTCTAAATATTGGTCGTAGTTCAACTAGAGACAAGCTAGAAAGATTCTTCAAAATATTTTCCTTTGGGATTCAATCCTTAACTATACTACACAATACGGATCCACTTGCATGTGGTATTATTGTATGTTGTTTTAGTAAAACCTAGGGATTTCAACCCTAGGTGAATTTGTTAGTGTGATAAAACCACATCAGATTTCGCCTGTGAACAAGATAAACAATCTTATATCCACATTTTAATTGTTTTAGTCTATGTTTACCGCAAATGCTAGCCATAATTTTGACCCCCTTTATGTTATATACCAACAATACATATACATTTCAAAGTCATTAGTTGTGTTGAGAAACATATCATGCATCTTATAATATTTGTCACACTTCATATTTATCAAATCCATATTTCCACAACTTCATTATATCTCAAAGAAAGGGCTCAAGTAAATGTAAATGTAATACCTTGGTTTCTTGGGCCTTAAATAAGAAAAGACAACATGACATACTTGTCCTTCTTACATAACCAAGGGGGGTAAATTGTATATGACTATCATAATTGGCCAAGTGTTGTCTTGGCTGATTAAATTACTATATGGGTTCATACCATTAATACATAGCATAAGTCTAATATTCATTGGCTCATCATCTGTTTCAGGGAATAATGAATAAAATTTCCTTCCATTGGGGTGCATATCAGGGATCACAGTTCACCATCATCCTTTGTATTAGCTTATACATGCCAAGATAGATTTTCCACTTAAACTCTATTAGAAAATAGACATTAACATTGAGGTATGATGGGTAGATATAACATCACCTTACTAGAAGAATGTTTATTTTTCTTACAAGGATATTTTTTCTTGTTGTACCTTGAGGATTCATACTTCGTACACTCGGATGAGTTGATGTATTCATTTAAAAATAACACACAATCATTAAGGAAATCTTGAATTTAGTAGACTCCTATCCCTTGGGCACAACATTTAACCATTCCATAAGTAGAATTTGTAATCTCATTACTTTCTAGAAGCATATCTTTCAGGAAAAAAACATATATGTAAAACTTTTTCACTCCACCTTATGTAAACCTTCAAACATACAATATCATCAATGCGCTCAAATTCATGAATTAAGTAAAACCTACATACACTGGTTTCTTTCCATTATGCACTAAACTACTCTATATATTAGGTTCCTATACTAAGTAACCCTCAAGATGCTCTAGAATATCCTCAACCACATCAATAATAGTTCCATTCACACAAGTATTAATTTTTACTTTAGCCTCTGAATTACAACAATAAACAACTCCCTTCTTGGGTTCCTTCCCATTTCAATACCATTTATTAGAGTTCCTAAGAATCCCATCACACATGATGTAACCTTTTAGTTCATCAACATTCTCCACCTTCAAACTTTTACCTTGGTTTCTACATGGACAATAAAATCTATCCCAAGTGATTTCTTATGTAAATTGGAAAAGAGGCTTCGAAATCAATGTGAGAACCTATTAGATAATTGTTCACCATAACTCACATTTACTAAATCTTTTAACTTTACCTCATTCCACCAAAAGATTCAAAACCTTGAAGCATCTTAAGGGGATACTAAAAGTATGTCTATCTTATAAAATAGGAGAGAAGATTAGAGTTCTACATTACAAGCTGCCAACTTCTACCTAGTCCTTATAAGTTACATCATCCACTAACTACCACTTCATTTTAAAAATACTCTTGCCTAGAAGGAAACAAAACCTCATTATGGGACATTGGGGAGAAATCCGGTCACCGAATCACCATAGGGAAATATTAGAGGTTCCCCAATACATGATGGTTTTACCATCATGATGTCTTCACAAAAAAATGGGAACCCAAAACTTGGTCTAGCTAGCTACTCATATCCTCTGATTTTGTGAGGGGATTACATAAGTATCCACCTTAGATGTTTGAGTTAAGGGAGTTGAAATCCTAAGTGGATTCACTAAATACTAATAACATCTTCAACCAACCCTAGTGTATGAGGAAAATGTAATTCATATAATATAATATCTAGTCCCATGACAGAGAGATTTAAGAAAACTATACTGAAACAACCAAGAAAGTTGAAGGAAAGGCATATCCAACCATATTAGTGTTTGTTTAGTTTATAAATAGTTAATGTTTTATGATCATTATAAATCTTAAACTAGAATCCCAATTTGTTATCTAAGAATGCTAGGTATCCAAGTGAGTATAGTTGAGAGCACACTTGAATGTCACCTAAGAAGAGGATTAAGATAGAAACTAGGGTTAGCACAAACTTAGTCACAACCATGGAAGTGGTATGGGTAGTAGAAATACCAACACAAGTAGAGGTTGAAATGCTAATTGGTATCCCATGACTTAGGAGGTCCACCAACAACCTCTTTAGGGTCATGTAACTACCTAATCAAGGCATATGTATAGGAACAATAGACGATAACTTGAAAAGTTCAATTAAATGAATAATAAGGATATAATACCATGGTTACAAAGAGTAGGACTGAGGAGGAAATCCACTCATTAATAATTGAGAAAAAATCCCATCCCATCCAAACACGCCAACAAGTATTACAGAACAAAGGTATTTTAATTTTTTTCTCAAAGTATGATACACAAAAGCAATATGATTAAATAGCAATGTGTGATTAGATTATTACATTATCACAAGATTACATCATTCCTCACCACAAGGGGCAATTATTAAAAAAAGGAAAATTTTACATCTAATCTACACAATAGACAAATATAAGGGGCAACTTGGCCCTTTCAAGCTATCCTTAAGGTCCATATTCTTCCTGAGTCATAATCCTCTAAATCGCCCACATCTAGGTGGTTTGGGAACTATACTCGGAATAAAGGGGAAAAAGAAAAAGTATCTACCAATAAGATACTAGAACCTATAGAGGCACTACTTGGGCATTTAAAGATTCAAGTACAAAATTATGAGTGTTTCCAATAAAAAGAGGGATACGAATATATTGTGAGTTTTAAGAGAAAGTAAAACAAGAAAATGATTAATAGAAGAATGAGACATTCATTTCATGAGAGAAATATGTGTGTGCTTGACATTTAAATCCTTGCACAAACAACAACAATTATAAGTTTTTAGAAGTATATTATAGACTAAGACATATATGCAATCTCAAGATACCATATGATCCCAATATAGGGCTAAGGAGGAATAAAATCTTGATACACAAACATATAGAATTAGAAACATGTCATATATATAGTTGTAAAGAAGTGTCACTTCTCTATGAGAACTAGTCTGGTTTTCAAGAATTCATAATAGGGTGTAAAGACAAAGTGATTCAATCATCACCACATTCAATGATATATAAATCATATGAAGTCAATGTGATAGGTGGGACATAAGCCCAAATCAATAGAATCTTTCAACAGTCAAAAAGGGATAATAGGAGTATAAATTATGAAGCAAGATATTCAATTTAGGTATCAAGAAACAATGATAAGCATGAATATGCCCCATCATAGGGTTCAAGATTTTAGTCACTTAAATGCCCAAATAAAATAGTGAGATATACATACATTACATGTCTAATAACTAATTGTAATAATCTATTTTTATCCACAAAGTCGACTTTTCATTCTATAATTATATGTGGGGCTTAACATCTGACATTCATTGGGCTTCCCTCTATGGGAGCCAGTAACCCAAATGTTTTATTCAATAAACCCCTCCCAGACGAAGACTTGTGATAGGAGGTCCCCTGAAGTAGTCAAATTAAAATGAACACATGTATACATTCCTAGTATAATTATAGATATTTCTTATCATAATCGCCTAAAGATATATTAGGGTTTTAGTTCTAAGATCCATATTTAGACATAATTCTAAATATGCCTAAGTTACATTTATGTGTGGTTAATAATGTGAATTCCTTTAATTTGTCTCTTGTAGTTTTATTCTCTCTATATATCATATTTCTCAAGTTTGTTCAACTAGGGTACAACATGAACATTATGTGAGAGTTATTCTTTAGCATATGCTATCTAGGAGAATTTAGACTCAAAATCATCAACATTGAAGATCAGAAATGTTAGGCTCCCAATAGTCATTGTATAATTGTGTTATTTCCATTATGCCCCTAATATATATATTTATAGGATTTTTAATCAATATAAAGGGATAAGATGCATGTAATACTATGCTCAACTTTATATACACATGCAACAATGTCTCATATTCTCTTCTATCAGTATACAGGTATCTAATAGAAAAACACATAATTAGTTTCTTTATACAAAATTCATATTTCTATTATCATAATGACTCATAATGAAGGTATAGTTTTTATCCAAAATTACCAAAATTGTATTTTCATTGAACTTGTATTTTTTGATGTAACAATTTGTGTGTGCCCATATATATATATATATATATATATATATGTGTGTGTGTGTGTGTGTGTGTGTGTGTGTGTGTATTTGTGTGTAGGGTTTAGGAAGTGTGTCGGCCACAAAAATGGTACACTAGAATATATCAATGAAATTTAACCATATAGATTCAATCAAAGTTGTTTAGATTAGGCATTTTACACTAATTTGAACCATATCTCATGCATATCATGAGATATAGAGATATATTATCCAAGGCTTATGCAAATTCTACAAGCTATTGTTGATTAGAAAATATACATTTTCATCCATTATAAGAACTACGAAAATCGAAATGAGTTGCTTTTTATCACAGGTTATCTAAGGTGCATGTGTCACATCCATAAGGTTGGATTGACTTATAAAGTCTTGAACTTATCATTATTTAAGATGGGTACACATAAGCTTGATGTACTCAGGTACACAACTCTTTTAGTCATATAAATTATATATAAAGTGTGTGTATCATACCACAAACTGTACAAGATTACTTTATTTGATATGTTTATATCGTTCTATGTCCTAGGCATTTAGCTTAGTGTTTGATGTATTTTGTATCACATCACTCTATAGTATATTTCAACTTTAGAGTATAAAGGAAAAGAGGCTATATGAATATCATGCTTTCTAGAATATATACTAATATTTTGACATATGAGTAAAATGACCAAATAGTTCAGGTACTCACTTTTATCCTAAGTTTTATCCATTGAATATAATTAACTGGTTTCTAAAATAGTAAATCACAAGGATGGATATGCTCACCCACAACCATTGGGTTCTACTCATCCCAATAGATTCGTTCCAAATCATAACCCTCACAAGAGACTAATCGAAATCTCTTCACTTGGTTCCCCTTCTCTTAGTCAAATTTAACCCTATCAGTGGTGAGAGTTGAAGTGGATTGAAATGGTCTAAAAGAGCATGTAGTTTCAAACTAGATTTAGTAGTAGAAGATGAAGGAGATTTAGTAATGTTACATCACTACTTTTGGAATTTTTTCTAGATCTGAGGAGATAAAAGGGCTCCCTATTAGAGCATCTTCTAGAGTATGTGGGGATGTGTTTGTGATGATCGACATGGTTTGGTTGCTTTTAGACTTTATTCAAGTTTAAGATTGCACTCTATTTGCAGGGCACCCCTTGTGATATAAGGAGGAATTTTCCCTACTCTTTGAATTTCTTAAAGTTGTTAGGGAGGTTGTACAAGGTTTGTAAGGGATCAAGAGGATCATGGAAATTGTGGTTGCGGTCAGTGGTGTTGGGGCTCAAGAATATAGCAAGGTCTACTCATGGTCATGACATTGTTGTCTCCTTGACAACAATTGTAGAAGGTGGCAGTGTCCTTTGTGGTTTCAGCAATGTTTACATCACAGTAAGGGTTTGTAGTGGTGCAAACTAAGGGGATAAGAAGAGATCAGAAGTGGTTAGGGAAAGGTAAGATTAGGGAGAGGTTGATAGGAGGAAAGGAAGGGAATAAGAATAGCAAGAAGATGGTGCCAATGATAGGTGGTCGTGAGTGCCTAGTTCAATGTGGCGAGAGCATTGAATGCCTTATGCATAGGATTTCATTACATGGAGGTGAGAAATTGATGAGACTAAATGAGTTTAGTTTCATGGTCATTATGTATATATTGTGTTATAGTTTGTATCAACCAAATGAATAGTGAAACAAATTACAAATGAATTGAAATTTGAGAAAAGGTAGATTAGATGTAGGACTACCCAAATAAATTACTAATTTTGTATTTTGGTTGTTTAAGGCTATCAAAAAGGTTAGGGTCCAATAGTCATTTTATGGCTTAAGTTGGGTATAAAGTTTGATTCAATCTCTAGCATCTTTACTCAATCTAAAATATATAATTTACTAACTATATAAATCAGGGAATTTAATGCATTAACAATTTAAATGTGATTATTTGTAAAAATAATATAGTAAGCAGTGTCTTAATTTCTTTTTTATTTTAATTGTTCTAACTAATAAAACTTAGAAGAGAGTATATTAGACTTTATATCACATAAATGCAAAATTATGTGAGGATTTAATCTAATAAAAGAACTTAATAACACTAAGGGGAAAAGGTCATTCTAGACATAAAGTAAAACTAGTATATATCGAAAATTAGGCTCACTATTGAAGTATTAGTTACAATTTGGTAGTTTAAATATTTTGAGTTTAAAGTGGTTACTTTAGTGGGAAAAGAAAATTATTTGTCAAATTAATTCATTATACTGAATTTAACCTAATTCTTTTTCTAATAAATTCAACTAGGTTTATTTAAAATGTAGAATTATTCAATTATTGTTTATCTAGATGTTTTAGGTCTATTCTAACAAATATGACACATGCTTATACACATCCATGTACTATTACCAAATTTAAGTCAAGATGTGTATTAGTATATATGTTATACACTACAAGGGATCTAGGTTAATGTTAAGACACATCTAGGTTTATAATTCAAGAAACATGGAAATGAAAACTAACATTAAAGGAAAGACATAAAAATAAAGTATTAAATATATATATATATATGTTTTAGTTTGTTACTAAATTACACCCTTTAAAGATGAATTTTACCTTGAAATCTTTCCATCCATATCCTGATGCACTAAGTTACGCCTCCTAATAGGAAACCAGGGTATACAAAACCCTCTAATCTGAGGTACAACTACAGTTGTCCTCAATCACATCAGATGTATGAGGCATGACCATCGCCATCATCTACAACTTGCATTGTGGATGACAAGGATATATCTTCAACTTGCCACCCCCACATACTCAATATGGAATGTATAAACTTATTTTATTATGTTTTTCAACCACTTATCAATGGGTAAATCATCATATTCCACATCATAGCAACATTGTTCAAGGGTCACTAGCAAAAAGGTAACCAATTCTATTTTCATTATGTAGGTTACAAAGGATGGCTATGGTCATGCCTCATACATTTAATGTGACTGAGGACAACTATGGTTGTACCTCAGATTAGAGGGTTTTGTATACCCTGGTTTCTAGTCTGCCCTTGGTACAGGGCACGACACTAGTGAAAGGAGATGGGTACGCATACCCTACCATCTGAGGTACAACTGTAGGTCCTCCAATCTTGTCACATATATAATCATCGAGACACAACCGCAACCTTTCTCAAATCGAGGGCTAGGTATGACCACAATCATCCTCCCTAACCACTTGGATTCAGGATGACAAACACCCCACAAACTCATTAGTATGCGCTCTGAGTTTCCCTTAGGAATACTCATTTCACCATCTGGCAAGTTCTGACACTCAGATGGATCAATGGCACATGGCACTACATTATTAGAGTTTCACTTGATTAGTTATGCCAATTGGGTGAATTAAGGCTGCATCAAATAAGTGGACATACAAACCCTAATTCATCTCTAGCAAACATTGCTATATAACAATTTTAGAAGATATAAAATGTGTGATACATATTATTCATCATCTCATCGTCACATCATTCTATTCACTTTCCATTCATGAGACTACACTAGTCATCATACTATCACAAGATATAAATCCTTTTCACAATATCACAGGGTATCAACCCTTATCAACACAAGAGGATTACACCTCATTCAGGGCTCAACCATGCTCAAAGGTCATTAAGACCATCATACTATCATAGGATATTAATCCTATTCACAATATCATAGGGTATCAACCCCTATCAACATAATAGGATTACACCTCATTCAGGGCTCAACCATGCCCAAAGGTCATTAAGACCATCATGCTATTCCTTGCAAGATCATCATTATCTTTGCATGCCTTATAACAAGGCTCAACAACATCACTTACATATAATACACCAGAACAACCCAATATTGCATTAATGAGCTAGGAGATATTCATAAAAAATCATAGCAGGGTTATATTAACATTAAGAACATTCCTTTATTACATCAACATCTAAGCAATCTAGATATGATTAACCCTCATCATATTCATAATGCATATGTTTAGCATAAGAAAGTATCAACCATATGGCTATGATAACCACCAATTAACATATTAAGGTTATGATCATATTAAGGAGGTTATTTCAACATCATTGCATCATATAAGGATGTTAAACATGAATACTCATATTTATGTATTTGCATAGGATTAGGTTCACAAGATAAATTATATTAACGTTACTAATAAGCACTTATACCCAAACCCTAACTCACAACATCCCCTTTGGATCATGGATGCATAAAGTGAAGCATCACCATCACATTCCATATTATTCTCAAGTATGAACCCACACATAAAACAAGGTGTAACCATCATGTTATAGCATACTAGGGTTTCAACAATAATAAGAGAGTACTCCATGATTGTATTAATCATTCAAGACTATTCACACCCAATTACCATCATTTGGTTATATTAAAGCTAGGTATAACAAGATATACCTCATTAGGGTTACCCATTAATTCATTATGGTGATTATAAATCATAATCATACGAGGGCAAGGGTAACACTACAAGTTTAAGGCATTGAACCATCAAATTATCATCATTAGAATCATAACATTACACTACATGCTTCACCCAAAACAATGGGAATACTGAGGCATCAATTTCTAACCATGAAATGTTGAAAAGGTAAAGCCATTGGTCATTTACATAAGTAAACACCTTGAATGAATAATCTATAATGTTATTGAGTCGTGATCTATATAAATGTCACCATTTAACCCTAGACATACTTTGATTAACAACAATAAGGGTTCTGTTGAGAGTAGGGTAAAACCCACAATCGACTGTTCATTTAAAACAAACCATCCATTATCAACAAGTAAGCTCCTTAAGTTGATCATATAAAGGAAACCATATAAATCACATTATTAGAACCAACATATTACATTAGACATCATTCCACTTTATTGGAGGAATAAACATTAGATCTTGACCATTGGGTCAAGTTCATATGTTAAAACCATCAATTAAGTATAGATCCAACCATTGCATCAAGTGACCCAAGAAACCATTGGTCTAAGGCTTAATTGATTCTACAACTATATGATTAACTCATCATAGGTTGTGGATACCTGATCTACCATCATTAGTGACCATTAAGTCACCATAGGTTGTTAGATCAGCATTATATTCATTAATCACCCTCGAATATCAAACTAATATCACTATTGATTGATAGCATCATTAGGGTACTTAGTTGTTAATCACTAAGCTTCTAATTAGGCCAACACCTAACCTAAAGGGTGAACGTCAATTGACACCCTTGGTCACCACCATCAGTTGTCATGAAGACAACACTATCGATTGTTGTAATGGTACCACCATCGAGTCATGTGTTTATAGAAGAAATCAGCTTTAAACCCTAAAATTGGCCATTGGTTGATAGGTGTTTAGCACCACTGGTTATCAAACCAACCTGATCCAAGTCATATTATACTTAGGAATAACATACACATGAATACATGTTCATCTAGAACTAAAATCAGAATAGGGAACATTATAAAATTGAAATCCAGGTCGAGCATAGCTTTTTAGTGCATGGATCATCATTTTCAAGCAAGAACATGAGCTAGAAAGCTTATGGTAAGCATTAAATGTGGAGCAAGTTATAACTCACTTAGTGAGGTTAATGTGAAAGATTAAGGTTTAGTCACCAAACACATTTTACTTTCCTCATTTATGTATTATAGTGTATGTGTGTAACCTATCGAACTACTCATCCTTGATCTTAGCACACACATCAACTATTGTTTAAGGGACGTGTTATGATTAAGATGTTCCTAACCAATCTTCACTTCAATTTGTTTTATCATGAGGCAAGGATGCAAAAATATTAATTTTGGCATTCTTAACACATTTAACTTAATTTTTGAATAATATTTATATGCACCATCATTCTTAGACCTAGTTAATGTATAGGGACATCAAGTAAAAACTTTTATGGTCAACTTGCCAATTTTTATTGTAACTTTGAAACTTATATTATTTATGTTTACCATTTCAATAAGTGAATAAAAAATTTCTAAACTTATTCTAATTATCCAATTAACATTCAGGGTGATCCACTTAGCAAGGTATACCCATTTACCCTAATTAGGTGGTGGCTACATTTGTTTCACATTAATAGACGGAGTTACCTAGGAGTTACTCATTGCACCAACTATTAGGTTTAGACATCCCCTAAGTTTAGTTTTAGTCTGTATGACTAAAGTACAAGACTCCACCGCTTAAAAGAACCTATAACCTATATTACCACCTAAAGTATAGGGATGGGTAACTCTACTAGGTTATCTAAACATCTGGGAGTGCTTCATATTCATGGATACATATCCAAGTTAAGGGTTAAGGGTCCTATGTAATAGTCAGGTGTCTTGTATCTAAATCAGGTACTTCATTTTAAATGGTTTATCCATAACAAAACTCTTATTCAAGTGATGACTAGGTTCATGAATCTGTTGATAAAATAAAGAAAGAAAAAGTTGTGCACATAGTTTATCTATGAACAGTAACTTTAATGAAGAATCATTGTGATATAAATATGTAAAATGTCTCTAAAATCAATGTGAGAACCAATTCAACAACCTAACACCTTTACTAACTATTTCATCATTACCTCATTCCACCAAGAGAGTCTAAACCCTCAAGCATCTAAAATGGTATACTAAAATCATGCCCATATTTGAATATGGGAGAGATGATCTGGGTTTTCTATTACATGATATCAAATTCTACCAACTCCTTATAATTTACATATTCCACTAATTAGGGCTTCATAATAAACATGCTCTATCCTATAAGGGAACACAAAACCCAATTATGGGACATTGGGGAGAAATCTGGCAACCCAACAATCATTGGAAGATATTAGGGTTTTCCACATTACTTGATGGTTTTATTGTCACTATGTCTTCACAAAGTAGAGGGTCAACCGTAACTTGGTCTATCAATGTTATCACATCTTCTTATCCTGCAAAGTCCACATTTTGTTGGGGGATGTAGAATGGTATTGCACATTAATCCCACACCAAGTTCCAATCTATCATTTGTTTGTGAAAATAAAACTATGGATGCAAATTCTACCGGAATTGATATCTGACATATGTAGGTTTAAGAAACCATGTCAATCACCACGGAATTGGTGTATACCATGGGTACACCCATCTATTTGTAGCATTTTGCTTAGTTATCTATTCTCAAGTTGTTTTGTTTGTGCATTGGAGTTGAGACCAACTAGGAGTAGGAATGGTCAACACACATCATGTTAAGGAAGTTCATTCTTTATGATAGGCATGTGGACGAGACCAAGAAATGAAGGACTTCTCTGAATAGTTAATCTTTTGTTGCTTCTACTTCCATGCCTTTATGAGATAGGAAAGTAGAGCATTGATGATGATAAAAGGCCATCTATCCGGCCATTGACAAGAGGTTGGGCGCGTATGGACATTGATAAGGGGTGGATGTGAACTTGATACACTCAAAACTTGTACAAGGTAAGATCTTGACATTGTGCTAGACAAAATTTAGGGAATTAAATTGCATGTTGAAAATTGATGAGCAATTGGTGATAGTGGCAACGATGTTGAAATATATTGGAACCTAAACACTGGAAAATGTGAGGCCTCCATTGCACTTCCACCTAGGGAGATCGTTAGACCAACATTAGCAGTGATGACTCTAGTTGATCTTAGAGTTTCTTCAAGTCAGCATCTTGTACTTGGTGCGACAAGCCAGAGGAGAACACAGTAACCAATTAAGTTTGATTAGATGCACCCCACGGAACTCGAACATACTTGGGATCTTTCAATATTTATAAAAACTCTAAAAAGACTCAGTCACAATACTAAACAGGTCACCCGCAAGCACACGGGGCACTATTATAGTAAAGACAAGAGGCAAGTATAGGGATCGATCCTCAGGGAGAGAGGGGGTACTTGAGCTAAGTTAGTGTTTGCTACGTTCCTACAACAGAGACTAGGGTTGAAGGGTTTAAAAGGGATTTTTGTTTGATTACACTAAGCAAGTATGCAAGTAAAGGCAATATGAAAACTATATTACCAAAAACTAGATTATCCTAGGAAAGTTAGGTCTAAGAGGCTAGATTAAGAAATCAATTAAACAAGAGAAAGATGATTTACACTACTCTAGCAATGCAATTAGAAATTAAGAACTAATTTAAACATGGGAGAAAGCAAGAATCTAGGTTAACCCTAACTAGCAAGACTGAGCAATTAACTAGAACAAACAAAGGCAATTAATCTAAACTAGCATTAACAAGCAAGAAGACTAAGGTGGGTTTCAAGAAATGGATTGGGTAGGTGGGGCATTTGGGAATATGATTTGATATTCGTTGGGGGGTGAAAACATGGCATCCAAATCTCACAATTCAATCTAGATTACCAAACCAAACAACAAGGCAAGTGCTATTAGAATGTACCATACACTACTAGTTGGAGAACTAGGGTTAGGTGTAATTCTAGTAGGACTTGTCAAGTATATGTTTCTAGGGTAAGTGGTATTAGGGAAATTGAGAGACAAGAGCAGGAATGGGAGTAGAGATGAGGGTTATACACCTCATAGCACTTGCCATCTAGCCTTTAGGAAGCTCTAGGCAATTTCACTAATCACACTTACACTAGCTACTTAGATCTCACACTCACTTGTAGAAGAAGGGATATGTATGTAGGAACAAAGGGGGATAGCTAGGGATCCACTATTTGGACCTAGGATCCATTCATAAGATTGCTACATACATTCCAATTCCTCCTAGAAGCTAAGTGCCATCAAGCATCACAAAGCAAGCAATTTATGTTTAAGAGAAAAAACTACATGCAAGATAATGGGAAATGAGATAGAAGCGAAGGAAATCATCATAGAATTAAATTATGTTCATTACAAGATATTTTCCCCCAACATGGTATCAAAGTCACATTTTAACCCCAAACAGCCCACCACTAGGGGCATATCTAGACATAATCAAAGAAAAGAGAAAAGAAAGGGAAGAAGGAGATAAGACTCGATGGACCTCAAAATAGACCCTCCTTCTTCACCTCCTAGCTATTGTATAGAGACCTCCTTCCTCCAAGGTGGATGATGGGCATGGAAATGGAGGGAGTTATGGTAGAAAACCTAGAAAACTAGGTTTCTATGGTGGAAATGGTGGATGGAGAGCATACATGCAAAGGGGATTGCAATGAATGCTCAAGAGTGAGTGGAGAGGAGTAATGACAGCTGGGGGAGTCTAACCTACGTGTTGTGGCTACCACCTATCTATATATAGGTGGTGGGGAAGCACTAGGGTAAGTAGGGGCAAAGTAGAAAAAATAGTGATGAAAATGGGTAGGATTAGGTGGTCACCACGGCCATGTTGAGGTGCGACGACCGTGGTGTGGGTTGCATGACACAATCATGCACTATGGAATGGACAAGGTGGGGAGTGGAGTGGAAGTTGTAAGTATGTATGGTGGCTACAGTTGTGGGGGGATGACATGGTCGTAGTGGGTAGGGGGTACCATGGCCGTGTGGGGTACCACAGCCATGTCGGAGGAGGAGGCCATGGGTGAGGAAGGTTGGAGGTCGTTGCATCTTTAGTTTGCCATGGGTGTCGGAAGCACCACGGATGAGGTGGTCTTCAAGGGCCACAGATATGGTGGTGGCCATGATCATGGTCATTCACGTGTAAAATGGACCAATTCCCTATGACTTTTGGGGGTATTTGTACACAAATCACCACGAGCGAGGTGATGACCACGGGTGAGGAGGAAGGTGCTGACCACGGCCGTTCTAGGGACCACGGCCGTTGGGTCTTCAGTAGTTCTGAGCTCCACGGCTATGGTAATTCATGTGTAAATTGAGCACATTCCCTGTGATTTTTAGAGATCTTTGTGCATAAATTTCCACAACCGTGATGGATGTACCACGACTATTTTGGGGCTTTTTGGTGTTGATCTTTACTTCATCTTCTTCATCTAGCCTCCATTTGCTTTGAATTGCTCTTGTGCATCCAAGGAAATCTTAGGGAAGAGATAGGTCCACTCTTAGTGTGTAAGACCCCATAGACAACCTTCGTCTCTCTCCCATGCATCAATGCATGCATAAGTACCCTAAAATACACACAAAAGGAGGCATAAGTGCATTTATCATAAAAGATCATATTGCGGGGAATAACTTATAATCTAAATTATTTATATGTGATTATCATGCAAAAAGGCACAAGATGAAGCCCTAAAATAGGGTTGCATCACCACCTCAAACTTAAAACATACTTGTCCTCAAGTATGTTCCAACTTAATCTCTCTCTTCAATTTTTTTCAATTAAACAAGAATGATAAAATACATTGCAACATAATATTAACAAAATGGTCTTAGAAGTGACTAAGTACATGTGTTCCACCTCTCTCCTCTCCACTTTCACAAACCAAGTATGAAAAGAGCACTGAGCATACAAACTTTAAATATAGAGAATAGAATGCACAAGCTTTCCATATGTCCTTTATGCAATTCTCGGTAAACCATTTCATGTTGGTGTTAATCAATGATGACTAGGAGTGTTGTTTAAATTTCATGCACTCATTCTTATGTCTCAAACCACACCAAATGACCCACATGGCTGTAGAAAGGGTAAAGTGAGCTAGATTTGATGTTTTCTAGCTCCATGGGTATGAAAATGGAAGAAAGGATTGCGGTAAGAGATTGAAGTGTTTTTGCACACTCATCTTCTCTTTATTTATATGCTCTTAAATAGGAGCACCTTTTATTTTCTTTTTTCTTTTTCTTTTCTTCTTTTATTTTCTTTTGCCATTGGAGTAGATAGGGCATATGGTGGATAGAGTGAAGTGGGGAGATGTAGATATGGCCACCCCAAACTTTTGGAGATGTCCAAGACTGAATATGTGCTCTAAGGCATCCTTTCATGAGGCGGGGAGGTATGTAGATGGTGAGAGAAGAATCGGATCAAAGAGGGGTCATTGGTGTAGTCATCAACATAAGATTTCCTGCATGAAAACTAATCCAACACTTCATCAAATGATATCACACCGCATGATTTAAAAACATGAGATTCACACTTATTTCCTACGATTCCATATGCTCTAAGCATTCATAGATTTCTCAATTCATAATTCAGCCAAAACATTCACAAACTTGAGAGAAGTGATGCACATGTAAAAACTCAACAATTAATACCATATAGCAATAAACTCTAAAAATGTTCCATGCATTTGTCAAAGATCACTATTTTTAGTTCAATAATTAGAGATTAAGTTAAACCATGCTTTTAGGCAAGAACATTGAAATTTGGGCAAAATTGGCCTAAATGTTGCCAATTTGCAATCAATCACATCTAAACCTACATTTAGGGAATTTAAAGCATAAAACAACAAATCCTAATTTAAAACACACAAAAATTACCAAAAACTACATGAGAATGTAATGCATGACATGGAGAGCAAAAAGAGCAAAAAAATTAAAAAAATTACGCAAAAGTGCATGAAATTGAACTGCATGTATGCATGAATGCTAACAAGAAGAAATCTACACTAACAAAAGTGAAAATAAGAAATTCGAAAAATTAGGTAAAACATGTGCAAATAAGATGAGAGATCCAAATAGGGTGGTTCATCCTACCCTACCACCCCAAACTTTTGTATCATGTTATCCTCAACATGAAACTCAAGTTTAGGGATAGTTGGGTGAAGATCATTGCTGATGTTATGAATCAAAGGTCAGGTCTCCCTGTTGTGGCAGATCATATGGGTCTGGGTGGTGCTGTTGAGAAGGTGGAGGTCCTGGATGGGCTGGAGAGAACTGGTAGTAATGGCCCCAATATACATCCTGAGGGGGAGGGTAGGTCTCCTAGTATCCTGAAATACCACCCCAAAAGTCTTCACCCCATTTGGGATTTCTTTGTGCCTGCACATGGTGGTAATGGTACAAGTGGTTGACCTACTTATGCATTTGATGTTGGTCCTACCACATGTACTGTTGTTTGAGCTGTATGTCTTGTTGTGTTTACTGGATGCCTTCAAGCTGTGCATGGATGGATGACATATCATATGTATTCACTGAAGGGTCCTACAGCTGGGATTTTGTCTCATCCCTCCTTCTAACCCTTTGGGGGTGCCTTCTTTATTCTCATCCCTCTTTTTCTTGTTGTTATGCATTTGATTCTGTTGTTTCTTCTTCTAGTGCAGCAAGGAGGTTGAAGTCTTCCTAGGGGTTGGCTTGCTCCCATATGTTCAGCTTGTTGTGTAGTAAGTCGGGGACCCCCAAAGCAGAGAGGAGAGGGGTAGCATGATAGGGCAGCTCAAGAATTTTTTGTGGTGCTATGGATTTCACATTGTAGATCAACTTTTTGTTTTTTATTGTAATCATCTGAGAGCAAACAAGATACTTTAGATCGATAAACTGAGCTCCCTCGACCTCTTTAAGACCAGTAACATCGAAGCCTAGGGAAATGGCGATTGAGGTCACTATCCTTCCCATGAAAAATGGAGTTTTGCTTTTGAAGGGGATTGTCATCATGTGGTCTATCAAGAGGGACCCTAAGTTGATGTCCTGCTCTTCAATTATATCATATAACACAAGGAGGTCCTTTTATGAAATGTCGCCTTGATTATCATACCTCCCTACAATGGTGTTGACAATGACTTTCTGTACATATCTGATTAAGGGATTGCTAATGTACATAGTATTTGACTTGACAACTATATATTTTCACTCTATTATCATAGTGTGCTAGAATTTAGCATAATCCAAGTCAACCTCCCTCTGAATTAAGCCATCACTCATTTTTTTCAGCTTCTTGAGGGTCCTTAATGAAGATGTAGCTTATTTCAGAAGCAGTCAATGTGTGTATTTTATTGAACATTGCAAACTTGATAGCTTCCTCCCCTTTGACCTTAATCTTCTCCAGTGTAGCAAAGAATTTTTGAGTCAACTCCACATATGTGGTTTGTGCTGTGAGAAGTAGCTTCCACAAACTAACTTGCTTCAGCCTCCTTACCATCTCTACTTTGAGTCCTAGGTCTGCAATTACCTTTTCACATCCATATCTAGTGGAGAACACTCTCCTTGACATGCACTCGGGGTATATGGGTGTGATCTGCATCTTCCTATGTCCTATACCATATGTCATTCCCTTAGGAGCTTTTCCAAACCCTTTCAACATGTCCGCCTCCAAGTATGCCAAAGTGTCATCTGGCTCAAAATCCATTTCCTCTTCAACAATATCATCATCATCTTCCTCACCCCGAGCTTGTGTCAAGATTTAGTGGTACATGTTGCTCGGGATATTGCCGTGGTTGATCCTCCTCTTGTATCATCAATTGTCTCTTTACTTGCGACTACTGCTGTGGTCTCTCCTCTAATGAGGAGGTAGATTGTTGTGCTGGAGTGGTCCGTAGAGGCAGCCTTGATGAAGATGCCCCACTTTTGGCGGGTTGTGACCTCCAGTTCAACCTCATTGATCATATCATCGAGGTTGTCCTTTGATGCTTCCTCCTCCTCCTCTTCCCTATACATCTCATTTGTGATATGGAGGCTATCGGATGACTGGGTGCGGGATGTACTTAAGGACACCGAGGGGTGGTGTGATTGGGCAATGGAATTTGATGGTGAGGGAGTGTGGGAAGGCATGGATACTTGGGAAGAGGCTCTCTTAGTTCACACCTTGCCTCCGGTGATCACCTCAAGGATCTTTTGAGCTCCCTTCTTCATTGCCTTAGTAATTCCCTTCTTTCTTTGGATATGGAGCTGGTGCTATGGCTGTGAATTTCAGATTTTTTTGGAGAAGGCAAAATGGAGGTTGATTGATGGGTGGAAATGGCTAAGATGGTTGCTTGGATGATGGACGATGGATTGGTTGGAGGTTTTGGGTGACATGGGTGGATTTTGGTGATTTTTTGTGTGGCGAATTTGTAGGTAAGGTGGAGAATGGAAATGGAGATGGTGGCTCGATTGGTGGAGGTTTTGGGGTAGAAAAGGTAGCGCAAGAGGTGGTGGAGGTGTAGAAAGTGATTGGAGGTTGATTTCTTGGAGGATTTGAGCTGGAGAAGCAAGATTGGGAGTGTTGGGGGTGGAGCGCATCGCCACAATCGTTCTGGAGTCAAGCAAATGAGTTTGCAAGTGATGGGTTCGTGGTGTTTTGTGGGGTTTAAATGAAAAAATTGGTGGGGTCAGGTCCCGCCACGACCGCGGTGGGTCGCCATGGTCATGGTGGGGGTTTGGTATCACGGTGGTGGCGGGTGCCACAGTCGTAGTGGGGGTGGAGATGGCTGTAGATCGACCCTCGCCATGGTCATGGTGGGTGCCACAGTCATGGTGTTATCCTCTTGCCTCAGTCATGGTGGGTCACCACGGTTGTGGCCATTCATGTACAAAATCTTCTTCATCACTATAACTCCTTTGAATTTTTGCATTTAATTCACCATGGTCGTGGTGGTCATCACGACTGTCTTGCTTTCATGTCTCCATGGCCATGGAGGTGGCCATGGCTATGTTGTTCAGCAAGTGCCACGACCGTTTTGATCTACACGGTCGTGGCCATTCCTTCACAAATTTGGTGACGTTATTGTAACTTTCTTGAGATTTTGCACTTAAATAACCAAGGTTGTTCTGAGGCACCACAGCCGTGGTGGTTCTTCATGCAGTACTTTGTCAACTCAAATTCAAAAAATTTGATATCTTTGTCAAATTTTTTATTCTAGGCCACATTTCAACTTCAGCAACCATGTCTTTCCCTCTCTATCTCTCTCTTCAACCTGTTACATGCATCCCATCAAAACCTAAAAAAAACTATCAAGCACAAGTGTGTGTGTATTTCTTGGGAAAGAAAACAAAAGTACCAAAAAGTGATGGGTGGGTGAAAACTTCTTAAACATAGGTGGGTTGCATCCCACTAGCGCTAAATTTTACACCTTTAGTTGGGCTTATTGATCCTTGACTTCATTCATCCTCATGGGATTCCCAAAGCATCTTTTAAGTAAATGTATCTCTCGTGTGCATTCAAGCACATCTCCTCATCAATATGATATTCCTCCACTACCATCACAATATCAAAACTTTGATTGGCTTTATCCGGACCTACTTCCACAAATGATTTCAGCCTTTGACCGTTCATGGTAAATTCTTTAGCTCATTCTTTAACCAACTATGCTCATACTTGTAGGCTCAATTGATGTTCCACGTGAACTCATGATTTGCACCAAAGTGCCATAACTATGTTCTAATTGAGCTCATGATTTGCACCTGAGTGCCATAAACAATGATCCACTTGAGATCATAATTTGTACCTAAGTTCCATAAATAATGCTCCACTTGATCTTTTGATTTGCACCTGAATGCCATAATGTTCCATTTGAACTCATGAATTGCACATATGTGCCACTATGTTCCATTTGAACTCATAAGGCCTTAGGGATCAACATTAACATGACAAGAACAGAATAATACAACCAATTACATGATTCATCATTAACTTGAAATAATTAATCTTTACTTGGATTTCTCATGAACATGACATGGATTCTTAAAATAGAACTTGAAAGCATAAATATCATATAATAACTTTTGGGGAACACTAATGCAATAATTTGTGAAAATTGAATACTTAGATATGCATATAATTTAACTTGATAATCATGATAAATATTAATCTTAAAGCGATTGAAAACTATTATTTAATACTCAAAGTGTATGGACCCACTTACGTTTATTGGTGCAAACCCTAATGTTGTCTCCCTGATCCTAGGTCACTCCTATGTTCCTGAAATTACATTATATATGTTAATTATCACCTTAAACACCACCATAAACCCTAATTTTAGTGCTTTAAGAAAACATGGTCAGAGACAATGGAATCAAGGTTTAAAAACACTGAAATCATGTTTTTCTTCAAAAAACCTTTCCAATGACTATTTTTGGGTATAATTTGATAAATTGTTAATTTACAAAGAACTGACCAATGGGAATCTGAGAAAAATCCACCTAAGTTCCTTTATCCAAAATGAACGATGGGCACTACTCTAAGCTAGCCCAATGCACATTACTTAAGAGGCAGGGGTCCCTTCCAACCGAAACACAAACTAACAAAACTGGGGTGACAAAATCTCCAAAATGCCCATGGTATCAGAACACAATATCAAATTAGATTAGGGCCAGAATAAGAAAACCCACAATTGGGATCTTCATTTTCAAGAAGTGATGGAGAAGTAGATCCTCCGATCAATCCAGAAACCAAAATGCAGTTTCATTGGTCTCCATCATAAACCAAGGTGTTAGATACCTTCCCTAGGGCCAGGCAGACCTGACGAGCCCCTACTTGGGAAAAACTGTGACCTAGGGCTCCAAGACTACCTCCCGCCATAGTGAGGATAGGATTCTGGTCTCAAGAGATCCTCACGTGGCAAGGATTCAAACAAGACTCAGGAACACAAACCATGAAGAGAGGGGAAACCAAAGAACCTATTTTCATAGGCGGAGGGTGACAAAACACCCAAGCAGAGAGTTGCTGGTGAGGTCCTTAAATATGACCATAGGATGTGAAGATTCAAAGAAAAAAAGAGCAAAACAACTATTTAGAAAGGAATCTAGACGTCCATAGTTGCTTATCGACACGCCAATTTGGCCAAAGGTGGCGAGGATCATCTCAAACATAATTTTTTACCATACAAAACAACCTTTTTCTTTCCTCCCTTGTCCATTTGCTTGGTATCCTTCCACTAGATAAGAAGTTAGCTATGTGTTTATACCATGGCCTTTGAGTGGACGAGAGTAGGAAGAGCTACTCATGTGGAATTGTTTCTTTGATTCTACTTGTATCATCAAAAGGTGCTTCAAATCAGGAGACATGGTCGGCGACTGAATTTTCCACTCCCTTCTTGTATACAATCCCAATATCAAATTCTTGAAGCAACAAAATCCATCGGATTGATCTTGGATTTAAGTCTTTCTTCACCATGAGATACTTCAATGCAGCATGGTCTGTGTTTATCACTACCTTGTTTTGCAAAAGATATGATTGAAACTTGTCAAGAGAAAAATTAACCGCAAGTAACTCTTTTTCAGTAGTTGTGTAGTTTCTTTATGCTTCGTCTAGAGTCTTACTAGCATAATAGATGGTGTGTGGAATCTAGCCAACTCCTTGGCCCAACACAGCCCCCACTGCCATGTTAGATGCATCAGTCATGATCTCAAATGGTAAAGAGAAGTTTGGATGTTGCATTATGAGAGAAGAAATGAGCTTTTCCTTCAAGTGGTTGAAGGCTTCAATACACTTGTCATTGAAGTGAAATTCAACATCTTTTTCCAACAAATGACATAGAGGTCTTGAGATTTTGCTAAAATCCTTGATGAAGCGGTGATAGAAACTTACATGTCCCAAGAAATATCAGACGTCTTCTGGTAAAAGGAATGGTAATAGTAGAAATGAGGCCCACCTTGGCCCTGTCAACCTCAATACTATCCTTTGAAACCCAGTGACCCGGAACTATGCCTACGGGCACCATAAAGTGTCTCTTTTATCAAGATATCACAAGGCAAACCTTAACACATCTCTCAAGAATTGCAGCCACGTGGAGCAAACACTCATAAAAGGTTTTACTAAAAATTGAGAAATCATCCATGAACACTTCAAGTGACAAATCAAGCATGTCGATGAAGATTGAGGTCGCACATCTCTAAAAACTAGAAGGGACATTACACAACCCAAACGGCACTCTCTCGTAAGAAAAAGTACCACTAGGGCAAGTGAATATTGTCTTTTCTTGATCTACAGGATGAACAACAATCTGGAAGTACCCAAAGTATCCATCAAGAAAGTAATAGAAACTTTGCCCTGCCAACCTCTGTAGAATCTGATCAAGAAATGGAAGAGGATAGTGTCCTTCTTAGTCTTCTCATTGAGGTTTTTGTAGTCTACACACATTCTCCATTTGGATTGTTCTCTAAAAGCATCATCTCACCATCACCATTCTCTGCCACTGTGATCCCACCCTTCTTTGGTACAACCTGGATGGGACTCACCCATGTGCTATCAGAAATCGGATAAATAATTCCAGTATCTAACAACTTCACAACCTCTTGGATCACAACTTCCTTCAATTTTGGGTTCAACTGCCTTTGCATTTGGTGGGTTGGTCTTGCATCATCTTCCAAATAAATCCTATGCACACAAATGGAGGGGTCAATACCCCTCAAATCAGCAATGGGTCATCCAATGGCCCGGATGTTCTTCTTTAGGACTTTCATCAATACTTCTTCTTGTTCTGAAGAGAGAATAGAAGAAATGATCATCGGAGGGTGTCATTTGAGCCTAGAAAGGCATACTTCAATCCATCAGGGAGTGACTTGAGCTCAAGAGTTGAAGGTTCTTTAAGAGAGTTCTTCAATGGCTCAGAAATTGATGGGAGGTCCTCGCTTGCAGCCACCAAGGCTAGCTCATTCACTTCATCCTCTACATCATCATCATTGGGGAAATCAATGATGGGATCCAAACCTCTACCTTGAATGGCAGTATAAATCCACACAGGTAGGTATTCCTCCACAATCTCATCAAGGCACTCAATAAGATAACAATCTTCTACTGTGGCCCCTATCACTTCAGCTATAGCTGAAGACTTGAAGATGTTCAACCGGATCTTCATGTGCATGAATGTCACATACATGGTCCCAGTTCTCACATGAATCACTGCATCATTTGTAGCCAAGAATGGCCTCCCCAAGATGATAGGTACTCTTCTTGTATCTTTTTTCATATCTAGCACACTGAAGTCAGCGGGGAAGAAAGCAAAAGTCTCATCATCAAGTCTAACTAGCACATCATCAACATGCCCTCTAGGTGTCTTCACTGATCGGTTGACCAACAACACAGTACAATGAGCTAGACCTAATTATCCCATTTGGAGCTCAGCAAACACATCATATGACATCAAGTTCATGCTAGAACCCAAGTCTAGAAGGGCTTAGTCTATGCGGTGTGCTCCGATGTAACATGAAAAGATGGGAGCACTGGGGTCTTTCCTCTTTCTCGGCATGGTGTGATGTACAATTGAGCTCACTTGCTCGATGAGCTTGACGTTCTTGGGCATTCTCCCCATTTTTTCCCTTTAAATGTGCATAAATCTTTCATAAACTTGTTATAGGAAGGGATTTGCTTGACCGCATCAAGCAAAGGAATGTTTATCTTCACTTTTTTGAAAGTTTCCATGATATCTTCAGTATATTTTTTCTTTCATCTCTCAACCAGAAGGATCCATAAGAGTATCAGGAAAGGGGGGAAGTTCGGCTCCCAAATGACTCAGTTCAATAGAATCATCAACTAGAATCACAAGAATCATGTTATCACTACTCAGTATCACAATATCACTGCTCAGTGTCACGATATCAAATCTAGTTCCTATCATAGTATCATCAATCAGGATCTCAGTATCAACCTATTTGATCATAGTATC
The DNA here is from genome assembly GCA_963693085.1 of Alisma plantago-aquatica. Classification (NCBI taxonomy): domain Eukaryota; kingdom Viridiplantae; phylum Streptophyta; class Magnoliopsida; order Alismatales; family Alismataceae; genus Alisma; species Alisma plantago-aquatica. The sequence goes on along the minus strand of OY856412.1, from coordinate 1,473,048,130 downwards.
ACATCTATCCTCACTGGTTGCACTATCAACAATAGTATCACGGGGATGCTATAAAGTCTGGACACTCCTCAAAACCATCACCACCTTCACATGCTCATGAGTAGAGGAAGAGGAAGCATGTGGATTTGGTTGTGGCTGTTGAGGTGGTGGTGGTCTTTGATGGGGTGAGTTGGGATTTTGAAGGATGAATTGTAGTTGTGGTTGTTGTTGTGGTTTTGGTTGTTGTGGATGGGGGTGATATTATGGAGGGGGTTGTTAGTATGAGTGAGGTGGAGGTGGAGCATATTGATAGTTGAGAGGAGCTTGAGGAGGTGGTGTAGCATAAGGGTTTGGTGGTGCTTGATATGAAGGTGGAGCATATGAACTTTGAGCATTTCTCATGAAAGTACCATCATTTTTCAGATTTGCATTGGTTGAGATGGGAGTCCTCCCTCCTAACAAGTGAAAGAGATATTTGGTCCAATCTTTTCTCAAGACAGTTAATGGATTGTCCATGAGAAGACACATATTTCTTTACCTCATCCAAACTTCTCAAACTCCCAAGCACTTCATCTTCAAATTTTGAGCTATACTGTGGCCTTGGCTGCCCTTGTCCTTAACCATCCTCATTTTGTTGTTTCCATGAAAAGTTAGGATGGTCTATCCACTCGGGAGTGTAAGTGTTGGACATAGGACCTTGGTTGTTTCGGTTGCCAAAAAGAGTGCAAAGCATGAACTTCCTCTTCTTCAGTTTCAATTGCCATGGTGGATTGACTCGAAGAACCACTAGCTTGGCTCTTCATTATATTCATCATGTCTGCCATCATCTTCATCATGTCAGGGTTGGAAGCGGTTCAGGATGGATCTATGGGAGGAGGTGGAGGGATGTAATTCCAGTCACACTGTTCCCCTTTAGTAGAAATTGGTTGGTGAGAATTTTCAGCAAGGTGTTCAAATAATGTCCATGACTCTTCAGGTGGTTTTGCCATAAAGGTGCCTCCACATGACGAATCAATGTTGTTATGGCTTAACTCTTCAAGCCCAGTGTAGAAATCTTGGACAACCTACCACAAGGGTACCTCATGATGAGGGCAGTCACACATGAGCTTCTAGAACCTTTCCCATGCCTCATGGAAAGGTTCATTTTCCTTTTGGGAGAAAGCGGTGATACACCTTCACATTTTGGTGAGCTTGGCAATTGGAAAGAACTTCTTGAGAAACTCATTTTTGAGCGCATTCCATGTCACCTAATCCATCTTTGAGATGTACCATTCCTTTGCCTTTTCTTATAGGGAGAATGGGAAGAGAGTCCTCCGGATGGAGTCATTGGTGCCAGCAGGGGTGCGGAAGGTGGAACAAGTCTCAAGGAAGGCATCGATATGATGGTAGGTGTTTTCATTCTCCATCCCATAGTAGGTAGGGAGGAGTCCAAGAAGTGTAGGTGGAATGGAGAATTGTTGACCCAACATTTGGTCAACAAGGGTGGCAATGTGACGTGGTATTTTGAACGCACTAACAAACTCACTCGAGGTTGAAATCCTCAAGCTTTTACTAAAACCAAAGTGCAATAATACCACCCGCAAGCGGACGAGTCTTATCACAGTATAGTTAAGGATCGAACCCAAAGGACAACGTTTTTAAGAATCTTTGTCAGTCTAGTCTAGTTCGAGTTAAGGCTAATATTTAAAACGATAGGTTGATTTGAGGTTAATTAAACTACTTGCAAGAAAGTAAAAGCTGAATTAAAGTTGGGTTTAGATCAATGATATGGAATCGTTGGGATGGTATCGGGTTTTACCACCACTGCTCATGCAAGCACATCCAAACATCAAACATCCAGGCAAGATATAACTATCCAAGTAGAGCTGTTGCGAAACCCCCCATACGGGCGTTAGGTCTGCATAAGCATCACCTTTGGCATCAGATTTCTCGTCACCATCTGGATCACATACTTACGAATCCGAAGATACAACATCCAACTAAGGTTGTGGGCCCCCTATACAGGCGTTAGGCACACAGAAGTGTCACTGAAGGCTAGATGGCTCGTCCCCTCATGGACCATACACTTACGACCTCAAGGAACCCCATTCTATTTCTAGTTTGGGAGTCAACCGCGCTAATCGATAAGCAAGCAGCCGATTTATATACGAGCAAACATCGACGATTAACAAGAAGATACAAAATCCAACTAAGGTTGTGAAACCCCTATACAGGAGTTGGGTACACAGAAGTGTCACCAAAGGCTAGATGGCTCATCCCCTCATGGATCATACACTTACGACCTCAAGGAATCCCATTCTATTTCTAGTTTGGGAGTCAACATGTTAAATGACATTCAATCCTACATAAAGATATTCTCACAACATAGGAAGAACAAAGATGAAAGCAAGAAACTAATCAAACTACGAACATAACGATTAACAATGAAATGAAAAGTTATATACATTGCCATGGACGATTAATAATATGACATGTTTACATGGGCAGCGGGGCTAGTCCCCGCACCCCAGCAAAAAGGTACTACTCACTCATGATGCGAGAAACAAGAAGAATGAGAAAGAGAGATAAATCCACCATGGACTCAGTGAAGAAGGTAGTCGCAGCTTGGTGAAGTAGATACGACCTCCTACTCGTGACAGAGCAGATCTAGACGCGAACGGGAGTTGCTAAGACAGACCGGACAGTCTCCCTTTCTCTATCTTACTTCTCTCCTCAGCCTCCTTGGTTGCAACACGGGCAATAGGTGAAATGAAACTGGCGCAGACTGGACAGGTTTCAGATCGGATCTGTATACAGGTAGCCTATCGGCATCCCGAAACCGGTGTCCAAGTGAGGACCCTTGGGGTCCTATTTATAGGCACGGGACTGACCCCAACCGGTCTGGGGTTAAAGGAAACCAAACGGTCTGCATATATTTTTGCCCAAATGGTTTCACTTAAAATAACCAAAACGGTCTCTAAAAATAGGGCAAACGGTCTGTAAACCGCATAAAACCAAACGGTCTTGAGAAAACGGTTTGGAAACCACATAAGACCAAACGGTCTTAAGCAAACGGTTTGGAAACCGCATAAGACCAAACAGTCTTGAGCAAACGGTTTGGAAACCGCATGAGATCAAACGATCTCACATACCATTTGCTCTCCTCCAAATGGTCTTGTGAAAAGGGGGCAAACGGTCAGCAACAACAAACGGTCTGTAAACCTATCTTGCTCAAACGGTCTTCACTCCATGTCAATCAAACAGTCTGAAACCTGCAAGGGGGCCAAACATTCTTGTATCGCAAAGGGAAAACGGTCTTGGACAGACCATTTGCTTTCCTGTAATAGATTCGAACAGTAACTAAATTCGTAAGCAGCTGGGTCAAATGATATGTTGGCCCTCTGGTAGAGGAACGATCTTCGGCCTTCATCTGTGGGTGCAACGGCCTTGGAGCGACCCCATTTGGTCAACGAATCACCCCCAAATGACCTTGCTTAGGAGTTGCAAATGTGTGCTGGTCGGAGGTTGAAGACAATGCACCACGGCTGTGGTTAGGCACCATGGTCATGGTAAAGCTGCTGTCCCACGACCGTGTCGGCTTGCACGGGCGTGGTGGATAAGAAATTTGGCCCTGACGATGTTGAGCCACGGCCGTGGCGTGACACCACGGTCGTGGTGAGGTAGCTGCCACACGGCCGTGCTTCCTCGCACGGGCGTGGCGAGTGAGAGAGGGTCGATGCAGGTAGGGTGCCACTGTCGTGGCTCGTCGACAATGGTTGTGGCGAGTGAAAGCTCAAGTCTACCACGGTCGTGGTCGCATCACACTGTCGTGGTGATGGCAGAAGACCACGTCCGTTTTGGACCACCACGGTCATGGTTAGGACTCTGCTTCGTGACCTTGAGTTTATACACTGCTCGATTCCTTGCAGCTGAGTGATGCCTCCAAACGATCTCTGCTGCTCAAAATGGTCTTGAGACTGTATGGGCTCAAACGGTCTTGAGACCGCATGGGCTCAAATGGTCTTGAGACCGCATGGGCTCAAACGGTCTTGAGATCGCATGGGCTCAAACGGTCTTGAGACCGCATGGGCTCAAACGGTCTTGAGACCGCATGGGTTCAGCGGTCTTGAGACCGCATGGGCTCAAACGGCTTGGTTAGATATCTTGATTAGAGCCAGAGATGAAGGTGGACCTTGGCTACTTGTTCAGCTTTGTCAAAACCTGCATTAAATGAACGATGTTTAGTTAAAACCATGATAATCGAATCGACTAAGTAGTTTTGCACATTATGATTCATATTGAGTGAAATAGTATGTATAGACTTGAATTTGTCCCAAAGTGATAATTGAATTTCATGATGAATATACATTCATCAAAATACCCTGAACTTAAACGTTGCTCGTCCTCGAGTAACACAAAATCAGAAACAGTCACCAAATGAATACTTTCAATTCGTGTGATTGCTTCATCTTCACATCACGAATGTTTTCTTTTTGCTCAACATGACAGTATCTCAACCTCCTGAGACCACAAAACACATATTACCATATCTCCGTTCCTGAGTTCGTTTTCCAAAATCACTTCCTCCTCACCTTTTCCAACAACAAGCATGTCAAAGAGTTTTGTAAGAGTTCAGAGACACCCGCAGAACAACAACTGTGCATTTGATCTGACACTGGTGTTTTCCAGGATAGGGTAGGCAATCATTGTGCCATTGGGTAGAAAAGGGAGTGAAAGGTGGTATGGAAGGAAGAAGTAAATCTCTCCTCTATTCGAATCGAGATTTTATTTGCTTTACAATTTCATTTATTGCATTTTTTGTGCGAATCTCTCCTCTATTCGACTCGAGATTGCATTTCTTTTTGTTTTCACTTTGGCATCTTTTGTTTGTAAATCTCTCCTCTATTCGACTTGAGATTGCATTTTTGGTGGTACGCCCCTATTTATTTGTAAGGGGTATGGAAGAAGCGGATAAAGAGGGAAGTGTCGTGCCACCCCAAACTTAGGGTTTGGAACCTTTTTGGCTATTTTTTTTCTTTTTAATGAATGGAGGGATACGAAGATGATAGAAGAGGTGTAGAAGAGAGTTCAGATCAGAATGCAACTTGATTTACAATTCAATGCATCCGGTTGTTCTCTTTATCAAACTCTACTCAAATAATGACTTGATGAGGATCTGGTTTGGATTCCATGCTATTGTTCCACAAATCAGTTAGGAAGCACGACGTGTTTGATCCCAATCAATTTGACAGACACCTATCATCTTTGTAAAAGTATCACGATGTTAGGAATCATAGGCTTCACAAGATGATTTCAGTCAAAGGGCTTGTTTCAAAAAGTGGTCCTTTTGGGGATTTACTTCGAATAAGGGGGATAAAATGATTCAGAATGCATAGCAGGTTAGTTAGTGACTTTTAATGAAACCAGGAAGTGTCAAAAAGTGTCAAAAATTCATCAAGTATCTGTTCAATTTCTTTGAAAAACATTAAAGAATTTTGAAAATTTTGAAAATATTGAATTTTTTTATCAAGAATGTGATAGCGAAAACTTAAGTATGAAAAGGATGGGTGTAGGTGGGTAGTGAGGTACATACCATCAACCCTCCACCCCAAACTTAGAGATTTGCTCATCTCGAGCAAACCCTAAATCCAATATGGAGGGGAAAATTCATGCCAGAATGACCACCAGGCGTGGTTGTGTTCCGATCAGTGTGCATCCTTTTATCTGAAAATATCAAAGGTAAAGAGCAATTAGATCTTAAAATAGCATCTTGTGATGCGAATTTTATTTATTGAAGAATTAACTAGAATGTAAAAACAAAATTGAAGAAATATTCTAATTTGAAAAGGAAAGTAAAACAAATTTATTGATCCAGTTGCCTCCCGACGAGCGTCGTTGTTTTATGTCGATGGCTCGACTGAATTTTTCAGCTTCATGGTGGATCCTTAGGATTGGTGAGTTCCAGCATTGTTTCAGTGCCTATGTCAATCAAGGTGAAATATCTCTTTAAGCGGTGACAATTTGCCATAAATTCGCCTGACTTTTCACTCCATAAAGAGAAAGCACCATGTGGGGAAATGCTTTTGACAATGTAAGGTACAGACCAACGAGAACAGAGTTTTCCTGGAAATAACTTCAGCCTTGAGTTGAATCATAGAACTTGGTCTCCTACTTGTATATCTTTTCTTTTTAGATGTCCATCGTGCAAAGTTTCATGCATTCTTTGTAGATTCATGCATTCTCATAAGTTGTCATCCTGAGTTCATCCAGCTCTTGGAGTTGCAGAATCCTGGCTAGGCCAGCTTCTTTCATATCAAAGTTTAGTTGTTTAATTGCCCACCATGCCCTGTGTTCCAGTTCGACTGGCAGGTGACAAGCCTTTCCATATATTAATCGAAAAGGTGTAGTCCTGAGGGGAGTTTTATAAGCAGTTCGATAGGCCCATAAGACATCGTTGATTTTCATTGCCCAATCCTTTCGATTGCGTCCTACAATCTTTTCCATAATAGCCTTTAGCTGACAGTTAGAGACCTCTACCTGTCCACTTGTTTGCGGATGGTAAGGCGAGGCTACCTTATGTGTTACGCTGTATTTTCTCAGTAAAGCTTCAAAGCTTCTTTCAAGGAAGTGGGACCCTCCATCAGATATCACGGTTCGAGGCACTCCAAAATGGGGAAAAATAATATCTTTGAATAATTTGATGATGGGTTTGGAATCATTAGTGATGGTTGGTATGGCTTCAACCCATTTTGAGACATAGTCTACCGCCACTAGGATCTATGAAAATCCATGAGAAGATGGGAATGGACCCATGTAGTCCACCCCCCAAACATCGAATATCTCTACTTCTTGCCATAGATTCATCGACATCTCGTCTCTCTTTGTTATATTACCTGTTCTTTGACATTTGTCGCAAGATAGGACAAAATCATAGGAATCTTTGGATATGGTTGTCCAGAAGAATCCACATTGCAAAACCTTTAAAGAAGTCTTTTTAGAGCTCATATGCCCTCCTACTGGTCCTGAGTGACATTGTTCCAAAATAAGTTGAGTCTCTTCTTTGGCGATACATCGTCTATACAGACCATCAACACCTAGTTTAAAAAGATATGGCTCATCCCAGTGATATTGCTTCACATCATGCATGAACTTCTTCAGGGCATTCCCGGTGCATTGAGGATGGATAACCTCAGCAGGAAGGTATTTCACAAAATCTGAGTACCATGGTATAGCTTCTGAGGCCTTCATTAGTTGATCGTCTGGCAGGGAATCATTGATCAGAATCTTCTCAGTATCTAGAGTGTGGATGTGACTGAGGTGGTCTGCTACAACATTCTCTGTACCCTTTTTATCTCTTATCTCTAAATCAAATTCTTGTAATAGGAGGATCCATCTAATCAACCTAGGTTTTGCATCTTTCTTTGCCAGAAGGTAACAAATGGCAGCGTGGTCAGTGTAGACAATAACTTTCGAACCAATTAGGTAGGATCTGAATTTGTCAAAGGCATACACGACTGCTAGAAGTTCTTTCTCGGTAGTTGCATAATTCCTCTGGGCTTCATTGAGAGTTTTTGATGCATGATAGATCACATAGTATTTCTTCTCTATATATTGCCCTAAAACAGCGCCCACAACATAATCACTGGCATCACACATAATTTCAAAAGGATGGTCCCAGTCGGGAGCTCTAATGATGGGGGTGGTTGTAAGGGCATGCTTCAGTGTGTTGAATCTTTTGACACATTCTTCATTGAAATTGAAATCAGTATCCTTTAATAATAGGTTCATCATTGGCTTCATTATCTTAGAAAAATCCTTTATGAATCTTCTATAAAATCCGGAATGACCAAGGAAAGCATGAACTTCTTTTACATTTGTGGGAATAGCTAGTTTAGAAATCACTTCAATCTTGGCTTTATCTACTTCAAATCCTCTATTGCTGACCCTATGACCCAGGACAATGCCTTCTTTTACCATAAAATGGCATTTTTCCCAATTTAGCACAAGATGTGCTTCTTCACAACATTTGAGGACCAGGGAGAGGTGCTTTAGACATGAATCTCTGTAAACAGAAAAACCATCCATGAAAACCTACATAATTGTTTCAGTAAGACTAGAGAATATGGCGGCCATGCAACGTTGGAAAGTTGCGGCCGCGTTACAGAGACCAAACGACATTCTTTTAAATGCAAATGTTTCAAATGGGCATGTAAATGTTGTTTTCTCTTGGTCATCTGGATGTATGGGTATTTGATAGAATCCAGAGTAACCATCAAGATAACCGAAATATTCTTGATGAGCCAACCTTTCTAGGACTTGATCAAGGAAGGGCATTGGAAAATGATCTTTTCGAGTTACCTTGTTCAATTTTCTATAGTCTATGCACATCCTCCACCCTGTGACTGTTCGGGTGGGGATGAGTTCATTGTTTTCATTTTGTATAACAGTTGTTCAACCTTTCTTCGGGACAACATGCACATGACTCACTCATGGTGAATCTGAGATCGGATAAATTATTCCAGCTGTGAGTAGTTTAATGACCTCACGACGGACCACTTCCTTCATATTTGGATTTAACTTCCGTTGATGCTCAATAGTAGGCTTGTGATCTTCCATCATAGGGATCTTGTGCATACACAATGCTTGACTGACCCCAATGAGGTCACTCATTTTATAACCGATGGCTTTCTTTCTTTCCCTTAATTCCTTCAGGAGTTTCTCTTCTTGTTCAGCTGTTAGATCAGAATTTATAATAACTGGGCAAACCTTGAGATCATCTAAAAACACGTACTTCAGTCCTTCGGGCAGGGGCTTCATTTCGGGAGCCTCTGGTTTTTCGCTTGTTTCTTATGTAGTTTCCATAGCTTTGAGTTCTTCACTAGTGGTTTCAACATCTTCTTTAGTGGAGTCAAGGGATTCGACGCAACCTTTCACTTGTTCGTCAATTTGTTCATCAACTGATGGGTTTGTTAGAGCAACTTCTAAGGGATCGTCTGATTCATGATACTCTTGAGTCAGAAGTGGCATTTGCTCAATGCAGTCAATTAGATATACTTCTTCTTGCATACTTGGTCTTCTCATACTTTCAAAAACTTTAAATTCAAGAGTTTCTTTTCCTAATCTGAGCAGTAATGTACCAGCTTCAACATCAATCAGGGCTCTTGTAGTGGCAAGGAACGGATGACCAAAAATGAGAGGATATCTGGCATCTTCTTTTATATCCATAATGACGAAGTCGCATGGAACATATGTGTCCTTGCCTACCTTGACCGGGACATCTTCGAGGATTCCTAATGGATGTTTTATCGAATTGTCTGCAAGCTGTATAGTCATGCCAGTAGGAAGCAATTCTGTAAACCCTAGTCTTTTGCACAGGCTAAGTGGCATAATAGAGATGCTTGTGCCAAGATCTGCCAATCCTTTCTCGCATGATGAATCGCCAATATGACATGAGATTCAAAAGGATCACGGGTCTTTTTCTTTCTTGGGCATCTTGCTCAATATGATATCTGATGTAGTTGTCGCCAATTTTACTGTCTCATACTCTTCAGTTATATACTTCCTGGTGAGGAGTGACTTTAAGTACTTTGTCCATGCTGGTATCTCGGTCAGAGCATCCAAAAAGGGTATATCAACATGAAGTTTCTTCATAGCCTCTTTAAACTTGATGAATCGAGTATCAAGCTTGGTCTGCCTTAGATGAGCTGGGAAAGGTATACGAGGTTTATATATAGGAATATCAGGTTCCGGTGTTTCAGTCTCTTCATCAGTTGGTTCCTCAAGATTTCCCTTATCTGTCTTATCGACTTTTGATTGAGACTCTTGTGTTATTGAGTCTTGGGCAATCACGGGTTCATCTTTGTCTGTAATAACCACAAGTGTCTTTACAAGGGGATCCGAATAGTCTTTTCCTGACCTAGTGGTGACTGCCTTCAACTGTTCAGGATGCTTAGGATTGTTCTCGGGTTGGCCAACAAAGACTCCAGCAGGTGGCTTTATGCTAGCTGCAAGTTGAGCTAGTTGAGATTCAATAGCCTTCTACTGAGCTTGTTAGTTGGCTATCATAGTTTGCTGAGTTTGCAGCATTTTTTCAATGGCTGATAGCTTGTCATCAGAAGGGATGGGTCCTATTTGTTGTCCTTGTTGTTGATTAAGATTTTGATACTAAGAGTTGTTTTGATAATTATTGTAGTTCCTATTCTGAAAGTTCCCCTTGAAATTTCCTTGATTCCCAAAAATTTGTTATTGATTATACTGGAATCCTAGTGGGCCTCTTGATTTATTGTTTGAACCAAATTGGTGCGAGTTTACTTCTCCAGAGGGGTTTCTGTATTGAAAACTGGGATGATTCCTATTCTAATTTGGATTGTAATAACTTTGACCAAGAATGGTGTTGATAGCATTAAGATTTTCCATCTGACCATTATCTCCTTGTCCACATATGTTGCTTAGAACAACATCATAGAGAACATTGCCTGATAAGGTCAAATGATCAGTGCTCTTACATGCTTCACAGAACAGGGATGTAGACTTGACCTGATCCGGTTGTTGAGTGGGTGAACGTCCTCTTCCAATAGCAGTAAGAGATGATTCAATATGGTCTTTCTTGGCAACTAAGAGCTTCAAGGTTTCAGCGATAGACTTGTACTCAGGAGTAGCTTCGGCCATAGCTACTTTCAAAACTCCTTTACCTACATATCTACCCCAATTGGCTTGATTTTCTACTCCCAGGGTGATGACTCTCCATGCGTTGTCATAACTTTGACACATGAAGTTTCCTCCAGATGAGGAGTCTAGAAACCTCTTAATATCATCATCCACACCCCTATAGAAAATTTCAATGAGTTGATTCTTAGGAATTTCGTGGTGTGGACACTTGCGTAGAAGCTCTTTGTACCTATCCCATGCTTCAGCGAGAGTTTCTCCAGGAACTTGAGTGAAATTTGTTATCTGGCCCCTAATTTCATATGTGAGAGATGGAGGATAGAACTTTTCCAGAAACACATTTTGGAGTTGTTCCCAGGTGGTGATGGGTATTTCACTTTGCAATGAATTGTACCAACTTATGGCTCTATCAGCAAGGGAATACTTGAAGAGACAGAGTCGGATGGCATCATCTGTGACTCCATTTTGTTTCGTCATGGCACATAGATCAATAAATCTCAGAAGATTTTCTTAGCTATCTTCTCCTTGCTTTCCATAAAAAGGGTTATTCTAAAGTAGGGTGATCCAATGCACTCTTATCTCGAAATTAGAAGCATTGATAGGAGGGGGTTGTACTGGATGATGAACATTCACAGCTTTCGAGATTGAGAACTCTCTAAGATCCTTTTGTAGTTCAGCTACTTGCACTGCTAGGATTTCCTGTTGAACCGCAGCCCTGGCTTCTTGCATGAGCCTCTCTCTCTGTGCATTGATGGCTTGAGCCACTCTTCGGGCTACTTCCTCTTCCTGAGCCATCCTTGCTTTATTTTCTCTGATCTGACGATGAAAAGTTCTGTCTATCTCTGGATCAAAGCTCGCTGTTAGTTTGGGGTTGTCCGAACGGTGCATGCACTACGCCTTGGATTGTACCTGAAATTGGAAAGATTTCAAAAGTGAGAACTACAGAGTAGAGGCAAATTCAAGTAGATGATCGATTGTTTCAAAAGAAAAAGAAAAATCCTAGATTAGTCTTAAAAGAACTAGATTTGACTGACTGATTCCGTTGTCCCTGGCAACGACACCAGAATTTGATGTGGTATTTTGAACGCATTAACAAACTCACTCAAGGTTGAAATCCTCGAGCTTTTACCAAAACCAAAGTGCAATAATACCACCCTCAAGCGGACGAGTCTAATCACAATATAGTTAAGGATCGAACCCAAAGGACAACATTTTTAAGAGTCTTTGTCAGTCTAGTCTAGTTCGAGTTAAGGCTAATATTTAAAATGATAGGTTGATTTGAGGTTAATTAAACTAATTTCAAGAAAGTAAAATCTGAATTAAAGTTGGGTTTAGATCAATGATATGGAATCACTGGGATGGTATCGGGTTTTACCACCACTGCTCATGCAAGCACATCCAAACATCAAACATCCATGCAAGATATAACTATCCAAGTAGAGCTCCTGTGAAACCCCCCATACGGCCGTTAGGTCTGCGTAAGCATCACCTTTGGCATCAGATTTCTTGTCACCATACGGATCACATACTTATGGCTCTGAAGATACAACATCCAACTAAGGTTGTGGGCCCCCTATACAGGCGTTAGGCACACAGAAGTGTCACCGAAGGCTAGATGGCTCGTCCCCTCGCGGATCATACACTTACGACCTCAAGAAACCCCATTCTATTTCTAGTTTGGGAGTCAACCACGCTAATCGATAAGCAAGCAGCCGATTTATATACGAGCAAACATCGACGATTAACAAGAAGATACAAAATCCAACTAAGGCTGTGAACCCCCTATACAGGCGTTAGGTACACAGAAGTGTCACCGAAGGCTAGATGGCTCGTCCCTTCACAGATCATACACTTACGACCTCAAGGAATCTCATTCTATTTGTAGTTTGGGAGTCAACCTGTTAAATGACATTCAATCCTACATAAAGATATTCTCACAACATAGGAAGAACAACGATGAAAGCAAGCAACTAATCAAACTACGAACATAACGATTAACAATGAAATGAAAAGTTATATACATTGCCATGGATGGTTAATAATATGACATGTTTACATGGGCAGCAGGGCTAGTCCCCGCACCCTAGCGAAAAGGTACTACTATCTAATGATGTGAGAAACAAGAAGAATGAGAAAGAGAGAGAAATCCACCATGGACTCGGTGCAGAAGGTAGTCGCAGCTCGGTGAAGTAGATACGACCTCCTACTCGTGTCGGAGCAGATCTGGACACAAATGGGAGTTGCCAAGACAGACCGGACAGTCTCCCTTGATCCATCTTTCTTCTCTCCTCAGCCTCCTTGGTTGCAACACGGGAAGTAGGTGAAATGAAACTGGCGCAGACTGGACTAGTTTTGGATCGGATCTGTATACAGGTAGCCTGTCGGCGTCCCAGAACTGGTGTCCAAGTGAGGACCCTTGGGGTCCTATTTATAGGCACGTGACTGACCCCAAACGGTTTGGGGTTAAAAGAAACCAAATGGTCTGCAGATATTTTTGCCCAAACGATTTCACTTAAAATAGCCCAAATGGTCTGTAAAATAGGGCAAACGGTCTGTAAACCGCATAAGACCAAATAGTCTTGAGCAAACAGTTTGGAAACTGCATAAGACCAAACAGTCTTGAGCAAATGGTCTGGAAACTGCATGAGATCAAACGATCTCACAGACCATTTGCTCTCCTCCAAATAGTCTTGTGAAAAGGGGGCAAACAGTCAGCAGCAGCAAACGGTATGTAAACCTATCTTGCTCAAATGGTCTTCACTCCATGTCGATCAAACGGTCTGAAACCCAAAAGGGGGCCAAACGTTCTTGTATCGCAAAGGGCAAACGGTCTTGGACATACCGTTTGCTTTCCTGTAATGGATTCGAATAGTAACCAAATTCGTAAGCAACTGGGTCAAATGATTTGTTGGCCCTTTGGTAGAGGAACGATCTTCGGCCTTCATCTGTGGGTGCAACGGCCTCGGGGCGACCCCATTTGGTCTGCAAATCACCCCCAAACGACCTTGCTCAGGAGTTGTAAATGTGTGTTGGTCGGAGGTTGAAGACGACGCACCACGTCCGTGGTTAGGTACCACAGTCGTGGTAAAGCTGCTGTCCTACGATCATGTCAGCTTGCACGGGCGTGGTGGATAAGAAATTTGACCCTGACGGTGTTGAGCCACGGCCGTGGCGTGACACCACAATCGTGGTGAGGTAGTTGCCACACTGTCGTGCTGCCTCGCACGGGCGTGGCGAGTGAGAGAGGGTCGATGCAGGTAGGCTGCCACGGTCGTGGCTCGTCGACCACAGTCATGGCGAGTGAAAGCTCAGGTCTACCACGGTCGTGGCCGCATCACACGGTCGTGGTGATGGCAGAAGACCACGACCGTTTCGGACCACCACGGTCGTAGTTAGGACTCTGCTTTGCGACCTTGAGTTCATACATTGCTCGATTCCTTGCGGCTGAGTGATGCCTCCAAACGGTCTTTGCTGCTCAAAATGGTCTTGAGACCGCATGGGCTCAAACGGTCTTGAGACCGCATGGGTTCAAACGGTCTTGAGACCGCATGGGCTCAAACGGTCTTGAGACTGTATGGGTTCAAACGGTCTTGAGACAGTATGGGCTCAAACGGCTTGGTTAGATATCTTGATCGGAGCCAGAGATGAAGGTGGACCTTGGCTACTTGTTCAGCTTTGTCAAAACCTGCATTAAATGAATGATGTTTAGTTAAAACCTTGATAATCGAATCGACTAAGTAATTTTGCACATTATGATTGATATTGAGTGAAATAGTATGTATAGAGTTGAATTGGTCCCGAAGTGATAATTGAATTTCATGATGAATATACATTCATCACAATGGGGGAATTGTAACCTGGGGTGAAATACTCATGGATGGGGCGGTTGGGCTACAGTTGAGCATTTCAATGAGGTTCGTTTTCTACCATGTCGGCTGCTTGGTGTTGCTTGTGGCAGATTTGGCATCTCCTCTTACCTATCTTAGTGTCATACAACACCAATTCAGTAAAAGTAGAACGCGTATGACACATGCACGGTTATGACATGCACAATACATAAACAAGCAATAAGAAACCAAATTAGAATGGCAGTATGCAAAAGTGAACAAAGAATAAAGAATAGCAATGATGAGGGTAATAGGAAAAGCTAAGCTACACTAACTATCTAGGCTGAGTGCCTCTATCCCCAGAAATGGTGCCAGAAAGCTTGGTGCGACAAGCCAGAGGTGCACACACTAACCTATTAAGTTTGATTAGATGCGCCCCATGGAACTCGAACACACTTGGGATCTTTTGATATCTACAAAAAACCTAAAAAGACTCGGTCACAATACTAAATAGGTCACCTGTAAGAGCACATGGCACTATTGTAGTAAAGACAAGAGGCATGTATAGGTATCGATCCTCAGGAAGAGAGGGGGCACTAGAGCTAAGTTAGTGTTTGCTACGTTCCTACAACAGAGACTAGGCTTGAAGGGTTTAAAAGGGGTTTTGGTTTGATTACACTAAGCAAGCAAGTAAAGGCAATATGAAAACTAGATTACCAAAAACTAGATTATCCTAGGCAAGTTAGGTCGAAGAGGCTAGATTAAGCAATCAACTAAATAAGAGCAAGATGATCTACACTACTCTAGCAATGCAATTAGCAATTAAGAACTAAGTTAAACACTAGAGCAAGAACGAATCTAGGTTAACCCTAACTAGCAAGACTGATCAATTAAATAGAATGAACATATGCAATTAATCTAAACTAGCATTAACAAGCAAGAAGACTAAGGTGGGTTTCAGGCAATGGATTGGGTAGGTAGGCCATTTGGGAATGTGATTTGATATTAGTTGGGGGTGTCAACATGGCATGCAAATCCCACAATTCAATCTAGATTACCAAACCAAACAACAAGACAAGTGCTATTAGAATGTACCCTACACTACTAGTTGGAGAACTAGGGTTAGGTGTAATTATAGTAGGACTTGTCAAGTCTAGGTTTCTAGGGTAAGCGGTATTAGGGAAATTGAGAGCCAAGGGTAGGAATGGGAGTAAGGATGAGGGTTTTTCACCTCATATTACTTGCCATCTAGCCTTTACGAAACTCTAACCAATTGCACTAATCACACTTACACTAGATACTTAGATATCACACTCACTTGTAGAAGAAGGGAGATGTATGTCAAAACAAAGGGGTCTAGCTAGGGATCCACTAATTGGACCTAGGATCCATTCCTAAGATTTCTACATGCATTCCAATTCCTCCTAGAAGCTATGTGTCATCAAGCATTACAAAGCAAGCAATTTATGTTTAAGAGAAAAAACAACATGCAACATAATGTGAAATGAGATAGAAGCATCGGCAATCATCATAGAATGAAAATATGTTCATTACAAGTTATTTTCCCCCAACATGGTATCAAAGTCACATTTTAACCCCAAACAGCCCACCACTAGGGGCTTAGCTAGACATAATCAAAGAAAAGATAAAAAAAGGGGAAGAAGGGAATA
Source organism: Alisma plantago-aquatica (assembly GCA_963693085.1). Classification (NCBI taxonomy): domain Eukaryota; kingdom Viridiplantae; phylum Streptophyta; class Magnoliopsida; order Alismatales; family Alismataceae; genus Alisma; species Alisma plantago-aquatica. Next base: position 1,473,032,010 of record OY856412.1, on the reverse strand, counting down.
GGACTCATGGAGCTCGAAAAAAATCCTCCATATTCACCTCCTAGCTGTTGTAGGGTGACCTCCTTCCTCCAAGGTGGATGATGGGCATGGAAATGGATGTAGTGATGGTAGCAAATCTAGAAAACTAGGTTTCTATGGTGGAAATGAGGTAGAAATGGTGGGTGGAGAGCATAAATGCAAAGGGGATTGCAGTGAATGCTCAAGAGTGGGTGGAGAGGAGTAATGGAAGTTGGGGGAGTCTAACCTTCATTTTGTGGCCACCATCTATCTATATATAGGTGGTGGGGAAGCACTAGGGTAAGTAGGGGTAAAGTAGGAAAAATAGTGGTGAAAATGGGTAGGGTTAGGTGGTCACCATAGCCGTGTTGAGGTGCCACGACCATGGTGGGGGTTGCATGGCATGGTTATGCACTGTAGAATGGCCAAGGTGGGAAGTGGAGTGGAAATGGTAAGTATGTATGGTGGTTACATCCGTGGCGGGGTGCCACGGTCGTGGTGGGTAGGGGGTACCATGACCGTTTTGGAGGAGGAGGCCACATGCGAGGCAACTTGGAGGTCGTTGTGTCCTCAATTCGCCACAGGAGTGGGGAGCACCACGGGTGAGGTGGTCTTCAAGGGCCACAACCATGGTGGTGGCCATGACTGTGGTCATTCACGTGTAAAATGGACCAATTCCCTGTGACTTTTGGGGATCTTTGTGAACAAATCACCACGAGCGAGGTGATGACCACAAGCGAGAAGGAAGGTGTTGGCCACGACTGCTCTGGGGACCAAGGCCGTGGGATCTTCAATGACCACAGCCATTTTGAGCTCCACGACCTTGGTCATTCATGTGTAAATTGAGCACATTCCCTGTGACTTTTGGAGATCTTTGTGCATAAATTGCCACAACCGTGGTGGATGTACCACGACCGTTTTGGGGCTTTTTGGTGCTAATCTTTACTTCATCTTCTTCATCTAGCCTCCTTTTGCTTTGAATTGCTCTTGTGCATCCAAGGAAAGCTCGGTGAAGAGATAGGTCCACTCTTGGGGTGTAAGACCCCATAGACGTCCTTCATCTCTCTCCCATGTATCAATGCATGCATAAATTCCATGAAATACACACGAAAGGAGGCATAAGTGCATTTATCATAAAAGATCATATTGTGGGGAATAACTTGTAATCTAAACTATTTAGATGTGATTATCATGCAAAAAGGCACAAGATGAAGCCCTAAAATAGGGATGCATCAGTACTCCTAGAAGGGCTTGGACTCCCTCAATAGGGTTTTTATCTTCTTGTTTATAGCTTGTACTTGTGGTTGCTCCACAAAGGCTCAATGATTGTTGAGATCTTGGTCTTTTGTGTTTGTTCCATTTGAATGTAGGATGGCAAAAATAATAACATCATTCGCAATTCCCATCTAGTTACATCTGATCGCCTATCTAATCTATTTCAATGAAACCAACCAAACGGGGCCTAAGGGGATTAACTAGGTATCCAACTTACATGTTTGAGTTGAGGGAGGTGAGCCCTTGAGGGGCTTCACTGAATATTTGTAACATCCTAAACCAATACTACTCTATAAAGAAACTAAAACTCATGGAAGACAATATCACATCCCCTAGATAGAGCAGTCTACAAAAATATATTGAATCAACCAAGCAATTTGATGTCTAACTGACCATAGTGGATTTAGTTCATGTTATCATTAGTTAAGGGTGTATTAAAGTTATACGTCTTAAAATTTGTTATCTAAGAACTCAATTGAGAGTGCACTTCAATTTGACCTAAGAAGAGGTTTAAGGTAGGAACTAAGGTTATCATAAAGTGATTCACTACCATGGAATTGGTTTACGGAGTAGGGAAAACCAAGACAAGTAGGCCTTGAAATGAAAATTTGTGTTGCACGACTCAAGAATCGATCCATCAACAACCTCTATAGGGTCATCCAACTTCCTAATCAAGGCATATGTATTGGAAATATAGAGGAAATCTTAAAATGGTTATTTTAACAAATTGTTAAAGCTCAGGTACCATACTTGTAATGAGTGGGACCCAAGAGGGGAGCTACTCAATACTTATTTACGAATAAATTTCCTCCCATCCAAATACACCAACAAGTATAATGGAAGGGAGGTATTTTTTATATCCCAAAGTATGCTACACAAAATCAACATGATTTAATAGCAATAGAAGATAGGACTGCTATTCTATCACAAGATATTTCGTATACATTGTTCCTCACAATAAGGAGGTCATCAAGAAAAGAAAAGGTACATATAACCTATACAGAGGACCAGTGGATGGGAAAACATGGGTAACCCAAGCTATCAAAAAGGTCCCTCTGGTACATATTTCTACCGTTTCATCACCCTCTAAATAACTTTCATAAGGGTATCTTGGGAACAACATCTAGCAAAAGGGAGGAAAATGAAAAGGTACATGTTAGTAAAATACTAGTACGTGGAATAAAAACATTACTTCGGCATTTCAAAGATTACAATACAAAATTGAGTTGTTTGTAGTTAAAATAGGCCTAGAAATAAATAGTTAAGTGCAAGAGAAAGTAAACTAATTAAATGAGTAATAAAATAATAAGGCATTCCTTTTTGAAAGAAACATGTGAATGTATAGTCTTAAAAAAACAATCATTCCTTAAATAACAATAATTAGAAGGTTACATGCAAGTATAGTACAAAGTAAGGTATTTATTATAGGATCAAGACACCATACGATCCATATCTAGGGATAAGAAGGAGAACTCACCCATACCCAAATGTATAGAATGGGAGACATGCCCTATATATGGTTGTACAGAAGTACTGTTACTCTAGAGTAATTAATCAAGTCATAAATAATGCATAGTAAGGTGTCAATATATAGTGATTGAATCATTTACACATTAAATGATGTACCAATAATTTGAAGTAAATGTGGGAGGTGAGGTTATAAACCCAAATCCAATAATTTTTCAACATTCATAATGGATTAGATGATTACACATTATGACATAGGAAGTTTCAATTAAGGTATAAAGACAAGATTATAGGAAGGAATATGCCTCATTATTTGCATTAGGACTTTAGATGTTTCAATGCCCAAATAAAATAGAGAGATGTGCAAACCTTAATTGCTTAATAAATAACTCTTGTAATGTATTTAGATCCATGTCGACATCCCATTTTTTCTCAATTAATCAAAAAAATATTAATTTTAGTTCTCTAACTAACGATGGAGTTGTCTTATTTGTTCTACATCTTCAAATTTCTGTGCTTGTTTATTTCACCCATTTTCACCCATTTGCCACAATGTGGGTTTTCCATGCAAAAAACATCTTTCTATGTATTTTTCAAATTTTCTTTTGAAGGGGCCTCTTACAAGCCTTTAGTAATGAATTTCCCTATTGGATTGCACTAAATATAATATATATTTTTTAATCTCATAGGAATTTCAATTACCAATATCTTTATAAAAAGATATATTGTTTATAAGAATGAATACTTGGCTCCACACTTTTTCTCTTATCTTCCTTTTTTTTAGTTTTATCGACCATATGACTCAATCTCATGATCCAAACTGCTCGTATCTGAGATATCTCTAAAAGATTCATGCAAAACCTAGAAAATCAGATAATATATTTTCCTTTATTCCTTGATAGGGATACCTTATAGAATCCAACATCCTACCATGTACCACATGATGGAATCCTATGATACACCATGTGGTTGGCCCCATCATATCTAGAACTCTACCAGCCTTGTACCAGAATATTCCCTAGACCCCCTGAACCCTAATTTCTTTCTATAGATACCCCACAATACCCACCATTTATGGTCTCCCATTTTGATTCTTGCAAAGCCATAGAGTCAATTATCTCCCTATTTACATTCAGTTTCTTAAGTGATTTGAGGATCCTTCCTCTAGAAATTGTTTTTCCAAATGCTATGATGGTGTAGAAATGGTAACTACCAGTTATATTATTTTAATCTAAAATAGCTTCATAACTATTTAGCTTAATTGTTCATATCATGATGTAGAAATGGTAACTACTAACTATATTCTTTTAATCTAAAATTTCTCCACAACTATTTAGCTTAACTATTTGGATCATAACTACTTAATTGGTCTATTGCTCCATGATTTCCTAGTGTTTTGATGTGTGTTTACTACACATGTTAACGCAAGTGCACATATCAAAGTAATATAGGCCAAAAGAGGCTCGTATATCTTACATGGGATAACGTGAGTCCAAAGATTACTACTAACTATGACCCGATCCTCTAGATCCGATGAAAAGGTGATTCTTTGATTAATTAACTAACTGCAAGAAATTAAAGCTAAATTACTGAGGTTTTGATCACAGATGGAATTGATTCCTTAGGAGTTTAGTTTCACCGTAGCTTATACAACAATTAACACTATTTGTTAACATTCAGATCACCTAACCCTAGACCAAGGGACCTATAGTAAGAATCACCCACTCTCGCAACATGATTCTCTACCTAATCTTATACAACCCCACTCTCGTAGTGACTTAGTTATTAGTTAGGTGCTTTAATGATACCTATGGGATCTACCCTTCACAGTGTAAGCCTTCTCTTGAAGTGTGATTTAGGCTATGTAATTTATGACTTTTCAAACCCGTAATCCCTCTTTCAAAGCAATTAACGGCTCAGTAAATAGCCTATGGTGATCAAGCATAGACAATTTGTGAAGCAATTGTAGAGATATGTTCAAACATTAGAGAAACTTAAACATTAACTCATAAATGTCAATTACAATACAAAATCAGGCTACTCCCGGTTCCTAAGGAATTAGGGGATTAGCCCCACATGATTTAAGTAGCCATACAAAAAGATAGAGAAGGAAAAGATGAGGAAAACATCAGAGAATAAATGAAAACCCCTGGAGAAGACAATCTGGTTGAATCCTTTTAACAAATGTGATCATCTGCGGTCTTTTGACTACAAATTGGTCCTTTAGAAGTGCTTGAACCACTCAAAACATAGCTTTCTCCTCTCCTTTCTCTTCTCAAGGCTCTCCTCTGTCAAGCAATGGAAATGAACATGATCCTTAGGTCTGGATGTAATCCTCCCTAGTCATAGAATTGACTTATGGTGTCATTAGGTCGTGGTCATTAGATTAAATGCAATATTTAATCTCATCTAATCGCGATGAGTTGGTACCATAGAAAAGGTGACGATGGCACTAAATCCATATTTAGATCATGATTCTTTGTGAAGTTTCAGTACTATTGACATAAGCATCGACAACATCGAGTTTCTCTCTGACATCTCTTATTAATTTTCCCAGTTCAATTTGGTACCACTTAATTGATGTCGGTGGCACCGAGATGCCTCAGATGAGTTATTATTGATCAATTTGCTAGCACCTATTCTTCTATCGGTACAACTGAGTTTCTTCAATTCATACATGTTCTTTTCTTGAATTGTCAATACCACCGATAAAGATATCTGTAGCACCGAGCTGATTCAATGCTTGTCAATCTTTTGCTTGAAATTTAACAAGAAAAAACACAAGTCCTGTAAATGATGATAATCACTACAAAGTGATAGAAATAACAAATATTTGATGCAAATGTATTTCATAGGCTAATAATCATCACAAACCAAATAAAATCAAAATGAGCAAAAGTGTACTAAATACATAATAAAATAGCATGTGATAAGTAAATAAAATTCAACGCATCAAAATCTCCTAAGCTTAAGTGTTTCTCATCCTCAAGAACCACGCCCTCAGATCTATTTGAAATAATTTAGCAAAAGTAAAATTAATATGAACTTAATTTCTCAATTACCCCCCACCTAGCAGTCCCAAACCAACCCTTATTGACCATTGAACAAATAACTACTCTTCAAGTGACCAAAAATATTCATTAAATATGTACACTCTTAGATTAGTGAAACACTATCAATAGAATAGTTAACATCATAGTCAATCAGACATTCGCTTGGTGCATCATGTGATTCCCTATCTACATTTCTCTTTTCCTAACTACTAACTAATTGGAAGAAGTTCTCCTTGTAAAGAATGAATGAGGAGATCAATCATATATGGCCTACCAATAAGAGAAATGAGCTGAAGGAAGTAGGTTTATGAAGAATCACAAGTAACTTCGAATCATTTATGTACAAAAACATGATGAACCTACTGAATGAAGTTAATATGGAATGCATGAATCCTAATGCCTACAATTATGGGTGGAATGATGCATGCACTGAAAGTCTCATCAAATGATGAGAGTGAAACATAAGAATACATCATGAATTTGTTTTCATCTCTTTTATGAGGAAAAAAATCAAAATTGAGAGCAGGACATCCTTTTCTCCCTCCTTATTTTGTAATATTTTTTCTCTATTTTTCATTAGCCCACTATTTTAGCATGATTGAGGATTATGCTCGGGATTCACTATAACATCTTATTCATTTTTTAGGGGTATGGATGTGTATCCCAACACCTTATTTTCAGAAGAAACTACATGGGTAGATGATATAATAGTTAATGCTGCAAAAGATATGCAGTCTACATGTAATTATTATGCAACTACTTGATATGCATTATTTTTTTCTTTTTGTAAATAATGCAATAAAAGAAAACTAACTATCGTGTAACCTATTATGCTATTCAATGCAATAAAAAGGAAATAATTTGGGTTACTTGATTATCTTAAGGTGGTGGATCAAATGTATGTAAAGCAAATGGAATCCCAAAATTAAGAAACAATTCCTTTCTTGAACTATGATACATCCCTCTACTATTGACATGTGTACATGGTAACCTTAGGATTTCTTTCTAAAACTTCAATTTAAAGTCTCATTAATTGTTTGGTCAGTTCAGGTTCAAACCCCATTGCCATCCACAATTCATGGATAATTTAAGACTTCCATTCATATCAAATGCCATTAAGCTGACTAACCCATACAATTCCTCTAGATGTTGTCGCCTTTAAAATATACAACTAAGCTTTCAAAGATATGACAACTTTTTTCTTTACAAATTTTTAAATTTTATTTGTAAAGACACAAGGGAACATACTCTATTCTAAAGGAAGAAATCATGATGATATTTCTCCATGATTACACTAGATAGATGTGGATCCTACAACTCAGAATGACAAAAACTAAAAAGCAAATGATAATGAAATTGACTAAAAAGCAAAGTAAAGATAAAACTGTTCCAGCACTAGCCTAAGCTTGAACTTGACTATGTCCTCATAGTCAAAATCCAATCATAGAGGTGGAATAGTGGTACCAATCATAACAGTGGTGGTGGCATGTTCTGATATGGCGGGTAGAAAGTGCCTATAACATCCTCAAAATCTTAAACTTATCAATGATCCATAATTCAAAATCCTAAATTTGCAAATTAATGATTATATATATATATAATAGAATCTTCATCAACAGTCTGGTTAAAAACAAAACAAAAATATGGTCGATCCTTATCAACTACAAATACTATCAAAAATCCCCTCCCTGGCATAAAGTTCCAAAAAAATCAGCCTCACCCTTTTGGAAATATATAAACAAAAACATCCAAATTATAACCCAACTCATCAACACTCCTCCACACTCCCACTTAAAAATCTCTTTCTGGAACGATCCTTGGTTTGAAAAAAAAATTGTTCTAAACCTACACACAAATTGGACCATCCCAAACAATCTCCTCAAGATCAACATTGTCAAGGCCCTCCGCCTTCTAACCAGAAACATAACAAACTCTCTCAAAAGATGCATTCTCATGCATCTCAAACCTGACAACCTCTGTGCCTTAAAGCAGACACTTGAACACAATTCATCAAACAATATCACTTGGCGATGGGGCAACTCCTACTTTGTTAAGAAAGCTTACACTCACCTATCTTTCAGAGGTTTTTTCCCACATACCACAAAAATATGGAAATAAAAATAGCAACAAAAACACAAAACCTTTCTTTGGCTTCTCCTTCACAACAAGCTGCTTACTGGAGAAAACCTTTCCAAGAAGGGCTTCATTGGTCCTTCCAGATGCCCTCTATGCAAATCGGACTCTGATTCGGTAGAACGCATCTTCTTCAAGTGTAACACCTCACTAAACATCATCTCACACTTCACACAAAATTACCAGTTAGAACTCCAATTAGCTACCTTTCCCCTTCAGATTACACCAAACAAAGACTATAACTCCTTCAGGGGAAACGACATCTTCATCATCATTATCTGGAACCTTTGGCTTGAGAGAAACAATAGAATCTTCAACAACACTCCGAAAACAAGGCAAAATATTATCTCACAAATAGATGCAAACCTTCACTTGCTCTCAATGTGCAGGTAAACAGGTCCTAGATGGGAAGGAGGAATCTAAAGAAGGTGAATCTGAAGCCCATTTTCTCTACGACCTGAAGGCCATGGTAGACGATAAAACAGGAGTCAATTTGCTGCAACAACATCAGTGATTTTATTTTGTCCAGTAGCTGCACCTTTCTCAAAAAATTTATGGAGTAGTGCTACAAGAGGCTTGATAAGGGGTGTCTCCCCCTAAACCATTTAAACATCACTCATTCTCTTCACCCAACAGAACATTTTCTTTCGTATTCACATCCTGTATGATTCGCCAAAGCAGGTGTTTGCTTGCTTTGATTTTTAAATATATGCTATGACCTTTACCTTCAAAAATATATATATAATAGAATCTAATGTGATATATAAATTTCCAATCAAATGCATTTTTCTCTTAACCTTAAAGTTTGGTGAAACCAAGTCACTAAGGAAAGGATAATTCCTTTAACATCAAATTTTAATAATATATGATTTATGATAATGACATTTGTAAGTTAATGAAGAAAAGGTAAAGAAGACCTAAATTTAATCAAATAAGAAGATTCTAGACTCTCTAATTAACATGTGGGTCAAATTTGAGGTCAAAAAAACTTCATTTGACCATCTAAATCAATTAAGGAAGGTTGTATTTAGTTTAGAGGAATAATTAATCAAATATTTGATGAATACACTAGTTATATCTAAGAATATCATATCATTTAAATGGCACGCCTGAAATACTGTCAATTTTGGCTATATTGTTGTGTCACGCTCCTTGTTTAAGTGATGATTCTTTTTCATCAATTGGATGTTTCATCAGACAACTCTGAACTCATTTTTGGCCTCGAGTAGGAGACTGGGAATTGGCTAGTCGGCTGCAATACCTTCGTCGACCATGAACTCCCTTCACAAGGCACCGTTTTGAGAAGTTTCTTCTCCAATGGACTCATGATCTCTACCCAAATCAAGTGAACCTAGGTTGCAAGGGACTTTATGCCCTAACAATTAAACGCCCTTTAGGGCTAAAAGTCCTCTCATTGCTAGGATTTACAGAACATCTTCCTGACTCCCAGACCTATATATATTGGGCTAAAAACAACCATTAAACCCCAAAAACCTCTCCTCTCATTTCAATTTGATCTCTTGTGCTCTGAGCCACGCTGACATATCTAATCTTCTTATCTGACACACACCTTGAACGCCCAAGAGAGTAGAGTACATTATATTTAATCACTAAGATCATATTATGTGAATTTAAGATTTATTATTGAAGTTAATTTCATGCTTCCTTCTTGCCAAGTTATTATTTTGTTATAGCATTACTCAATGCTGCTTACTCTAATATGTTTTTCATTTGAATGCAGGGCTGGGGACATGATGTCCGCAAGAGGAAAGGATAAGGGAGGAGCTCAAGCAAGGAGCATACATCTCAAGGACAAACTAAGAGTTTAGACCTGGTGGGGTGCCAACTATCATATGGTGTTTTATTTAGTTTTTCAATTAGTGTTAAGACTATGTACTAGTTTAGTTTTATTCAAAGTTTAAGTTTTATGTTGTAGAACTTGAGACATGAGATTTGCAAATTACTTTGTCAAGTTGGTTGAATGAAACTATATGTCTGTACAATGATAATCGTATTTGTGACATCCCAATGAGAATGTGCTTCTGCTCAATGAATTGTATGTTTTAGAAAATTGGGGTATTACAATATGGTATCAGAACCATAAAAATATAGTTGGCCACTAGAATTTTCTCAAAATATCATATAGTTCATGTTCCCTTTTGTAGATTTCTCCTAAGAGGAAATCTGATAAGGGCAAGGAACATATAGATGGAGAAGGAAGCTCTTCTAATGGGGGAAGTGATCATAGTGCTTCTGGAGGGACTCGCCCTAATGGTAACCCTAATGCACCTCTAGAAGTGCTCATCAAGCCTCTTACTAATGCCCTGATTGGTCAACATGGAAGACAACTTCAACCGAGGAAACAAGAGTTGACCTTAGTAAAATTCTTGAAGATCAAGTCAGAAACCTTCGTTGGTGAAGCTAAGACAGATGTTGTAACTCGCGCTGAGGAGTGGTTGCTTAACATTGAACATTTCTTCTATGATCTAGGATGCCTAGAGCACTCCAAGGTCTGTTACGAGACTCACCTACTGAAGAGTGATGTTGGAGTTTTGTGGGAGAACTTCATTAATGCTTGAGGACCCAATGCTGAGCCACTGACCTGGGAGGAGTTCATGACTTCCTTTCAGAATCATTACATTTCAGAAGCTATGATCGAGAAGAAGGAAATGGAGTTCAGGTGCCTTAAGAGTATGATTCCACCATCAGCCAATATGTGATGAAATTTTGTGTGCTATAAAAATGCGGGACTGAAGATGAGGTGTATCTAGCCAAGAAGTTCATGTGTGTCCTAAAGCCTCACCTCGACTATGTTTTGGTTGGTTGCAATATCAAGATAGTGCAGGAGGCACTAGAAGTGGCATTAGAGATGGAGGACCACCCAGGACAAAATTGGAAGAATGGAGGATCCTCAGGAGGCAAGAGAAAGTAAAAAACCATAATGATATGAAGAGGAAAGCTCCATAAGGACAACATGCTAAGGAACCTTGTGCAATTCATGGTAGACTTCATGGTGGACCATGCAGACAACGATTGGGAGTTTTTTACTATTGTGGAGACCCAAATCATAAAAAGCCAGAATGTCCCAAGATTAAAGCAAAGAATGATGCAAGGCAAAACCCTAAACCAGAGCAACAAGAAAAGAGGCAAGCAAGGATCTTCACAATGGTTGATGATGAGGAGGATGAAGGTATGACCTAGTCCTAACCCTAGTTTTAGTTTTATGGATATATATATGTTGAGTTTTGCAAACTAGGTATAAGAAAAGCCCTAAGTGGGTAGTAGTCAAATAAAATTTCGAGGATGAAATTTATTTAAGGTGGTTAGAATTGTAACATCCTCAAAATCTTAAACTTATCAATGATCCATAATTCAGAACCCTAAATTTGCAAATTAATGATTTCATATATATAATAGAATCTAATGTGATCTATAAATTTCCAATATAATGAATTTTTCTCTTAACCTTGAAGTTTGGTGCAGCCAAGTCACTAAGGAAAGGATAATTCCTTTAACCTCACCTTTTAATAATATATGCTTTATCATAATGTCCTTTGTAAGTTAATGAAGAAAAGGTAAAGAAGACCTAAATCTAACCAAATAAGAAGATTCTAGACTCTCTAATTAACTTGTGGGTCAAATTTGAGGTCAAAAGAACTTCATTTGACCATCCAAATGAAATAAGGAAGGTTGTATATAGTTTAGAGGAATAATTAATTGAATATTTGATTAATAAATGGGTTATATCTAAGAATCTCATATCATTTAACTATCACGCCTGAAATATCATCAATTTTAGCTATAGTTCTGTGTCACACGCCTTGCTAAAGTGTTGATTCTTTTTCATCCATTAGATGTTTCATCAGATGGATCTGAACTCATCTCCTACCTCGAGTAGGATACTGAGAATTGGCTAGTCGGCTACAATACCTTCACTGAGTACAAACTCCCTCCACAAGGCACCATTTTGAGAAGTTTCTTCTCCATTGGAATCGTGATCTCGACCCGAATCAAATGAACATGAGTTCGAAGAGACTTTGTGCCCTAATGATTAAACTCCCTTCTTCACTAGGATTTATAGAACATCTTCCTAACTCCCATACCTATATATATTGGGCTAAAAACGACCACCGAACCCCCAAAAATCTCTCCTCTTATTTCAATTTGATCTCTTATGCTCTGAGCCACGCTGACAGATTCGATCTTCTTATTAGGAATGCACCTTGAACGCCCAACCTCCTCCTTCATCTCCAGCCAAATTGGCATGTCGGTAAGAAATTATGGACATCCAGCTTCCTTTCTACATAGTTGTTTTTCCCTATTTTTCTTTGAATATTAATATCCTATGGTCAAATTTAAGGATCTTGTTGGAAACTCTCTGCTTGGGTATTCTATCACCCTCTACCTATGAAAATAGGTTCTTTGGTTTCCCCTCTCTTTGTGGTTTGTTTTCCCGAGTCTTGTTTGGATCCTTGCCACGTGAGGATCTCCTGAGGCCATACTCATGTCCTTGCTATGGATGGAGGCAGTCCTGGAGCCCTAGGCCACAGTTTTGTCCAATTAGGGGATCGTCAGGTCCGCCCGGCCCTGGGGAAGTTGTCTAACACCATGGTTTATGACGACGACCAGTTGAAATACATTTTGGTTTCTAGATTGATCAGAGGATCTACTGCTCCATCGTTGTTTGACAATGAAGATCCCAACTGTGGGTTTTTAGTATTCTGACCCTAATCTAATTTGATACTATGTTGTGACACCATGGGCATATCGATGATTTTGTCACCCTAGTTTTTTTGATTTGCAAGTTTTGGTTGGAAGGGACCCCCGCCACTTGGGCAATGTGGATAGGGCCAGTTGAGAGTAGAGACCACCGCTCCTTTTGGATAAAGGAACTTAGGTGGATTTTTCTCAGATTCACATTGGTTAGTTCTTTGTAAATTCATAGTAAATTAAGTTTTTATCAGAAAAATACCCAATAGTCATTGGAAACATTTTTCGAAGAGGAACTTGATTTCAGTGTTTTTAACTCCTAATTCCATTGTCTTTGACCATGTTTTCTTAAAGGACCAAAATTAGGGTTTAGGGTGGTGTTTAAGGTGATAATTAACATAGATATTTTAATTTCATGAACATAGGAGTGATCCAGGATCTGGGAGACAAAATTAGGGTTTGCTCCAATAAAGGTAAGCAGGTCCATACACTTTGAGTATTAGATAATGGTTTTCAATCAATTTAAGATTAATATTTATCATGAGGATCAAGTTAAATTATATGCATAGCTATGTATTCAATTTTCAAAAATTACTGCATTAATGTTCCCCAAAAGTTATTATATGATATTTATGCTTTCAAGTTCTATTTCAAGAATCCATGTCATGTTCATGAGAAATCCAAGTAAATATTAATTATTTCAAGTTAATGATAAATCATGTAATTGGTTGTATTGTTCTGTCCTCATCATGTTAATGTTGAGCCCTCGGGCCTTATGAGTTTAAATGGAACATAGTGGCACATATGTGCAATTCATGAGTTCAAATGGAACATTATGGCACTCATGTGCAAATCATGAGCTCAAGTGGAGCATTATTTATGGCACTTAGGTGCAAATCATGAGCGCAAGTGGAGCATTATTTATGGCACTTAGGTGCAAATCATGATCTTAATTGGAGCATAGTTATGGCACTTTGGTGCAAATCATGAGTTCAAGTGGAACATCAGTTGAGCCTACGTGCCTTATGAGCACAGTCGGTGCATAAGATTAGAGGACATTATAATCAATCACTAAGAACATATTATGTGAATTTAAGATTTATTGTCAAAGTTAATTTCATGCTTCCTTCTTGCCAAGTTATTATTTTGTTATAACAATACTCAATGTGGCTTACTGTAACGTGTTTTCCATTTGAATGTGTGGTTGGGGACGTGATGTCGTAGGAGGAAAGAATAAGGGAGGAACTTAAGTGAGGAGCATACATCTCAAGGACAAACTAAGAGTTTAGACATGGTGGGGTGCCAACTATCCTATGGCATTTAATTTAGTTTTTCAATTAGTGTTAAGAATATGTACTAGTTTAGTTTAGTTAAAAGTTTAAGTTTTATGTTGTGGAACTTGAGACATGAGATTTGCAAATTACTGTCCTGAGTTGGTTGATGAAACTATATTTTTGTGCAATGATAATCATGTTCGTGACATCCCAATGAGAATGTGCTTCCTCTCAATGAATTGTATGTTTTAGAAAATTGGGGTGTTATAGTGGCTGTGAAACTAGGTAGTTGTCATGGAATCTCTGAAGATTGTGGGTAGTTTCCAAATTTCCCGTAACTCTAGTAGTGATCATAGAATGGATACTGGTAGTGCTAAATCTGCTACATGCGAGTGTGCATTTTCTCCTGGTTGTCCAGGAGAAGACGCTCATTGTCATAGATTGCATGTTGTTGATATAGGAGTCATCCCTATATGCCATAAATCTCAGCCAATGTTGTCAACTATTTTTGTTTCCTTTGTTGAATTGGTTGCAACATCCCATACATACATGTCATAGAATATGGGTCTTCTTCTTAAGTAGGAGATGACAGTGGGACAGAGGAGCTTGAATCTCCATACCTCTGTGAAGACTTGTAGATGACCTAACATTTTGTGAATGGCGTGGTTGCCTCTTCCTCTTCTTCTTCATCTTCACCACCATGTTGTGGCTCTGGCTTGGCTTGTTCTTCCTCGTCCTCCTCAGGATCCTCCTCTGGCCACCTCATGTGTTGCATAATTTGTAGGTTGAAGATGGGGTCAGGCATAACCTTTTACCGCCACTGGTCGTCGACTGTGCTACAAGCATACACCTTTCCCAGGCACTCACTGATGAGTTGTACCCTCTTAAAGTGCTTGAAATCAAACCTTGAAGAGGTCCTCAATAGGTTGGAGGTGGAGAGGTTGAGGTTGAGATGCATGGTTATGGGTGTAATAAGCCCTCCAAAATGGATTGGGGGCTTCCTCTGCACCTGTCTCTTGGCTTCCAGCATATGTTGCAAAAAGAAAGATATGAGGTTGGCTTTCTCTTCCCCTAAGGACAAGAATGCCTATAGGACGTACAAATCAACCTACTTCACTTTCCCCTACCCTTGTGTAGACCTGGCAAAGATAGTGTTGGTGAGGTAGTGGTGCAGGATTTGAGCAAATCAGATGCTCGATGTCTGTGATAGAGTTACTATGTCAGTTGATGGTGAATCCATGTGGAAAGTCTATCAAGAGCCTCCACACCCATGAGTAGTCAAATTCTTTGGTAGTGTAGCTCACGTCCTCAATTGGGCACCCGTAGATGGCATTGAATTCTGCTAAAGTGAGGTAATGGGTGGTGTCGAAGAGACAGAAACACACCCAACCTTCCTCCCAATCTTCCCCATGTTCGGGGATGCAACAAACCTCCAATGATGCCAGGACCTCACCGACGATCTCCTGGTAGGTGGGTCAATCACCAATGTAGGGGTGATCACCCACCATGCCCCTGCCCTACACAAACCTGCTGGAAGCTCTTAGTGAAGCATATTGTGGCAAGGAAGGTACAGTCGCCATACCATGTGGATATCAGCTCCCTCTCCATCAGGTTGGTGTAGATCCTCCTGTGGTCATTGTTGACGTGTGAAATACATGCCAGCTTGAGCACCATCATGGTGGCTCATGGTGACGATGAAGTTGATCTTCGTGTCGCCATCGGTCCAAGATGAGAAAAAGATGGAGGAAAGAGAGCTCGGGGAATATTCTAATTGCCTGTAAGCTCTGGTTCTTCTCTACTTGCAAGGGAGATGGTGTAGGTGTGTTTAAAGCATAACCCACATCCTCCCTTTATAGTTGTGATCGGCCCTGACGCTCCATGTCGGTACCACATATGGTACCCACTCATCTCCCCCGATCCATGTGAAATTGATATCAATCATTGATATTGACGGTTGTCGCTCATCGATGTTGCGACATGCTGATTGTGTTGAGCCGGTAGTACCGACTTGTGGTGGTGGTACTGAAATCTAAAAGGAGTTGTTGGAGTCGGTACCATCGACCGCTTGATGGATATGATCTGGTCCATTAATATGCTCATCCACGGATTTCGTACTTTCTCATGTCGGTACCACCGACTAATATGTTGGTGGTACCGAGTTGCTATTCGGCCACCCCTGTTGAAAGGTGTTGGTGCCACCGACTCAGTTGTCGATGGTACGGAGTCTTTAATTCTCTCAACCTCTCAATTGGCTCCTCGATATCCCGATTATGGAGTGTCGTGTAGGTGTCAGTGCTACTGACAGGATTGTCGATGGTACCAAGCATGTGCAATGAATGTGATCTCTCTCTACAAGGAGTTAGTGCCATCGACGTTGTTGTTGGTGGTATGGAATGGATTTTTGGTCATCCCTATTGGAAACTGTCGGTGCCACCGACTTGATGATCAGTGGTATTGAGTTGTTAAATCTCACCCCTATTTGATTCTATAAATTTAAGTGCCACCGACAGCCTAGTGGGTGGTATCGAGTTTTTCTCAAAATTTTCCAGGTGATCTTCATTGATGGTGTCGGTGCCACCGAGATGGTGTCAGTGGTACCGACTTCTCTACTGCCTGCACACCAAACAAAACAATTAAGATACCTTTGTTACATCTAAAAATTAAAGTGAAAATTTGAACAATCAAATTCCTAAAATGAATGTAAATGATAAGAAACCAAAATGCGATAAAGGGAAAATTGGGTTCCCTCCCAACAAGTGTCCTATTTTTTCATCATAGGCTCGATGATCAGATTAATGTGACTTCACTGAAACTCAAGGAGCTTCAATTCATCTCCCTCATGTATCAATTGTCCTCCAAAGTAGTGTATTAAATGATGCCCATTCATAAGAAATGGATCAGCCCCATTAGTAATCTCCACTGCTCCATGAGGGAGTGCCTTCACCACTTCAAATGGCCTACTCCATCTAGATCTTAGCTTCCTGGGGTGGAATATCATCCTAGAATTAAACAGAAGCACCTTCTGTCCTGGAGTGAACACCCTATACAAAATATGGCGGTCATGGATTTTTTTTGGTTTTGTCCTTATATATCCTTGAACTTTCATATGCATCTAACTTGAACTCATCCAATTCATTGATCTCCAACATGCGCTTTCTCCTTGCATCATCAAGATTGTAATTCAACTTCCTCAATGACCACTTGGCTTTGTGTAATATCCTAATTTTAAGGCTCTAGAACCCGGTCGAGTTGAAACATGTTGATAGATTTCATGATTCAAATAAACCCTAGCCAAGGTTTACTTAAGGGTGTTTTGAACCTTTATAACCTAGAGAATGATCTGTTGTCATATTTCAAATAGACAATGTACAATATGATCTATGATGGAAACATACTCGTCCATAGGATACATATGAGATAATGTTGAACTTCCATTTTGTATGTTTAAGCAAGTTAGTAAACCATATTGATCCAATATTGCTACCAACAAAGAAAAAAAAACCTACTCAGGGAATCTTCTACGTGCATTGGAAGTGTATCCAATGGATATGGGACTTTCTTAGTCAATGATGCGATGATTTTGAGTCACATTTATAGACCTTTTTCATATGTGTTTTGTGCTCTAATTACTCATTTTTATGGATAATATTGCATAATTCACTCATTTCGGTCTTTGCCATCATATCATATCGAATCCCCTTTGTTTTACTATTTTGAGCATTATTTATCATCTTATTATAAATTCTGTGGATTTACTTGGTCTTGTTGTGAAATTTCAGGAAAAACAAGTATCTGCTTCTGTCGATACCATCGACGGAATTCGATACCATCGACCAAGCCACAGATTGCCAGACAAGAGGAGCAGCATAGAGTCGATACCATCGACACCCAAGTCGATGGTATCGAGATCCCTTCAGATTGCTGGCGAGGAAACTGTCGATACCATCGACCCAAGTCGATGCCATCGACACATGGAGAGCTACAGCGTCGCTAAACGACAACAACCGACGCTAAAGAGAGTCGATACCATCGACACAAGTTGATGGTATCGAGATGACCACAAGCGCTCAAACTAAAAGAAAGGAAAGCTGCCGCTAATCCGCTGGGTCGATACCATCGACCCGCGTCGATGGTATCGACGCCGGCAGATATGCGTTGGATCTGTTTTGATCTCGATCGGACGACTGTTGTTATTTGACGACCTAATTAGGGACTTATACCTAATGACGGCCGCCCAGACGAGAGGATCATCTCATTTTTGGATTACACGAGTGCCGAGGAAGGAGAGAAAGGAGAACGGAGGCCAGAAGCTCATCCCGGGTGATTCGGACGCTGCCGAAGACGATTTCCACCACCGACAGGCGGGGAAGCTCGTGTTCTACGCCAAGGATCTACCGGTTCTTCTCCGTTCAGGGGTTTTCCCACTTGTTTCACGTTTTTCTTATGAAATCCCCCATTTCTACCATGTATTCGTGTGAGATGAACATGAGAGGCTAAAACCCTCAATCTTTAGGACCGGGAGTAGCCCGGGAATACATTGTATGACATTTTTATATTGATAATTCATATTTACTCTCTCAAATCCGTGGTATAGATTCGTTTTCTCCATTTCTATTGTTATGCTTGATCACCATAATAATAATTTAATGCCCTTAATCACTTCGACATAAGGATTAACGGTTGAAAAGAGACGAAATCTACATTAATTAATAAAACCCTTGACAAAGGAGTTGTAAAATTAATGGTGGGAACTGAGGGACCGTTTATAATGCACTTAGTTTAGGGGAATGATTACTACGACGGTGGAATCAACCTAAACCTAAGTAGTGACTTACACCACGACAGTGGGTAATTCTATATTTAGGCCACTACCCGGATAGAGAGAGAAGTGTGAGGAATTATATGAAACCTAATACAATGTTGACCCGCGGTGAAACCGCCATCCTAAAGATATCCCTTTGAATTGATTAAATTAACCTTTAATCGATTGTTTTCTTTGTTTGATTTTTATTTTCTTTTAATTTCAACAACAAAACCCTACTTTGTTAATCGGCCTAGATGATTGCGATTAGTTAGTAGAAGTCTCCAATAATTCATGTATCCCTGAGTTCGACTCGGGCCTCACAAGGCCTATATTACTCGATGCATATACTTGCGTTTAAGCGCGTAGTAAAATACACGTCAAGTTTTTGGCGCCGTTGCCGGGGATACGGAGAATTATTGGCACTTTGAGTGCTAAGAGCGGCCACTCTAGGCCACATTTTTTTTTATTTAGAAATAATTTTAAATATTCTTAAATTTCTCTATAATTGTGTTTACTCGTTCAAAGCATAGTACTGAACCTCGATTTTCTTATTTCAGGTACTTTGCATGGTGCATACACGTAGCACAGACTACGCGAATCGCACACCTGAGGTCCCACATCCGGGACCAGAGGACGAGGACTACTACGAGCAGGAGTACCAAAGTGATATAAATTCTGAATCAGAGCAAGAACAAGCAGAAGAAATGGCTGAAGCACAGACAATATGGGAGAAGATCAAGGCGTCTTCTTCCTCAGCATCAAAGGGGCCCATAAAGAAGCAGGCGATCAACATACCGACATACAAGATCGACCCGGCACTGATTAATTTGGTCAAACCCAACGCATTTCATGGGCTGAAAAATGAAGATCCGGTTGCCCACATCAGCCAGTTCGTGGAGAACTGTGATATGGTGAAGATAGACCGATTTCCACAAGATGCGTTGTATCTCAAGTTGTTCCCAAGTTCACTGGCACGAATAGCGAGAGAGTGGCTACATAACCTCGACGATGAGTTTGTCGAATCATGGGATCATATGGTAGAGGTTTTCTTTGAGAGGTTTTTCCCTCCTGAGAAGACCAATGACATGATTAGGAAGATTCACAATTTCACCCAACAGGCGGGTGAAACATATTCTGAGACCTGGGAGCGATTCCAGGTCATGTTGAGGAGATGTCCACATCATGGACTGGACAAGGAGACACAGGTGAAGATCTTCTATTTTGCTCTCTCCGAGCATGATAGAAGCAATTTGGACTCGGCCGGCTCAGGATTTTTCTTGAACAACACTGATACGAGATGCTGGGAGATATTAAAGAACATGGCTAGGAAACAGTCATGGGGCGACAGAGGTACAGTGGAACAGGTCAAGGCTGCTGGTGAATCCAGAATAGTTAGGGAGCTGAATGATAAGTTAGATCTTCTAGCCAAGAAGTTGCTAACTAAGGAAGATGCATCTGACGATGGGGAGGCCCAAGTGAAATTCATGCAACAACAAGGCTATAGAAACAATGACTATGCATGGAGGAAAGATAAAAAGTTTTCATGGAAGGATTCGAATAATTTTCTACAGGATCTGGATGCCAAGCCACAACAGAAAGCCGAGGACAAGAACACTGAATTACTAAGTCAAATGGTCCAGCAAAACCAAGAGATGATGGCCATGTTTGGAAAACAATTGCAAACTCAAGGTGATATCTTAACCAAGTTTGGGCAGACGCTGCAAAGCCATGGAGCACAAATGCGGGCATTAGAGACCACCGTGGCACAGATTTCGAGTGAAGTGGTGGCCATCAAGCACGCCAATCAACAGAAACCAGACGAGAATGCAAATGTGGCTCAGGCACACCATCAAGTCAAGTACATGTCTGTGGTAAGCATTGAGGAGGACTCTCAGGTGCAAGAAGTTGTAGAAGAAATAAAAATGACTTTCAATGTGAATGCAACACCGGCGATACCATATCCACGCATGTACTATGGATTGTCGGGCGGAAACCCTTTCTTCAGAAAATCACAAAGAGTTGTGAATACTGTATCTCCATGTAGGCAAGAAGATGAATTGCAGGTTGTTTGTGCACGTGCGGAGACAGCGAACGTGAGAGAGAAACCACAACAAGCTGCTACCATTGAGGTTGTCTAGCCAAAGCCCACGTCCGAGGGAGTGATTGGAGCAAGCTTAAGGGAAGTACCCCCAAAGAGCTCATATGTGCCACCTCACAGGCGTGTTGATGCAGCTGATGTTTCAGATCCGGTGAATTCTAAGTCAAAGAAGGAGCATCGTCATTTTAAGAAATTTCTGGAGATATTCCGAAAACTCCACATCAATATTCCATTAGTGGAGATGATCGAGAAAGTACCCGCCTATGGGAGGTTCATCAAGGAAATCATCAATAAGAAGAGGCGGATAACAGACGATGAAATTTATTGGATGAATGAGACGGTGAGCTCTATGATTTACGGGAATTCACCAAAGAAGAGAAAGGACCCAGGAGGTTTTTACATTCCATGCTCAATAGGTGGTCAACATTTTTCTAAAGCGCAATGTGATTCCGGCGCTAGCATAAATCTCATGCCTTTGGCTACATTTCAAAAGCTAGGGTTAAAAGAGATAAAGAAGTTGGCCGCAACAATTGAATTGGCGGATGGGTCTACTGTGAGACCCTATGGAGTATGTGAAGATGTTCTAGTCAAAGTGGATAGATTCATATTTCCGGTGGACTTTGTCGTCATGGATATGCCACCACTCCAAAGCTGTGAAATTCTTCTAGGAAGACCGTTTCAAGCAATAGCGGACGTTGTGACGGCCTTAGGGAGAGGTACTTTGTCCTTGGGCATTGGAGGAGATCGTGTTGAATTCAAATTACCGCATGATCCTCTAAGCGCAGTCTCCAAGGTGAAAAGATGATGATTGTCACACCGTCTAGCCTAAGACGCTAAACAAGGGCGCTTGTTGGGAGGCAACCCAACCATTGGTACATTAGGATAGTGTAATTCGAGTCATAGATTGCTTTTATTTTGTTTAGATTTTAGTTTTTTTTTTTAAAAAAGATACCTTGATCTGGTTGTTAAATGTGCAGGAACAGGCAGGGTCGATACCATCGACACACTGGTCGATGGTATCGACATGGGTGCAGGTTGATTGATGCAAAAATCGCACTGCGTCGATACTATCGACACCCCCGTCGATGGTATCGACATGGTCACAGGCAGGTCGCAATGAAAGTGTCAATGGTATCGACACCCCAGTCGATACCATCGAGATCTCTGGAGAAGTTCAGACGAAATTTGCTCAGTCAACTCGATACCATCGACGGCCTCGTCGATGGTATCGACATCATCACAGGGTGAATGCAACAAAACGGCGGTGTCGCAATAAAAGCAAGTCGATACCATCGACACCCGTCGATGGTATCGACAGACATGTCACCGATCCGCACACAGACATCGACGACGCTCGCAAGATCCACGTCAGCGATCCGGGTGCTGCGTCGATACCATCGACTTCCGTCGATGGTATCGACCCGTCAACAATTCGGGTTTCTCGATCCAGCAAACGTCAGCCGTCGATACTCGCGAGGGAGGCGGATACCCGCGAGACGTGTCGATACCATCGACCCGCGTCGATGGTATCGATGGGTCAACAGTGGCACCGGCCAGGTCTATTTAAGGAGACTTGCAACGTCATTTGACGTCACACCTTCAGAGCAAGCATCCTCCTTTGCGCCGAGCACTCCCCCGAGCTTTCAAAGACTGAAGAGAAGCGACATCGAGCGAAGATCTTCACCGAGCGGAGAAATTCTTCTCCATCTGCACCGAGCTCTCTTCTAATCCCATCTTCTCGCAACCATGGTGCATGTCGCTGGAGCCTCTTCATCACAAGCTAATCCCATGGAGATTGAGGAGTTCGTTCCTCCCCCAACCGCTTCCGTCTCTCGTCCACGCCTAATTCATCCTTCCATGGAGGCGAGGAAGGTCTACGAGGAGATAATGAAGCGGAAGTTCGAGCCAACCCGGTATGTGGACCGGAATATGCTCCAGGAGCTGGGGTTCGAGGCCAACTTGGCCTACGTGTTGGCCGGGCAAGCACGGCACACCGATCGACTTTACGCTGAGATGAGATATCACCAGGATGGGCAGCCATTTTTCGGCGAATGGGCCACCTACAAGGAACTGGTGGCAGAGTTCATGGCGTCTCTCGACGTCTGCGTCATACCAAACGACGTGGTAGCATCGGACCGGGAGTGGATCAAGGGAAGGGTGTCCTTCTGACTCTTCAACAACAATTACAACATCACGTTGAAGCAGTTCAACGACATCTTCAACTGGAACCACGGCCGCAACGATCACCGACGCCCCGACGCCCGCACCGATTACGACAAAATCTTCGCCGAGCTAGTTACAGTGCCGACGGGAAAGACTGTGAGCTACCATAATGCAGCGGTAGCGGATTTTGAACACCCGTTCGTCCGGGTCCTGCATAGGATGTTGAGCTTGACATTCTTCGCTCGAAGTGATCTTGCTTTGAGCAAGTTTCAGGAGAGTGACCTGTTCTTTCTCTACGCACTCCTGAAACGTCAAGAGTGCAACTGGGGGGCGTTCTAGCTACAGCGCGTCCTGGCGGTGAAGAGGAGTACAAGGAAGGCTCCGATTCATTTTGGTGGGCTTGTCACCAAGTTGGCGTCTTACTTGGGGATGAACTTTCAGTCCATGACTCCGATCTCTACGAGGAGCAAGGTGAACGTGCAACACTTGCACCGTTCAAAGCTCATCCTTCTCCGAGACGGGTTGGCGTACGCACATTGCCACGTCAACCAAGCTTATCAGGAGCGCTCACTGTCGGACGACGTCTTCAGCATCGAGGGCGCGCAACATTTCAGGTGGCCAATCATAGCCATCGAGTCCTCCGAAGAAGAAGGCGGAGGTGACGAGCAAGAAGGAGAGGCTGTAGAGGAAGAGGAGGCTTTCACACCTCTTCGTGCACATGTGGCACCACGGAAGCGTCCTAGGATGCATCCGGGTGCATCTTCATCATCTCAGCCCCCGCCGCCATCACCACAGCATGAGCAGCCAATCGAGGATCCCTATTCCATGCAGGGGATGTACACCATGCTGCAGGATATCCAGCAGACTCAGCAGCAGCACATGGCTATGTATACCGGCATTCATGAGACTACGAGCCGGGTACTTGATAATCAACGGGCTATGTTCGAGAACGAGCGGCTCATCTTCGCCAACCAAGAGAAAATACACAACCGGTTGCAGCGGATAGAGACGCAACAGGAGCCCTTCTTCGACCATTACTGGAGTCGAGATTACTTTGGAGGCTATCCACAGCCTCCGCCGAGGACCCAATATGATCCAAGCTTCCAGGGGGAGTACCCGTCTTGGGATCCTACGGCACCACAATACCCACCACCGCCTCCGCAGGATTGATCCGGGTATCACTGTTCCACCCTTAAGTTGGTTTTTGACTATGAGGCCATAGTCGAATTCAAGCTTAGGGGGGTGGATGGAACAGCTCTATCTTTTATCTTTTCTTTTGTTATTTTTAGTTTTTGCTTTGTTATTTGTTCTTGCAATTTTAGTTTTTATTTAGGATCCACATCTATCTAGTGTAACCGTGGATGTCTTAAAAATTGTCATCTCGCTGTTTTCATGGGAAATGTTAAGGGAATTTTAAAAAAATTTGTGTCTTTTGGATAGCTTGACTTGGTTGTCCTTGGGAAACTTGTCCTATGAAAATGATTGATTATGTCAACTCTAAAGCAATATGTTACACCCACACCCCCGTTGACTCATGAAAAGTGGATAGTAACGGTTGTTTGAGCCTAACCTAATTAAATGGTAATGAGACCTTAATTGGATATAAGAGAGAGAACCCTTTGAACTACTACACATGTCAGTAAGGAGGGACACATAATATTCTTCTAAGGTTCAGTCACTTAATCTTGTGATCATTCCACTTCATATTTTTTTTTAATCCACCTAAGAATTGGAAGTAAAGTACAGTTTTAATTCCTTTTGCGTGCATAGCATTTAGATAGGACTTGCATTGATATTTTCCATACTTTTGCATAAAACGAAAAATATATAGTGATTCATGCACATTACCTTTAGGTGCATGTCATGTAGTTGCACTCATAACTTTCATGATTTTAATGCTTAAGTACACCATGTACCTCAGTTTTTCCTAAAAAGTGATCTAAACTTTTCCATACCCTCGAAATAATGCAAAGATTTCCAATCGTGAAGAAAATGGCCTTATACATGTATCTCTAAGCAATTATAGATATGTGGGCTAAAAGAAAAAAAAATCTGAAAATCTGAAAAAAAAAATTGAGAAAAAAAAGAGAGAATTTGGAAGGAAATGGAATAAGAGGGAGAAAGGAACATGATATCACTTGCATAACAGGGAAATTGAGTACATGATGTGGCTTAATTAGATTTCCATCTTATTTTGAGGTGGAAGGTTAGTGCATGCATCATTCCACCCAATTTTAAGCATTAGGGCATTTTCAATGTGCATCTGCATCATTTAGGACATTTTGTTATGTGCATGTTGAAACTGTGTAATACTTCCAAGATTCTTCCATGAACCACCCATTCCATCCACCCGTTGCTCGGATTGGTAGGCCACTGTGATTTTCTCCTCACTCATGTTTATCAGGAGAACTGCTTCCATGTAGATGGTAGTTAGGGCGAGCAACGTAGTGAAGGCGATCACAAGATGCACCAAGGCTGAATCGGCGAACTTTATTATGTTAACTGCCTTATGTGATAGTGTTCATCGGTTTGAAGGATAATTTCTCTTATTGATGATTATTGTCGCCTGTAGGGTAATTACTGTTCTGTGATTAGGAAAGGCCGGTTTGAGAACGTCCAGTGGGAGTCTCATGGGATGTGGGGTGATGTGTTGATTTTTAGTTGACATCTGCAATTCTATTCTAAGGATTAGTTGCTCGAGGGCGAGCAATGTTTAAGCTTAGGGGAGTTTGATGCGATGATTTTGAGTCGCATTTATAGACCTTTTTCATATGTGTTTTGTTCTCTAATTACTCATTTTTATGGATAATATTGCATAATTCACTCATTTCGGTCTTTGCCATCATATCATATCGAATCCCCTTTGTTTTACTATTTTGAGCATTATTTATCATCTTATTATAAATTGCGTGGATTTACTTGGTCTTGTTGTGAAATTTCAGGAAAAACAAGTATCTGCTTCTGTCGATACCATCGACGGAAGTCGATACCATCGACGGAAGTCGATACCATCGACCAAGCCACAGATTGCTAGACAAGAGGAGCAGCATAGAGTCGATACCATCGACACCCAAGTCAATGGTATCGAGATCCCTTCAGATTGCTGGCGAGGAAACTGTCGATACCATCGACCCAAGTCGATGCCATCGACACATGGAGGGATACAGCGTCGCTAAACGACAACAACCGACGCTAAAGAGAGTCGATACCATCGACACAAGTCGATGGTATCGAGATGACCACAGGCGCTCAGACTAAAAGAAAGGAAAGCTGCCGCTAATCCGCTGGGTCGATACCATCGACCCGCGTCGATGGTATCGACGTCGGCAGATATGCGTTGGATCTGTTTTGATCTCGATCGGACGGCTGTTGTTATTTGACGACCTAATTAGGGACTTATACCTAATGACGGCCGCCCAGACGAGAGGATCATCTCATTTTTGGATTGCACGAGTGCCGAGGAAGGAGAGAAAGGAGAACGGAGGCCAGAAGCTCATCCCGGGTGATTCGGACGCTGCCGAAGATGATTTCCACCACCGACAGGCGGGGAAGCTCGTGTTCTACGCCAATGATCTACCGGTTCTTCTCCGTTCAGGGGTTTTCCCACTTGTTTCACGTTTTTCTTATGAAATCCCCCATTTCTACCATGTATTCGTGTGAGATGAACATGAGAGGCTAAAACCCTCAATCTTTAGGACCGGGAGTAGCCCGGGAATACATTGTATGACATTTTTATATTGATAATTCATATTTTCTCTCTCAAATCCGTGGTATAGATTCATTTTCTCCATTTCTATTGTTATGCTTGATCACCATAATAATAATTTAATGCCCTTAATCACTTCGACAGAAGGATTAACGGTTGAAAAGAGACGAAATCTACATTAATTAATAAAACCATTGACAAAGGAGTTGTAAAATTAATGGTGGGAACTGAGGGACCGTTTATAATGCACTTAGTTTAGGGGAATGATTACTACGACGGTGGAATCAACCTAAACCTAAGTAGTGACTTACACCACGACAGTGGGTAATTCTGTATTCAGGCCACTACCCGGATAGAGAGAGAAGTGTGAGGAATTATATGAAACCTAATACAATGTTGACCCGCGGTGAAACCGACATCCTAAAGATATCCCTTTGAATTGATTAAATTAACCTTTAATCGATTGTTTTCTTTGTTTGATTTTTATTTTCTTTTAATTTCAACAACAAAACCCTACTTTGTTAATCGGCCTAGCTGATTGTGATTAGTTAGTAGAAGTCTCCAATAATTCACGTATCCCTGAGTTCGACTCGGGCCTCACAAGGCCTATATTACTCGACGCGTATACTTGCGTTTAAGCGCGTAGTAAAATACACGTCAGTCAACTTACGTTCATGAAGTTATTAGATTGTAATTCCATGCATATATGATTGATTGGCCAATTGGATTATTTTTAGTACATAACTATCCCACCGCATTATAGCTTTAGATTGATAATGAATATTGGAGTTCCGTGAAGAAAGGTATTGAACTTGGAAATGACGAGGTTAAGGGAATAGAAGCAGTTTCATATCATTAATGAGAGCTGTGAAATACTGTATTGTTTAGTTATATGCATACATACATAAAAAAAATTATAAACTTTGACGTGAAGATGGTCATCTATATTGGACCACGTTGGCATTTATTGAAACTTGGTCAAATTATTTAAATGCAGTATTAAATTTTAATAAGAAAATAAAGTTATGGATTTTATTTGTTGAGATATGACACAAATCACGGATCCACAAAAAAGTATATTATACAGGTGTAGTTGGAGTTATTGTGCTTAAACGGTCATACATTATCGTTGACACCTTTTCTCATCATAATAAAGCTTGGATAATAGCTTAAAAAGGTACAAATTTTAGGAAATAAAAGCTTCGTATGAAACTGTCTTTTGTCTTGGAGTTATCTAATATATTCTAGCATCTTCGATCTTTATGTCCTGCGAAACGTAACAAGAAACTCAGGAATCTGTTGGCGATCACATGATCTTGAGATAGATTGGGCACGTATCCTTAACCTATTTGACCGACCCCTTGTAAAGACGATGCAGTAGTATATAAGGTTAGACCTTTTCTTCTTTTCGATGTCTCTTGCCACCGATCACACACAACAATATGTTAAGGTTGTATTTGGTAGGTAGTGATAAAATTAATGGTGATGGGGATGAAAACGGTGATGGTGATAAGGAAATTATCAAAATGTACTGTTCGGTAACATGTGCATGGTGATAGTGATGGTGACAGTAAAAATTTAAAAAAAAAATATTTGTTACATAGTTATAATAATGGAGAGGGAATTTTTTTATAAAAAATACCCTATACAAGTAAGAATTCTATTTATTAAAAATAGATCAAGATTAACCATGATTTACCATTTGCATATTTGTCTACATAAATAATAAAGTCTTAAAAAAAATCTTTCACAGTGATTCACCGTTCTTTTTTATAGGACAAAAATAAATCAAGATTCACCCATGACAAACAAACAACATATTTATTTCACCACCATTCTCTATCACAGTGATTCACCACTTAACTCCTAAGGTACTCATTCTGGTAGGATCTGTTTAGGAGGCCGTAAAAGACTCCTAGAAACCATGAAGATATTTGGAGTTTTGATCGTCGACTGACTTGATTCAGCGTGGATTCATGAACTGAAAGAAGGAGCTGTCCAGCAAGATGCTCTATCCCTGCCGTAGAACAGAGAAGGGGGTGGTGGGGACCTTGGTCCGTTTTACAACCACCTCCATTGATAGATTCGCTAGAGCCTCATCTAGATCTGAAGCGGGATGCACATCAATGTTAGCTCACTAGATTCTGGCGCGGGTAGATCCAACTCCAAACATCACTGGCCCAAGGAGATGTATGGAAGAGCCAAGAAGCCGAGAGGAGAAAACCCCACGCAGACCTGCCTGCTTCTGAGTATCCGAGAAGGGGAAAGAGGACTAGAATACCGAACTAGGGAGACCTCCTTCGGATATAAAACCAGCCAAGGCCGTGGATCACGTCGAGGGAGCTCCGGTGCTCCGCTCTCACGCCCCGGTAGTGTGATTAGACAAGGCGAAGAAGATGACTCGGGTGGGCAAACCCTGGCTTGTGCAGGCCAAGCCGCTAGTCAGGCTCCGATCCTGGTGGCACAAGGCCCAATCTGCCTGAAAAAGAATTAAGGATTCAGAATTGGCCTGAGGAGCTTAACGAAGATGTATAATTATTTGTAACAAAAGTAAGTGAGTCTTGCCTATTGAATTTTATTATAATTATGATTCAGTCTATCTATTTCTACAAAGTAACTTAGAGATTAAGTTACCTTCAGAATTTAGTATTCATATCCTGTCACACTTTTAGTTATCAGATTTCATTCAGTTTTAAGTTATGTTGACACATTATTAGATTTCAAGTATTTGAGATTTACAATATTTCTATACTCAATTCACTTCATTTTCTCAAGCCTTTAGACTCAAATATCATATATTTAATATCAGAATTAAATTAAGGCATCTATTAAATAAGAGTTTCAGATTAAGGTTTATCAGACAATAAGAATATAAGATTTAGTTTTAGTTTGAAATTTAAGAACAAATATTCAGATTTAGATTCAGAATTCAGTACATCTTAAGTTATCAGTATTCAGTTTTAGTGTAAGTTAAGTTCAGATATAAGATAAAGTCAAAACCTTCACATAAGATATTATATAATAAGTTCTCATTTAATTAGTCTTGGGACGATTCAGAGGCATCTGTTGCCAATTCAGATGAGTGTATACTCCAATTCAGATGTACTTCAGTATCAATTCAGGGTGTAGCCACGCCAAGTCAGTCACACCTCGGTGTCATTCAGAGGCATGTAGTGCCAATTCAGAGGTAGTTCGGTATCAATTCAGGGTGTAGATACGCCAAATCGGGAGGACTAATTGTATAATGGTGGCTACAAATCAGATAAAAGTCATAAATAAAAGACACATCAATTCAAAATAAGTTTATAACTTTTATATATTAACTCATCTTTCAATCATAGTATATTCATATTTATCTTATTAGAAGTTCAATGTCACTTACTCTAACTTAGGTTTCTCTTTGTGTATGGCTGGTGATGAGATGTTTGCAGGTACGAAACTCTAGGAGATAGTCAAGACAAGATGTTGCAATGACAACTTTAGGAGGGTTTTTTGGAGGGGTGTCATTTACACGGTCCAGATTTGAGATGAGATTTGTATCAAGTAGTATCATGGTATTAAGTTTCTTATATATATGATGATGTACTAGAATTTTTTTACTAAGAATTTATGTCATACACCGTCTATAATGATTTTTTCTATCTATTATTATTGTTATATGTATTTTTTTGTGACATTACCAGTAAATAAAAAAAATTAGCTTCCGCTCATCTGATATAAAAGTTGAGGTGTTACAATATGATATCAGAGCAATAATATAGATGGATATCAGGAAAATTCTCATATTCTTAGCTTAGATTACCCATAGAAGCCGTGTGAGACTAGATAGATTTAGAAAGACAACAAGTAGTTGTTGTAATAAAGAAATGAGTGAAATATGGTAGAATTTGGGTTATAAGTTTAGTCCGACAATAGAATTTGAGATATGTATTAGGATTAGTGTCAAGTTGCTTTAGACTTTTATGTTAACTTTAGATTTGTGTATGTTATACCATCTCTTTTTCCCACATGTTTGTGGTATGGGACACAAGCTTATGGGGTTTTGTAGAGGGATGTTATATGCATAAATCAAAACTTATTATGCTTATCTCATTCTTTTTAGTGCATATGGTATGGGACATGTGTACTGTCATATGAGATAAATATGTTAAGACATGGAACTTTCAGATGTACGACTGACAAGCCTTAAATGTGGGTCCAAAAAAGGAGACATGTCTAGGTCATCGGACTTTAGTAATTTATAATATCTGAATGTTTAAGACTCCTGCAACTAGCACATGATCAAAGTAGTTTGGGGTCGAACACAGGGATTGGAAGAATAGCGCCTCGGAACTCAAGTTTTGCTTGTCTAAGAACGTCAAAAAGTCGAAGGATAAGGTTTGATATAATGAGAAAGAATTATAAAGAATCAAACTAAAAACCTATCTCCAAAGGGAGTTACCAGAAGGGTTAAGGTTTGGGGTTTAGCAGTTTTTATGGAGGTTTTTATATAAGGGGAAATGAGGAGATAAGACTATCTTCGGAGTATTGCACAAAGAAAGAAAACCTAATCGTAACAAGCGGCGGCGGCGGCGGCGGCCTACATCCCGCACCTTCTTCTCTCAAAGAAGGTGCCAACTAACCATGCGCTAAGTTCCCTCTCTCAAGGGTACCAGGCATGGACTGGTGTGGAAAGATAGGTCGGGGCAGCCCTAATTCTGGGTACTCTCATACACCCGAATCAGACCAAGCTCTCTAGAGTTTATGACATCCTTCTCTCAAAGGAGTCAAAATAAGAAACATGATTCGATAGCTAGTCAAAAGTGTGATCCAGAAACAAGAGACTATAACTCAGATGCTAAAAAAATCATCCAACAAAAAGAAGCCATACCCAGAACAATATGAGATAAACTCCACAGATTCCAATAATCAGTGACACAACGATTTAGTTACAATGCAGTAATTAAAGGAAAGTAAATGATATAAAAAGGGAAGATAGATATCGATCTCTTTGATTTAAGAGATCAAAATACATAGCAGCAGACACCTAAGATAATGTTAACCCAGTACAGGGTAAGAGCCCTATCGAGATACGACCGTGTCTGGTAAGGGGTGTATCGGGGTAGGACCCTCTACTCGATATGGTCATGTCGGGCTGCTGGCCATGTCGGGCTGCAGCCATGATGGGTATAGACCATATCGGGTTGGGTACAGTGTCGGGTTAGGGTACATATCGGGTAAACATTATCTTAAGGCTCTCGGGTTCCTTGTGTCGGGTATAGGTGGGCAAGTTGTCTCGGGTTGAAGCCCAGATAGGAACCCAACAGTGTTGAAGTAGCCTTGAGGGTTATGTCACGCTGCTTGCTGCTACCAGAATGGTTCCCAAGTAAACCCCTCCCATCCATCTTGGGTTGGGGGTGTGCTCACCTAGTATCGCCCGGCAGGCTCTGGAACTCAAAGCACTAGCTCCTATGCTCTGAGAGTTAGCTCTCCTAGCATTCCGACCCCCCCCCCCATCGTAGGCTTGTAGCTATTATTTATAGGCAGCGAGTTGATGGGGGGTCGTGGCTTTTATTGGGCCATGTGTCCTCCGTCTGGCACCGTTCCCGAGGTCATCGGGAGGGGGTCGATGTGTCTATCGCCTGGCACGCGTGTCGGGCCATAAATTGTGTTGAGTGGCCAATGCATCATGCACAACCGTGGCAGGTAAGGAGCTTGGCGGGTTGTTGCATTGAGGGGTAGCCATATCATGTAATCGACGTCATCAGCTGGGCGAACCATGACAAGCAAGGCACCCTATCGAGTAAAGAGCTACAGCGGCTAGGGATCCCATGCGACACACCCACATCGGGTTGTTGTCGTGTCGGGCAGCAACTGTGACAAGTAAGGGGGTGTGTCACCTCGCACACTACAGGACCGGGATGGGTACTTCATTCTTGATGGGCCTGATGGGCCCATTAATGCTCTTTTTGTGGAAAGATAAGAGAAACTATGCAAAAGATTGGAAATATTATCAGGGGAATAGTAGACATTATTTCTTTACAACATATATGATAAAACGAAGAGGAAGTTAGGTTTGGGTGCTGTTTTGATAGTAAAATATAAGCTTTAGCAGCCATAAAATGGGTGTTATCAATGACCGACCAGCATACATCAGGAACTGACAAAAAAAGTTGATATAAAAAGTTTGAGGTAGATGATCACTGAAACCTAATTACATACCTATTGGAAGCCTATAATGCATACCAAATCAAGGTGTTTTGAAATGGAAGAGTAAGTTGGATCTAGAGTGGAATAATGATAAATGGGATATGAGGTCTTTTCCTAATATACTTGATGGGAGTTAGAGACCTTTTACTGTCCTTAGGCCTTCATCCCAAGTAGGAATTGCAGTCATAAGTTGAATAATGATGGTTTTTAAGAAAAATGTTTTAGGATAATAGAACTAATGTTATTAACTAAGTTTAAGACTAAGGTATGATGATTGATAGAGATGACAAAAATTCTTTAAGGTCATACATGAGGATGTCCTAAGCTTGTGGTGATACAAGATATACGATAGTGTGGATCGATGATCTAGGATCACTATAACATTGGGTATTAGATGATTTTTTGTCACATGAGATAGAGCCCAGAGAAGTTTCTTGACTAAGGTTTGATTCAGTATACCTAAGGATAGGAACAATTTCATGAGATGGTAGTGAATCTTAGTTCCATGGATTCACTTGGGCAAAAAACCATGATTAGATGAAGTTAATTCAGTTTGAATAATATTAAAAAGTATTGTAAGCTTTTGGTTCACTACGATATAAGGCTTTGTGAAGAAATCACCATAGGTGACACTAATTTCAAGTAGATCATCATAGTAATGAAGAACCTTGAGACAACATTTGATGTTTCATCCTCTATAGTCTTAAAACCCTAGCTTGGTTCCTTAAGAGGAAGGATAATGTACAACCTTGGACATAGAGTTTTGAGGTTCGGAAACCCATATCAATATGGTTAATGGATCTTATCATCCAATAAAATTACAAGGAATCAACAATTTGTAACCCTTGGAAAGGTCAGTTTGACCTAATAGTGCAGTATATCGTTATAAGAGGAGGGATTCTACATGACTTTAGTGAGGGATTTTAGAAATCAAAGTAAAGTTTTCATATTTATAAAGATCGGTATACATACATGTTTCTTAAATAAGACTTTGATGGTTTATGTGATACAATGTTCAAAGATTTTAGGTTAAGATATGCAAGTACCTATATATGTTCAATATCTCAAGTAGAGATATGTTATAAAGATTTCCTAGAATGATTAGGATCTAAGAATTAAATACACAATAAGATTATAAGATTAGGATGCATTAAGTTATGATTATGTTTGAAAGGTAAGATTTCATGAGATTCATGTTTTAAGATTTAAAATTTAAGGTTTGAGCTCCTGTTAAGACCAAGAGATCGGGATGAATTAAGATTCATGTTAAGATCAAATTTAATAAGATGAGATTATGGAGTTAGACTCATGCCCTAGTGCAAGTCGACTCAAGAGACATAATAAAGTCCCTTAGTACAAGTCATGAGGCCCATGTGTTTAGTGTAGGCAAATTTATATACAATACTCAGGTCCTATGAGCAAGCTATGTGACCTAGGCACCTTAGTACGGGTCATACCCATGTATCTGAGTACACGTCTCCAAGGAAATATACGTAAAAAATAGAATTAAGAGTAAAGAAAGAATAGCCATTTATGCTTAAGATTTTCTTACAAATTTTTATGTAGGTGGTACATGATAGTTTGATAAGGTTGTTATACATAGTCAATTGCCCACGAGAAAGTCATATGTTGAAGTTGCCTATGAGACTCTATGACAATCATTGCGAGTTAGTGTATGTAAGGTATATGAAACCCTAAGGTGGGTAGCTTCCTATAATTTAATAAAATTTTGAGGATGAAATTCTTACAAGGTGGGTAGAATTGTAGCATCTCAATTTTAAGGCTCTATAACCCGATCGAGTTGAAATTGATAGATACCATGGTTCAAATAAACCCTAGCCAAGGTTAAGGGTGTTTTGAACCTTTATAACCTAGAGAATGATCTGTTGTCATATACCAAAGAGGTATGATCTGTGATGGAAACATACTCGTCCATAGGATACATATGAGATAATGTTGAACTTTCCATTTTGTATGTTTAAGCAAGTTAGTAAACCATATTGATCCAAAATTGCTACCAACAAACAAAAAAACTTACTCAGGGTATCTTCTACGTGCATTGAAAGTGTATCCAAAGGATATGTAACTTTCTTAGTCAACTTACGTTCATGATGTTACTAGATTGAAATTCCATGCATATATGATTGATTGGTCACTTGGATTATTTTTAGTACATGACTATCCCACCACATTATAGCTTTAGATTGATAATGAATATTGGAGTTCCGTGAAGAAAGGTATTGAACTTGGAATAACGAGGTAAAGGAAATAGAAGCAGTTTCATATGATTAACGAGAGCTGTGAAGTATTGTATGATTTAGTTATATACATATATACATAAAAAAATTATAAACTTTGACGTGAAGATGGTCATCTATATTGGACCACGTTGGCATATATTGGAAACGTGGTCAAATTATTTAAATGAAGTATTAAATTTTGATAGGATGATGAAGTTATGGATTTTATTTGTTGAGGGATGACACGAATAACGGTTCCACAAAAAAAATATTGTATAGGTGTAGTTGGAGTTATTGTGCTTAAACGGTCATACATTATCGTTGGCACCCTCTCTCATCATAATAAAGCCTTGGATAATCGCTTAAAAAGGTACAAATTTTTAGGAAATAAAAGTTTCATGTGGAATTGTCTTTTGTCTTGGAGTTCTCTAAAATATTATAGCATCTTTGACCTTTATGTCGTGCGAAACGTAACAACAAACTCAGGAGTCTGTTGGCGAAAACATGATCTTGAGGCAGATTGGACACGTATTTGTAACCTATTTGACTGACCCCTTGTATAGGCGATGCAGTAATATATAAGGTTAGGCCTTTTCTTTTTTTCAATGTCTCTCACCACCGATCACACACAACAATATTTGAAGGCAAGAAGGTGCAGTCAAAAAGGACGCATCCTGGAAGAGAGGATATGTTTCGGAGGCCCTAAGCCTGCGTTTGGCACGGGACCGAAACCCGGTTTCGTGCTGTCTTTTAGTGCCAACCCTGCCAAACATCTGCCAGTTCAAGGCTGGTTCGCGTTTGGTTCAAAATCCCGAAATTCCTCCGTTATGGGATAACGGAACCCCCAAATCGGGGTTGTCCCAGTCCCACGAGGGGCGGGATTCCGGTTCACAACCCGGTTTACGCGATCCTCTCCTCCCCTCGCCCGACACCCATCCTGACATTCGTCTCCTTTCCCCTCTACCTCCTATCTTCTGCTCTTCTGCTCTGTGCCTATCCTGTCTTCCCTCCCGATACCTCCTCTCCCGAGACCTCGAGACGAGCTGTCTGTCCTCGCCATTACTATTCTCTCTAGCAATAAAGCTGAGCCATCGTTTCATCGGTCGTTCCAGCGGCAGCCATGGCAGGTGACTGGCGTGCCCTAAGCCCTGCCCAGTGGAGTAGGCGGAGTAGCAGGTCAATCAAGCGACAAATCTGTGGTGGCTCGTCTGCAAGCTCGTCTGCAAACGCCGAGCTACTCCCGAGTTGTCTACTCGCATCAAAGCGCCGTGCAATAAACCCTAGGAAGGGCAACCAGTGTCCCGCCTGCTATATACTTGTGTATTTCATCATCGATCTGGTCGCATTTCACCTTCGAAGCCTCCATACACTCTTCTGTTCCGCCGCTGCCGCCGCTGCCGAGCCGCTGTTGTGGGACGCCGAGCTGCTTGCAAGGTAGGTATTTGCCGCCCCTTTTCATCGATCTCGTCAGTAACATTGCAAGGTTTTCAGTAACATTGCAAAGTTTTCATTATAAAAAATGGTATGATCTTGCTATTATCCGCCGCCCCTTTCCAATGCTAGCTTGAGCCACGAGTGCTTGGTGGTTGATAGGAAACAAGTTATTGATCGTGGTAATCATGTGATGCCCATTTTCTCAATGTTATAATCATCACTTCAACGTGTTTATTCCTAGATCTTATTGCTGGATGGAATGCCCAGTACTTGCTCGATAGAATGTAGGAGAAAGAAATGTATTAGCCACATCCTTGTTGCTCTTTTGAAATGTGTTTTGTACTATGGGCATTATCTATAGATTGTATTAAGTTGTGTCTTCTAACTACTTGTTAGTTGCTGATGATTGTGTAACACTGATTTTAGTAACGATGTTGATTGAATCTGATCTAATCTTGAATCTGATCTGATTGAGTTATTATGTTCTTTATCATCATTCACTAGTTTTATAGTACAATGTGGTTGCTTGTTCACCACAACAAGTTACCTTCTAATATATAGATAAAAGTAACCATAGTTTGAAAGTTGACACCATGACTATAAATTCCAAAGTTACTGGTTAACACCCAATATACATATGCAATCATAACCAATTGAATGGAAGTATGGCTGGCAATGATACCAGGGAATTCCAGAGCATGGCTGGTGTGTGTCCAGTCCACTGATGTTCAACGAAGAGCAGACCATCAGTAAAACCTTCTGCTCTTATCTTATGTTTCACTTTTAGACCTACTTTCTCAAGGTGAACGATGGTGGCATTTCCTATATATACTTTAATTTCTAAGCAGCCCAGATTTTTCCTTTTTTGTGTTCTTTATTGAGTGGGGCTGCAGTATGGCTGCTTAACATGTGCTAATGGGGATTTATAATATTTTAAATCCTAAAGAAAGTTATGAAAGATTAAATAACATATTATTGAAGAAATGTCCCATAATAAGAGACAGATGTAAAATATTATTAGATATCCGTTCATGTGTCTAAATGAGAAGCCCCTGAAACTTTCTCAATAAGTATTATGACCTGATGAACCACCAAACAACTACTCAAAATAAAATACAACAAAATCAAACTACTCAACTCATTTTTTCCCTTTTCAGAATTGTTACACACATAATTTTTGCTTTACAATGATGATCTTCTACCCATGAGGGAAATGACTAGCTTTCAACATTTTTAGAAATACTACATGATATTGTTGCTCCTCAAGTTATTTGAAAAGTTCATTATTTCTTGGTATTGAAGTACTATGTATGTATCTTATTATTTATTGTTAAACCATACTAAAAGCATGATTTGGACATCCTTCACTTGGTAGACATGTAGAATTCTGAATCATATTTGACTCATAAATCCTCTTTATTCAATAAGCATTACATTGTTACATTGTCAATGATCTTATATTTAGCAACAATGTGTAAGTTAGTTTTAGTATTCAATAGTTACATTGATGAAATCCTATATATTATTAAGCATTCCTCTAAATTTATACCAAAGCAATCATCTGGCATCTGCTTGCCTAGACAACTTTGTTACTTAAATAGCCACATATTAGATTATTACTGAAATAAAAAACTGTTGTATAGTGGAATGTGGATTTCTAGCTACCCAACATATGATGGATATGTCACACTTGCTACTACTGACTCTTTCATTTCCCACTCCACTGTCATCTTGTCAAAGTGGTCAACTAAATGGGCTGACAAATGTGGTTGTATCCCTCTTTCTCCCACTTGAAACTATTCTCTATCCATCATGTTTATATTTTTCCCTTCTTGCTTATTTTAGGAAGCTTCAAGCAGCCATATTAGCTGCAACAACTCTGTATATAAGCTGAATATAACCCTAAACTAATGAAAATTATCTACTGAAATAAAAAATTATCTATTGCTGCTATTTAAGCACTGCTATCCTTAATCCCTTACTTAAGTCCAAAACTGCTGTATAGTGGATTACAGAATTTATATAAATCTGTTTTGTATATTAGTGGAACCTCAAATACCCATTATTGCCACATTTACATCTATGCATACAAGTATAACTTTCAAAATTATGTATATAACTTTCATTATTGCCACATTTACGTCTATGCCACATGTACATCTGCTGATTATATTGTAAATAATATCACTATTTCGGCTAATCTGTGTTCCCTCTGAATTTCTTGTATGTACCGTCCCTGACCTTGTCGCTGGCCGTGCAACTCTCTTCAACCTTCACTTGGGCTTACCAGGTATATCTCATGAGCAATACGAACACGTTGAATGTGAATGCCATGCTGAATGCTTGCTATTTATGTAGTTTTTCTGTAATGAACCTATTTGATGATGTGTTTACTACAACCATTTCAAATTTAACTACAATTTAAAATTTGTTGTACACATTTTGGATCTTATGACTGGTCCGGATAATGGATCTTGTCTTAGCCTACTTCAATACAAGTTATTGCTTTCAACTGCATAGTCTCATACTAGGTTCGTATGACGGTTTCGTTTAAACACCCACACTAAATTGATATGTCGCAGTGTCATTGCTACTATGGCTGCACCCGACCCGAGGTTCCGTATTGTATGGTCGAAAGAGTTGGATGAGGCTCTGGTTGCGGCATTGAGGAGACAATATGACATGGGTAGGTGCGTCGATGGAATATTTACTAGGGACGCGTGGAGGGAGACGCTACGTGATTGGCATATCAGGATGGGGAGGAACGAGGGTACATTGGATCAGTTAAAAACTCGGTGGAAGAACCTCAGGAGAGACTATGCAAAGATAAAACGGGTAACCAACAAAAGTGGTGTTGGATGGGATGACAACAGGCACAAGCCAATATTGCCTGACACCCCAGAGTGGAGGGAGGCACTTGCGGTATGTCTAATAATATATACTCCCCTGACTATTATATATTAAATTAAACTTGTTACTTTTGACCTAATCAGTAGTTGTCCCCTATTTTAGGAAAACAAGGAACTAGCGAGACTGATCAACAGACCATTCTACCACTACCATGACGTCGAGCTGATGGGGGGGAGGAACATAGCTAGGGGCCATCATGCAATGTCCTCAACCGAAAGACAACCTCCTTCTGATGTTGCATCTGAAGATGATGTTGTTGTTGACCTAGATGCATCTGATTCATTTGTCAGCCCAGAACCAACCGGTCCAGCCAGTTTCACTGAAGACGTGGTTAATTCTGGGACACAAAGTGAGGACACCAATGGCAGATCGCACAACCAAGGTGCTGTTGCAACGACTCCCACCACGATCAGACGTAGGAAGCGAGCATCAAGCTCACAGGACAGTTGTGTCATGTCTAATGATGTTGTGTCTGAATTCACAAAGGTGTTTTCCAAGGTACATGAGATGGGCAGCGGAATTGCTGCTAGGTGTAATGATAAAGACGAATACCAAACTATTTTGCACCACTTTCATGCAACCTACCCTGACGCCCCTGTCCCAGTTTTTACCACTCTTGTGCATGCCATAAAAGATCCATCTAACCGTAATATTTACCTAAGCCTTATGGACACCCCACACAAAATTACCATTTGGTTGCAAGACTTGTGAGAAATGAAGAACACAGCTTCTGCATCACAATCACCCTTCACGTCACAATCTACACCGTACTTTTGAGGTTGACTAATTTAATAAGTAAATTAGTATCCTTCCTTTTATTTGATGAACTTTATCAGAAGTTGTTGTTGTACTATTTTATTCAGTTGTTGTTGTACTATTTTATTCTGTTGGGAACAAGCTATGAACTATAGTACTATGTAATGGTTTTAATGGAACAAGCCATAATTTCATATTTGCAATATCTCGATATTTCCCTGATGCAGATAATTGCTTTTAATTATAGACGTTATGGCTGGTATGCATCAATATGAAACAACTGATGACATTCTACAACTACTGCATGTTATGTCTGCTCCGGCTTATGACATTGGTAACACAATATCCTACCAAATAGCCGACCAAATTTCCCACAATATCATGGGAAATTCAGACGCCTCAACCACACACCAACCAATACCGAGATCGGTTAGTATTAGGAGCGGCCATCAAAAGGTTTTAGAAATAATAACCTACCATGAAAGGAGGGCGTACGATCTGTATCGTATGCTACCCAACACGGTTTTAGCGTTTGTTGACAAACTTGAGGGCCGAGGTTTGTTGAAAAGTACAAGAGGTGTGTCATCAGTGGAGGCAGTTTGCTACTTCCTTCAGATGGTTGGCCATGGCTATACCAACCGTGTTCTTGCTGAGGACTATATTCACAGTGGTGAGACCATAAGTAGAAAGTTTAACGAGGTGTTGGATGCAGTGTGTGCTTTGTGCAGTGAATATATTGTCATGCCAACTGCATCCACAACTCCGCACCGCCGCATCGGGGAGAGTCCAAGATTTTACCCTTACTTCAAGGTATGACCATCACTTAGTTGACCATTGTCCATTCCATTGTTAATATAACCACTATCGTCATTGTTGAGTTTGGTATTTACTTGCGTTTTTCTTATATACTTGTCTTAGGATGCCATTGGGGCAATTGACGGGACACACATCTCCATTTTGGTGAAGCGCGAAAAGTAGAACCGATATAGAAATAGAAAAGGGAATGTTTCCATGAATGTCATGGCTGCAGTCTACTTCTCAATGGAGTTTACATATATCATGACTGGTTGGGAGGGATCTGCTACTGACCAAAGGGTACTTCAGGCAGCTACAACCACAGGTGGGTTCAAAGTACCCGTTGGGAAGTACTATCTTGTTGATGCAGGGTACGCCAACACCAGGCAATTTCTTGCACCATATTGAAACGTTGCTTACCATATAGCAGAGTATCGGGGTAACAGAGGCTCATACACAAGCAAAAAGGAAATGTTCAACCACCGACATGCTCAACTACGTAACGTTGTCGAGCGAGCCTTTGGTGTGTTGAAGAAGAGGTTTTCGTACTTTCGTAAAGGAGCAACTTTTCCCGTGCAGTCTCAGTCTCGGATTGTAATGGCTTGTTGTATCATTCACAATTTTATCCGACACCAAAATGATGGCGATCCTATGATGGACGAAAACTTGGATGACCCTCATACTACCACTGATATCTCAAACGAATTGAGTTCTCTGAAACAAACAAGCCAGGTTGATGCTAGAGAGGGAGATGTCTTGTGCGAAACTGTTGCCAATTCTATGTGGGAAAATCAGTGATTTATACATTTCTTTTGTAACTTGCATACATTGAAACATGTTGTACAACATGTTTCACTTACTCCCTTATCTGTGTAACCTAACGACCAACTTTTGTTCTCAAACTATATTGTTCACCGTTTTATTTTCCTACTTATAAACAATGTGAAATTATGTCTCATTAGGTTTTCTGTCTAAAAATGGACAAAGACATGTCGTCGTGCCCATGTGGTCTGCAGTGCACCGTACGAGTGTACATGGATGCCACAGATGCGGCAAATGGGTGGTTTGAAGACAACAATCCCCACAGGCCATATTTTACATGTGGTAGGGGTCTTGTACAAACCAGATGTCATATGAGGTTGCCCGCGCAGCAAGTACCACCTACAGTGGCTACGCTGACTGCAATTAGGGATGCAATGGTATCACAACTCGCATATGCACGTAGCAAACGTAAGTTCTGGTCAGAACATTGTGCTTTTGTCTGTTCAACCAGAGCAGACACAGATAGGTTACAAGAAGAAATTTCAAGTATGCGGGAGAGGTGCCGATATCTTCGCCACCGACTTCAAATTACGAGCGATAATGACTCTTCATCAGAAGAAGATGGATACAATACGTCATAGATATACTATATTATGATATGTCTAAATGAACTCCACTTTTCTGTTGCAACAATTAGCTACTCGGTCTTCATATTATCTTTGAAAACTATGTCATCAACCCGATATTTTTCTATTAATCGTCAATTCTGTTTTATTAGATGTCGATGATTCCGTCTGAGGTTCCAAGGTGTGATTGTGGGCTAAATGCAGCCTTACGGCTTAACACAGAGGATGCAGGGTTATATGACTTTGCCATTTTGAGTCAAAGGTCGGGGAAATGTATTACATATGCCCTACTCGTGAGGTGTGATAGTACATCAATAAATAATATACTATCCTTGTCGAGGCTCTGCATTCTTTGCCATTAACTTGTACCTCGTACTACATTTTAGGGAAAAGACCGATGCAGATACTTCCATTGGGCAGTCGATCTCCCCCCAACAATTGATTCATTGAAAGCGGAGATTATGTTACTAACTATTGAGTGCAAGTCAGTGTGGGGTCAGGCGATGAACATGAAGGACTTTGTTAAAATTCATTACAACTACGATGAATTATACACTACGAAAAAGTATGAGCATGAGGTTTTAGAACGCAACGTTGCCAGTCTTGAGGAAGATTGTCGTATGCTTCTCGACATCCCTTCACCTCAAATGACTCCATGACGTTGAATGGCAAATGCATTTACATTGTCTTCTCTGTTTAGAATGACTATCAATGGATGTTATGAACACATACACTTGTTTAATTTAGGCACTTTTATAAACGTCATATTACATTTTCAGCGGTATGAAAATTTTCTTCATGTTGATGAGTGTTTTAGTAATGATGTATATTATTATTCAAAATTTTTTTTCACGTTAGCTCTAACCAAATAATACAATTAATTGTGATATACACCCTTACTTTTTGAAAAATATATTACTTACAGAATCTGTGATATGGCTGGCCAATCGCCGACACCGTCTTTTATCTGGTCGCACGAGCTTGATTTAGTTCTCAGGGGTTTGATGAGAACCCAATATCACGTGGGTAGATGTGTGAATGGAGAATACTCTACACAGGCTTGGATGGAGGCATGGCACCAGTTCGTATACATAACTGAAAGCCCTTACATTTCATTGCCTGAGTTGCAAATGCGATGGCAATACATCAAGAGAGAGTTTGTAAGAGACAATATGTTCATATTGGCAGATTTATTGCCTCCCCCCACATTGGCCGCGCAACAAGGCATTGAACGCAACTTCTTGACGACGTGTCGCACTTACCCACCAGGAATTTTTTTTAGCACTGACAATTGAAATAAACAAATGAACTTGTAACATTTGTGCTAAATGTAGTTGTGTTTTTGCGTCGAAACAATTTACATTGTCTACTTATGTGTTGCATTATTATATGTTGCTACCATAATGCGATCAGATTTC
Source organism: Alisma plantago-aquatica (assembly GCA_963693085.1). Lineage (NCBI taxonomy): Eukaryota > Viridiplantae > Streptophyta > Magnoliopsida > Alismatales > Alismataceae > Alisma > Alisma plantago-aquatica. The sequence continues at coordinate 1,472,988,200 of OY856412.1, read as the reverse complement.
CTACTTCATTATTATCTTATTGCCACAGTTACTTTACGAATTATGTTATTTGTTCATACCTTTGTTTTTATTAATTATAGATGTCGACATCGCGTGCAAAGGTAAAGGCAACGACAAAATTTGAAAAACTTTTGAAGTCACCAGAAAAAATTCATAAATATGTTGAAGATAACCTTTTATGCAAAAAACCATGTTGCAATCACATAAACGAGGAGGGCAAAATTGGGACCGATGATCAAGTCAAGGGCAAAGTCGTCAAGGGTAAAGTCAGTCAGCATGTTCCTCATTTGCCATTGTTGTTTGATTGGCCAAAAGACGACATCAAACAAAAAAAAGCAGCCGGTGCAGGAACCATGCCCAGTGTCATGGGACGAGTACGATGAGGCCATAACGTTGGCCCAATGTGCCTTGTCAAAATCTTAGCTTTGGTTTGCATGTTTATTGCTTCCCTTTTTTGTCCTTCTCCCTTGAGGAATATTATCCGTAAACAATTATGTTAATATCAGTGATCGTTTATGTTTCACTAATGACGACAATATGATTATTATCAGTTGCTTTTACCGACGATAATGTACTTTGTTTATGTTATGAACAAAATATATTAGGCCAATTTCATATTTCATGTAGCTTGACTGCCAATTTCATATTTCATGTAGCTTGACTGTTACTGACGATCATGTAATTCGTCACACTCATGACGACAATTAACTAGGTTCAACATTACATATATACCACATGCAAAAGTCATTCCAGACGACAGTAACATTTCATTACTTTTTCATCACTACGTTAATATTAGAATTATCATATCTTAGTTGCACTATTTTAAATATACAAAATAACACCCACACAACACAAATAAAATATATTTTTAATATATTCTAAACTTAGGATGAAGTGACATCACAAACACGCATTCTCCGTACTTGTTCAAACAGTGATGCAAGAACATGACAGTTAGTTGTTAATCACTACGTTAAAATTAGAATTATCATCTCTTATTTGCACTATTTTAAATATACAAAATAACACCCACACAACACAAATAAAATATATTTTTAATATATTCTAAACTTAGGTTGAAGTGACATCACAAACACACATTCTGCGTACTTGTTCAAACAGTGATGCAAGAACATGACAGTTAGTTGTTAATCACTACGTAAAAATTAGAATTATCATATCTTATTTGCACTATTATAAATATACAAAATAACACCCACACAACACAATAAAAATATATTTTTAATATATTATAAACTTAGGTTGAAATGACATCACAAATACACATTCAGCGTACTTGTTCAATCAGTGATGCAAGAACATGACAGTTAATTTGTAATCACTACGTAAAAAATTAGAATCATCATATCTTATTTGCACTATTATAAATATACAAAATAACACCCACACAACACAAATAAAATATATTTTTAATATATTCTAAACTTAGGTTGAAGCGACATCACAAATACACATTCTGCGTACTTGTTCAATCAGTTATGCAAGAACATGACAGAATAAGCTGATACTGACTGCGCTGCCAAACAAAATCAGACTTTCAGCCAAACAGATTCAGACTGCAGTCAGACTGAAATCAGACCAGCTGACCAGAATCAGACTGCGTTGCCAAACAAAATCAGACTGCATCCTGACTGCCCCAGCACCGGAATCCTGACTAACCCTGACTAACCCAGTCCAGATTCCAGAATCCCAGTCCTGTGCCAAACGCAGGCTAAAAGACTCCTAGAAGACCATGAAGATATTTGGGGTTTTGATCGTGGATTAACTGAGCCTGCGTGGATTAGAGAATTGATAGAACGAGCTGCCCAGCAAGATGCTCTGTCCCTGCCGTAGAACAGAGAAGGGGGTGACGGAGACCTTGGTCCGTTTTACAACCACCTTCATTGATAGATTCGCTAGAGCCTCATCAACATCTAAAGCGGGATGCACATCAATGTTAGCTCACTAGATTCTGGCGCGGGTAGATCCAGCCCTCGCCACTGGTCCAAGGAGATGTATGGCAGAGCCGAGAGGAGAAAACCGCACACAGACCTGCCTGCTCCTGAGTATCCAAGAAGAAGGGGAAAGGGGACTAGAATACCGGACCAGGGCGACCTCCTTCGGATATTACACCAGCCGGGGCCGTGGATCACGTCAAGGGAGCTCCGATGCCCTGTTATTATTATAATTCAATCTATTATTGCCACAAAGTAACTTGGGGAGTAAGTTACTTCACAATTTAGCATCCCATATCATGTCGTACTTTTAGTAATCAGATTTCATTCCGTTTAAGTTATGTTGACATATAATCAGATATCAAGTATTTGAGATTTATAGAATTTCTATGCTCGCTTCCGTTTATTTTCTCAAGCCTCTAGACTCAAATGTCATATATTTGATATCGGAATTAAATTAAGGCATCTATTAAATAAGAGCTTCATATTAATATTTATCATACAATAAGAATATCAGACTTCAAATTCTGATATAGTTTCAGTTTAAAATTTAAGAACAAAGATTCAGATTTAGATTTAGAATTCAGGACATGTTAAGTTATAAATATTCAGTTTATGTATAAGATGAGTTCAGATTTAGAATTTTATAAGTTCAGATTTAAGATGAAGTCAAAATCTTCACATAAGACCTCAAATAATAAGTCATAATTTAGTTAGTCCTCGAACGATTTAGAGGCATTTGTTGCCAATTCAGATGAGTGTTTACTCCAATTCAGATGTACTTCAATACCAATTCAGGGCATAGTCACATCAATTCACAGACACCTCAGAGTCATTCAGAGACATGTAGTGCCAATTCTGAGGTACTTCGGTACCAATTCAGGGCATATATACGTCAATTCAGGATGACTTATTGTATAATAGTGGCCATAAATCAGATAAAAGACACAAATAAAAGACACTTTGATTCAAAATAAGTTTATATTTTAGATATTAGCTCGGCTTTCAGTTGTAGTATATTCATGTTTATCTTATTAGAAGTTCAATGCTACTTGCTCTAACTTAAGTTTTCCTTTGTGCATGGCTGGGGACGAGATGTCCGCAGGTACACAACTCCAAAAGATAGTCATGTCAAGATGTTGCAACAATAACTTTAGGATGTTTTTTTGGTGGGGCACCATCTACATGGTCCAGATTTGAGATGAGATTTATATCAAGTAGTATCATGGCATTAAGTTTCTTTTGTATACGATGATGTACTAGAGTTTCTTTTCCTAAGAATTTATGAGAATTTATTCACACACATTCTGTAATGGTTTTTTAATCTAATATTATTGTTATGTATATCATGTTTGTGACACTCTCAATAATAATAAAAATTAACTTTTACTCATGTGATATAAAAATTGGGGTGTTACACTTTGTGTTCCAATTCCACAGGTAAATGTCATGCTCTCCCATAGACCAACCTAAACGGAGTTGTTCCTATGGGTGTTTTATAGACTGTCCTATATGCCCAAAGAGCGCCATTTAAGTGCATGCTCCAATTGGTCATATTTATTGAGACTGACTTTTCTAATATCCTCTTAATCTCCCTAATAAACACCTCAACCTGACCATGGGTTTGTGGGTGATATGGGGTTCCTACTATGTTCCTCACTCCATACTTACACAGTAAAGCTCCAAACTTCTTATTAATGAAGTGAGATCTCCCATCAATCATTACTCGCGGCACCCCAAACCTATAGAAAATATGATCCCCACACATAGAATTTGAAAGAATAGACAATTTTCTTCTTGTTTTGACACCTCCAATCTCCTCCCAATCTCCTGAAAGCTCACCACAAGCCAGGTAGTTTACAATGTTGGCAAACCATGGGTCCTTACTTTTCATGGCAAACAATTGTTCATCCATAAATCCCTCCACAATGGATATCCATATATCCTTCTTATCCACTCTTTCAAACCTGGACAGATGATCTATTACCACATTCTTTGCCCCTGCCTTATCCTTGATTCTATATTAAACACCTATGGTAGCAAAATCCATCTTATTAATCTAGGTTTGGCATCCTTCTTTTACAGTAGATATTTTATCATTGCATGGTCGGTCCACACAATAATCCTTGTCCCAATCAAATATTGGCAAAATTTTCAAAAGCAAAAACTAGCGCCAAAAGATCTTTTTTAGTTGTTGTGTAATTAAGTTGGATATCATTAAGGGTTTTCGATGCGTAATAAATAACAACAAGGGTTTTATCCTTGTGTTGTCTTAGAATGGCCCCTACTGCATATTCTGAAGCATCACACATAAGATTGAATGGTTGGCTCAAGTCTGGAGCCTGAACCACATGCATGAAAACCAATTTCTCCTTCAACACCTTGAAATCTTTCAAACATTTCTCATTAAAATTAAATTCAGTGTCCTTCTCTAACAATTCAAAAAGCATCTTTACAATCTTTGAAAAAACCTTTATGAAACATCGATAAAATCCAGCGTGTCCTAGAAAACTCCTAACCGCCTTCACCGAAGATAGTGGAGGTAGCTTAGAGATGACCTCGATTTTTACTTGTATGGTCATTTTGTTTTTCCTAGATTCATTCAATCCCAACTTATTGAATGTGTTCAAGGTCATGAGATTAATGTTTTCCCCTCCAAACTTGATCCTGCTGATGAAACAGTGTATATTGAAATAGCTTGAATCTTGCCTCTTCTACAGCAATCTCCTCTGAATGAGTGCGATGACTTCCTCTTTCAACACCACTACATCATAATCATCTATCCTCCTCTTTTTATTGATGATGTCCTTCAAAAATTTGCCATAGGATGGAATCTGCTCTATTGCATCAATAAGAGGGATGTTGACATGCAGTTTTCTAAAAGTGTCTATAAATTTCTGAAATTGCTTATCAACCTTCTTTGCCTTCAAGCTATTTGGAAATGGCACCAAAGACACCAACTTCCTTTGGTGAGGTGGAACATACGCTTCCTTCCCGGTCTCCCTTGTCTCTTCAATATCCTCTTCAACTTCCTTTTCCTATGATGTGGTGTTTGAATCAGGTGGATCAGCAGTCAACATTAGTCATGTGTCGCCTCCATTGTTGGTTGATTCTGGAATGGTCTTTTTTCATCCAACAATTTCTTCCCACTATGTAGTAAGTGCCTTCACCTGTTGGTTGTTGGATGGTATATCAGTATTCCCTGGGAATCCTTGTTGCCCTGATTTCTTTAAGGAAGCTACTTCTGCTGCTATCTGAGAGATCTGGCTCTCTATGTTGTGGATTTGTGCTCCTTCATTCTGCAAGTATCTCTATTTTTGGTCAATGATTGCCTCATTTTGACTAACCATCTTGCCTAGCATGTCTTTGATGCGGTCTATCTTGTTAAGGGCCCTGTCTTGATGATACTGATATTGTGCACCACCTTGTTGTGGCTTGACCTGTTGTGCTTGAGACGGGTCTTACTAAAAGTTTTTGGGATTCTTTCAAGAAAACTTAGGATCCTTCCTCTAGGAGTAATCATTTCTACCCATGTAGTTCTTCCGCATATACATGTAATCATCTTCCTTGCCTTCAGATGAATTTACAGACTCCTGATCTAACTTCCTGGAAATTTTGTCTACCTTCTCAGTCAATTTCATGATGACTCTAGATTCTCCTACACTTTTGACTATTTCTGAAGTTTCTCTTTCCTCTCCCCATGACTCATTTTTAGCCATGTTCTTTAAAATTTCATGACACCTAGATGCCTTGTTGTTGAGGAAAAATCCTAACCATGTGCTATCTAGTGAGGTTCTTTCTCCTTTGTGTCGCCCATTTTAGAAGGTCTTTTCTTGTCCATGAAGATCAATCCCATGGTGAGGGACCTTCCTCAACATCTTTTCGAATTGCTACCATGCTTCTTAATGTGACTCCTCTGCCTGCTACTTGAAACTGTAGATCTTCCCAACTCGATCATTCGTCTTCTGAGGTAGAAAATAGTGCTCAAAGAAGATATCAATCATCTGATCCCAGGTTTCTATTGACTTTGGCAGAAGTCTAAGAAACCACGACTTTGCATCATCCACCAATGAGGAAGGAGACAACTTCAAATATATTAGTGTAGCTAGAACCCTATCAATTTTTTCCATGTCATAGATTTTTACAAAGTTATTCATGTGCGTCATTGGGTCTTCCATACTGTGACCATGGAATGTTCATGATTTAACCAGGCGTACCAGACCAGGGTCTATCTTGTAACTACCCACATTGATGGTCTGTCTTTTCATTGACCCCAACTGAGTTGTGGTAGAAGATGCCTTTGTTTTTCCCAGACCATCTGCTCTTCAGGTTTCACATTTGCATCATCCATCTCTGGTTGTTCTAATTGAGTCGCATATGGTGGTGATGTTAGAATGAGTCTTCCCACAGAATCTGTGTACTCTCTTGCCCTACGTAAGAGTTATGCCTGGCTAGAACTCTCTAGAGTTGACTTTCTGTAGTCAGTGGTTCTTGTTTGAACCATGCACTAGTACATGAAAATAATAAAATCAATGTGAGAACAATATACTAGTGGTTGAATAAAAATTAGAATCTTTACCTTTAAAATTTATGAAAAAGAAAAATAAAATTGTGGCCTAAAGTGGTTGGTCACAACACTCATAGTTATAGATCTACTATTTCCCTAACAACAACACCAAAAACTTGATGTGTTTTTACTACACGTGTTGACGCAAGTGCACATATCAAAGTAATATAGGCCAAAAGAGGCACCTATATTGAACACGGAGAAATGTGAGTCCAAAGACTACTATGAAACATGACCTGATCAACAAGACCTAGTGAAAAGGTGATAGGTTGATTAATTAACTAATTGTAATAAATTAAAGCTAAATTAGTGAGGTTGTGATCATAGATGGAATGTATTTCTCAGGAGTTCAGTTTCACCACAGTCTATACTGTAATTAACACTATTTATTAACATTCAATTCACCTAGACCTGGATCAAAGGACCTATAGCAAGAATCACCCAATCTCGCAGCGTGATTAACTACCTAATCTAATACAAACCCCACTCTCATAGAGATTTAGTTATTAGTTATGTGCTTTAATGATACCTTTGGGATATACCCTTCACAACTGTAAGCCTTCTCTCATAACACGATCTAGGCTATGTAAATATACGACCTGCCCAACCCTTAATCCCTCTCTCAAAGCATTTAATGATCTAATAAATCACCTATGATGATCAAGTACAGATAATTCATGAAGCAATCGTAGAGATATGTCCAGAAATTAGAGAAACTTAAACATTAACTCATAAATGTCACTTACAGTACAAATTTGGGCCACTCCCAGTTCCTAAGGAATTAGGGGATTAGTCTTGCATGATTTCAGTAGCCATACACTAGGATAGAGAAGGAAAAGATGAGGAAAACATCAGAGAATCAATGAAAATCCCTAGAGAAGATGATCTGGTTGACTCCCTCTGACGAACACGATGATTTGTTGTCTTTCGACTATAAATTGATCCATTGGACATGCTCGAACAACCCCGAACATAGCTTTCTCCTCTCCTTTCTCTTCTAATGACTCTTCTCTATCGTGCAATGGAAAATGAACATGATCCTTAGGTATGTATGTAATCCTCCCTAGTCATAGGATTGACATAGGCAATCATTATTTCATGGTCGTTGTATGAAACATAATCTTTAATCTTATCTGATCGTAACAAGTCGATACCACTGACAGTGTGTTAGTGGAACTGAGTCCCTGTCTGGATCACAATTCTTTTTGAAGTGTTGATACTACCAACATAAGCATCGATAACACCAAGTTGCTCTCTGGCATCTCTTGTTGATTTTCCTGGTTTAAGTTGGTACCACCTAGTTGATGTCAGCGGCACCGAGTCACTTTGGATGAGTTATTGTTGATCAAGTCAGTAGCACTAATTCTTCTATCAGTACCCCTCAATTTCTTCAATTCCTCCCTATTCTTTTCTTCAATTGTTAGTACCACTGAAAGAGTTGTTGGTAGCACCGAGCTGATTCAATACTTGTCATTTTTTGCTTGAAATTTAACAAGAAAGACATAAGTTCCATAAAAGATGATAAATCACTATAAAATGATAGAAATAACAAATATTTGATGAAAATATATTTCACGGGATAATAATCATAAACCATGCACCAAAACATCAAAATGGGAAAAAGTGCACTAAATATATAATAAAATAGCATAAAAAGACTAAACTTCAGTGCATCATGGTTCAATCACTTTCTCTAAAAATGCTTATCAATATCAACTGCATGATCTAGAGCATCTCACATCTATTATAGGAAATCCTAATCTTTCTTGATTTCATTGAACCAAAAAGTTTAATATTGCCCACATTAAATTTCCCTATGATCGTCTCTTCTCTTATTTCTCATGTTTTGGTCCCAACCACAAGGGATGGGGTCTCTATTATGGAGGATGTTGAGGTAGTTGGAATCTCATAACCTAAATATCATGGTCTTTAGGGAAATTATGGGAAATGCACAACCATAACTGTCCTCAAATATCTACAGACTAAAAGGCACTTTCTTAATTCTTTTATTGCTTTATTTTTCTTAATTGAACCAAAAACTTCCATTTAACTCAAGATTTAGAAAAAGACATGTGAGATGTGGGGTGCCTAACACCTTCCCTACTTATGTTAGTATTGCTAAATTTTGTCTTTGTTTTGTGCATTCATTTTCCTTATTCGCCCTTGGATGGAGTGAAATTGGGCATTTCCTTCATTTTCTCTTCATTTTAAAACTTCATCCTTGTTTTTCCTTATTTCTGATATTTAACATGATTAAAACTCTGAGATTTATTCTTTTTGTTATTTTTATGAACTTTATGTGACCACAAAGATAACTTCTTTGCAAAAAAATCTGGCAGGTAAAATAGTCTGGAGACTCTATAGGGGACTACTAGACGGTCTGAGTTGTTTTATTTTCATTTTCTCAAGCTTCTCTATTGGTTTTTTTCTATTTACATGTTTTTCTATTTCTTGTCTTTGGAGTGAAAGATTTTTACAGGTTGCATATGTGGTGGGATCTTCAGTTCCACTAGATTTAATGGGTTCTATCATTTTTTCATATTAAGATTCTTTTCCTCATGATTATCATTTTTATATAACATTTTAGTTTCCCTTTTAGGGTTTTCATTTTCACTTCCTTTCTAGGATTTTTGTTGCTTCCCTTTTAGGGTTTCCATTTTTCTTCCTTTATAGGGTTGCCATTTTGTTTCCTTTTGAGGATTTTTTTCCAGTTCTAATTTTAGAGCTTCCATTTCTACTTCCTTGTTAGGGTTGCCACTTTTTGCTTTTCTTCTAGGTTTTCTGTTGCTTCCCATTTAGAGTTGTCATTTTCACTTCCTTTTTAGGTTTTATGTCGCTTCACTTTTAGGCTTGTCATCTTATCTTCCCTTTTAGGGTTGTTTTTTTCTTTTTTAGGCTTTTTGTGGCTTCCCTTTTAGGATTGTTATTTTTTCTTCCGTTTTGGGGTTGTGAGTTCTGCTTTGTGTTAGGTTTTCTATATGTTCCCTTTTAGGGTTTTCATTTTTGCTTCCCTCTTAGGGTTGTCATTTTCACTTCCCTTTAAGGTTTTCTACTTCCCTTTTAGGGTTTCTATTTTAGCTTCCCTTTTTAGGGTTTTCCCTTTGCTTACCTTTTAGGTTTTCTTTTTGTTTTATGTTTCGTTTATAATTTGTCTCCCATAAAAAGGGGAAAGAGAGTGAAGGATAAGAGGAGTCTATCTTTGTCATCAATATAATTATTTCCTAATTCTTTCATGAGTGTTGGCATGATTCATTTGTTTTGGGATGGTAATAAATGTTGCATGTCCTCATGGTGGTTTCCCACTTGCTTTTATTTCCTTTTCTTTTTAATCATGGGCTTGCTTCAGAAAGCATAAAATCAGTACATTTACAGTCTACACACCTATGAGCCCATGAGTCTATAGAAAGGGTTCCAACACTTAGGTTGGATCCCTCAATGAGGTGTGGGAGTGCTAGTAAAGGTGTGATACAATATAATTTTAGACCTCTAAAGGTGTTTGAGGACACCCCCTTCTCCTAGCACTAACAATTGATCATAGCCGCCGTAGTCATGAGGTTTATTTGAAGTAAAATGAGTATCTGATAAAATTAGTTACCCCATGATGAGTGCCATCATCCATTGATAACTTAAGGAACAACTCCTTCTATACATGTCATGCTTTAGTGCATCATAAATCACATCTAAACTAATGGGATAAAAAGGACGAATAATTTATCTTCTACATATGCATCTTGAGACTGTTGATTATTTCACATATTGCTAATATTATGGGTTTTTTTTCAATTCTAATATTTTTGTGTGATTCATAATTTAAGATTGTAATTATCTTCAAGATTTATAGACATCTTCATGTGTATAAAATCTCAAACAATCTCATCAACAATGATCTACACAATCTAAATCAATCTCAAATGATCTCAAGCAGTTTCATAAAACAATCTCTTTGAAAGAATCTTTACAAAACAAAAATATTTCTCTAAAATACAATCCTTTCAAAATAAGGATCACATGGAAAAATCCTCTTGATGAGATGATCTTTGAACAACCTTCTCAAATATCTTACCCTATGTGGTAGGCTACTTGTATTCCATTGATCATCTTACAAAATTTCACAACTCACACCCCACCGTTAGGTTGCTAAAATTTACCCATGCACCTCATTTCACCTGGAGTGGTTGACCTTCACCTATTTGGTATCCTACTTTGCACTGAAAGGCTACTGAAGTTAGCCCTCAAGGCATCCTACACTTTGGAAACCTTTACAAGATATTTTAACTTTATCCATTATAGAAGGTTGTGTTACTCCTCACCTCTACTGATGAGCCAGCATTGATTCTTGAACCCTTTAATATTTGCAAAAATGCCTTTGTAATTCACACAACATTTGGAATGCTCTTCAAGCTTCACCTTTGTCAATAAGTGAGTGGAAAGGATAGTCAATTCTATAAAGTTTTTTCAAGAAGCCTTGACCGTACTAATCAAACCTTGAAACCTTTATCCTCAATATAAAATGGTGCCAGATTTTACCTGCAAGTTGTGTGCTTTCATGAACGAACAACATCCATCTTTATACCATTTTATTCGACCATGAGGTACTCATACATATGTTTGACCAACAAACACCTACTAGGCCTCCAAATCAACTTGATTCTTTCAAAGAAAAGATTCACAATTATGTCACAAGGCCACTCACTCCTCAATCTTGGTCTTAACTTACAAAACTTGATTATCCAAATTTACTTCATTCATATATATATATATATATATATATATATATATATATATATATATATATATATATATATATGGAGAGAGAGAGAGAGAGAGACATAGTCCTAGATCACAACCAAAAATTGGACCATGTTGCTCCTGTCTTTCCCTTCAAATGGTCTTGGACCATTACATAAAACTTAACCATGTTTGCTTCCATTTCCACATATATATATGGTCCTAGACTATGACCTAAAATTGGACCATGTCTACTTTCATTTTCATATCTAAATGGTCATAGAACATGACCTCAAATTGAATAATGTTTCAGTTCAAATTCACATCATGGTCTTAGACATGACCTAAAACTAGATTAACACATGCTTTTTCTTATAGCTCTCTTATATAATATCCCATAGAGGAGAAACAAATATCACAAATCAATATATTAATGGATATCCAACCATAGTATTTGGCTCTGAGTGTCTCACTTTGTCCCTATATAGCCTTTTTCTTATGATTATTTCTTTCATAAAATCTTCCTTAAAGAGAGAGGTCTCCCATGCACTAATATACTAGTGGATATGGAGCCACAAACTCTGGTCATGAGTGGCTCACCTTGTCCCTAGATACTCTTTTTCTTGTGAGTATATATCCCATAAAATCTCCCCTAAGAAGAGCGGAATCTCACTCACCAAGATACTAGTCTTTGGCTCTAAGTGGGTCACCTTGTCCCTAGATATCCTTTTTCTTATAAGTTACTCCTATCATAAAATCTCCACTGTAAGAGAGGAATCTCGCACAATGATATATTGATGGATACCCAACCACAAATTATAAGCATGTGTTGGTCTACTTGTCCTTAGATATCCTTTTTCTTATGGGTATTTATCTCATAAAATCCCCCCTAAGGAGATAGGAATCTCATACACTGAGATTTAGATGGAAATATGGGCATATTTTTTGGTCGTTAGTGGTTAACCTTATCCCTGGATACCAACCCATGACACACCTCTACTACAAATGACCACAATATGTATGATCTATCATGGTGATAGTAGATACATCTCATGACAAGACTAAAAAGATCTTTCTATATCACTTGATCTTTGGGCATGTCTTGCTTCTTATTATTGGTTCTAATAACCTAGGATTACATGTATTGTCCCTTTCCACGCAAAGGACAAAATTTCCAATCTTGACTCGATCATCTCTCCCTTTTCATGCAAGGGGTGGAATACCTATTTATAATCTTGATTTTTGATATCATCTTCTATTCCAGGGGCAATTTCTATTGAACCCTCCCTTGAGGTATGGGACACAAAAACATGAATGTCATCTTTTGGTTATACATACACAAAATCTTCTTACCTAATGCAAGGGGCCGCTTGTTAACAACCATGTTTTGCTTTTTTTAATAGCTTGACCCCTTACTAAGAAAGGGGCAAATTCTCATATTAGTCTCTCATACCTCATACCCAATCATCCTACCTTTGCAAAAATTAGGACTACAAAAGAATCAAGCATCAAAGCACTTACTTATAGTTTCTTTAAAAAGCTTCTTGAGATGGCCAAGACCAACTAACAATGTTATGACCCACTCCATGATTAACTAATAAATACCTTGAATTACGTGAAGACATCTCAATTAGTGTTGAGTATCAAATTAAATATCATGGATAATCAAAATAAGTTAAGATGTGAATCAATAGTTGAGTTTGAATCACCTGAGGCGACTAATGATATCAATGTTGATTAATTAGTTAATTAAGTTGAGTTGAGTACTCACTGTTGCAATTAGTGATTTGACCAGTTGTGACAAGCTAGTTAACATAATTTTATGCCTTGGGATGATAGAGAATTCCGTGTTTGAAAGTTTGTAAGAAGAATCGTCCAACTCAGACCTACAAGTCACAAGTTATGACCTTTTTAGTTTCTAGGGTTTAAGTTGCAATTTTCCCAATTATTTATTTTAATGGGGTGGTTGCTTTCTTTCCCTTATCTTCTCCTTTCTCAGCCGATACCCGATGGAACAGTAGGCGCGACGCTTGAGCAGGGTCTGGACCTGCGGCATCTTGAAGCTGATAGCCGCCCTAGGGCTCTCAAGCTCGACTCCAGGAGAAATCGCCTCCTCTCCTTCTTCCCTTTCTCTTTCCCCCTCTCTCCGTTTGCCCTAGCCACAGCCTACCGAGCAGCCAAGCTGCTAGGACGCCGCCTAGCAGAGGCCGCCCAAGCTGCTGGTGCAGCAAGTCGCCGGCTAGAGGGACCTTTGGTGCGGCCAGCCCCTCCAAACTTCGGCGCCGAGGTCGACCAAGGAGCTCTAGCCCAGATCTGGAGCCTAGCCATAGTTCAACCACCCTGAGCCCTAGCTGGCAGAACATCGGTCGACCTGCAGCTACTGCTGCACGGCGCATGACCAAGGAGAAGTCTGTTGGTTGATTTGAAATTCCGGGAAGGTACTTCCTACCTCCTATTCATGGCCATAGATTCGACTTTGCAGCTTTAGATGTGCCAAGTATTAAGCACGGTCCTCCTTTTCAATTTGTCAGTAATCGTAGAGGTGTCTGTTCTGTAAACAGGTTTGAATTAGAACTCTATGGCGTGGCTTTTGCCAAGGAGATGATGCCCTTGTGCTTGGTCTAGATTTTAGACAAGAAATTCGTAGCCTTAGCTAGACCTAGTGGTTGTTTGAATCAATTTAGATTCGTGCATGATGTTACTGTTCTATTGCAGGGTCAGCATTCCGATCGGCCGAATTTGGTATGATTCGGCCGAGTTTCCTTTATAAGGAAATCAAGCAGGGATTTGATCGGCCGAGATTGTAGACTAATCGGCCGAGTTGTCAGCCGATCGGCCGAGTTTCCAGTTTGGTCGGCCGAGTTTCAGTACAGTGAGTAGTAGTTCATTCAGTAATCATTATTTAACTCAATTTAAATGTTTAATTGCTTCTGTATCAATTGATATAACTTCTAAACAGTGTAGTTCATACAATAGAGTATGTTAGATTCATTAGAATTGAACTACGTGATATGCTTAATGAAAATGATGAAATTTCCTGTATTTATAGTTGCAATGTATTTACTGATTTCAAAATAGATGTTTAGCATTGAAACTGGATAAATGATACTGAATCATGTTTAATTACGATAAAGAATATATATGTGCTTCTTGTGATGTTCAGATTGTGCAATAAGTATGGAATGTGATTTTCCTGTTTAAATGTTTATTTGTTAATCAGTTAATAGACCTAGATGCCCTAACACCGTAGAACCCCTTAGACAGGTCTGCAACTTTGGGGTGAAACTCGTGTTGCAACATCATCCGTGCTTGTGTCACGGAAAAACGAGGAAAGAGAGGCAGTGTCCAACAACAATCGTGCTTGTGTCACGATGGCACTGGGAAAAAGAAAACTTGGTTATCTAACACCATTCGTGCTTGTGTCGCGAAGGTAACCCTGTGAGACTCTCCGCCGGTGTACTCAGGTTAAAGGAGAAGTCTGGAGCACACGTGGTTGTGCAGCACACGTGGTTGTGCGTTGAGGCCCTTGAGTGCCTGAGAGTCCTGTGCAGACCAGGACGAGTAGTCAGACTTAGCACTTCCCGGGTGTGTCGCTAAGTCTTGTACGGTGGGACCGTAGCATGAACTTGCTACGGATCTTTATATGCAGAGTACACTGCATATATTTAGGGCATAATAATAAAATGAATAAATAATCCAGTAGGTTCACAGTAAATTTATATAACTATTCATTTACCTGAAATACCGGTTGATGCTTAGAAATGTGATTATTATCTGTATATCTGCTATGTCAATAGAACTGCCCTGTTTGAACTGTATATCTGTTTATTTTCAGTTAATAAACATGATGAGTTGTTTAGTGATAGCTAAGTGAAATGCTATTCACTGAGCGAGTAGGCTCATACCTCTACTCAAAACATTTTCAGGTTATCATCCGCAGCAGGAAATCTGAAGGATCGTTTCATCCTAACGCCTAGTTTGTAGAAGGAATATGTAGTAAGTAGTTAGAGGTCTCTTAGTCCTTTTCCCCTCGATCTTTGGGACAAGGTGTGAGTGAGAGAGTGAATGTGTATAAAGATGTAAATTATCTGTTATGCTTTATTTTATGTCGGACAATGTAATATGATGAAGACTCTGCTTGTATTGCTAATCAGTTAATAAAGATGTTTCCGTAGTTTGTTTAGTTTCATTTTACAGCTTAAATCAGATTATCCTATTAATGTCTTTAATATGTTTTAAAAAGTGAAGAGTGGTTGGCTTATGTGTAAATCCCATCCTGTCGCGCCCTAATCTTGCGGTTTGTGATTAATGTGAGATCGGGGTGTGACAATTTTGGTATCAGAACTTTGGTTTGAGTACATAGTTACTCAAGGTCAGGGGACGATAAGAGACCAATAGGATTAAGGTTTAGGTGTCTTTCTTCTATCTGTAATTTTCTAATAGGAAGTGTTCTGTTATACTATTGCAGCTAGCAGGAAGAGGATGTGGTCACGAGAATCAAGTAATGAGCTTACGTTGAGTCGTTAAGAATCATTAGGGTCAAAAGATAAAGTTATAAGCAAGGCGAATAATAAATGATGAGTTTTATCTCTGGAAGGTTTGAGTGTTTAGATACCCTGGCCAGGTGTCTGAATACTTAGATTGACCAGTATCAAGCTACTCTGTCTGTTCTTCTCTGGATGCCCTGGCCAGGTATGCAGAGGGAGGATAGGCTAGAGAGAAACCCTAGAAATCTTAGGGTTAAGAAAGCAGAAATTAATGTAGGAGTAATAGATTAAATAAAGGATGTGATATAACTCTTACTTTATATTGCTTATTTGATATAAAGATCACTAGAAATGCTCTTATATGCATGAAATTTAATTTTTCAGCTTGTAAAGTAAATATGGTTCTTTTATATCGTTGTGTCATGAAGTGAAAAGTTTAATGTTTGTTTTCTTTGTATTAAAGTAGACCCGAAATTATGTTTAATTGAGTTTGCCCTAAGTGGATATTCTTTCCACATGTTTAAGATTAATAGGGGTTGATTAATCTCGAGTAGCTCTTGGCTTCAGGACTACAGGTTCGGCCTGGTCCGGCTGGCAGGATGCGTTACTGGGATCTAATGACTCCTATTAACAAGTAAAATAAGAATAGAAGTCTAAATGTTCTTTGATCTTGAGAATTAGGGTTTGAGAAGCATAAACCTTAATCGGCCCAAATTAGGGTTTTGATGATACATAAACATAAAATTTTGATAAGTAAAGTGTCTCAGTAAATGATTTCTAGTATTTTATGTGTAACTCTGATTTGGCTAAAATTGGGATATGAGTTGGATATATATAATGTAAGCAACATTTGGAAAATATCAGAATTTTTGAAGAATATTCTAACCTGTTTATCAGCCGAGTTTCAAACTCGACCGATCACATTTTCTGAATGATATAGCAGTGTGGTAATTGAATTTTATCTTTTTATTGGTATATCCAATTGATCTCAAATTTTAACTGTGCTTGAAAAAAACAATTTTAGACACTTTGTAAAATTGGCGTAATTTTTGTATGACTTTTGACCTCTACAGTGAGGGTGTCGGCCGAGTTTGTAACTCAGCCGAACCTGCTGCAGACTGCAATATAGAAGTGCACTGTTTCATTTTTAATTAATTATTGGTAACTTGAAATGATCTGAAATTTTTACTGGAGGTCTGAAACTTCATTAGAAACAACATATAAAATTGCTACCATGCTTCTTAATGTGACTCCTCTGCCTGCTACTTGAAACTGTAGATCTTCCCAACTCGATCATTCGTCTTCTGAGGTAGAAAATAGTGCTCAAAGAAGATATCAATCATCTGATCCCAGGTTTCTATTGACTTTGGCAGAAGTCTAAGAAACCACGACTTTGCATCATCCACCAATGAGGAAGGAGACAACTTCAAATATATTAGTGTAGCTAGAACCCTATCAATTTTTTCCATGTCATAGATTTTTACAAAGTTATTCATGTGCGTCATTGGGTCTTCCATACTGTGACCATGGAATGTTCATGATTTAACCAGGCGTACCAGACCAGGGTCTATCTTGTAACTACCCACATTGATGGTCTGTCTTTTCATTGACCCCAACTGAGTTGTGGTAGAAGATGCCTTTGTTTTTCCCAGACCATCTGCTCTTCAGGTTTCACATTTGCATCATCCATCTCTGGTTGTTCTAATTGAGTCGCATATGGTGGTGATGTTAGAATGAGTCTTCCCACAGAATCTGTGTACTCTCTTGCCCTACGTAAGAGTTATGCCTGGCTAGAACTCTCTAGAGTTGACTTTCTGTAGTCAGTGGTTCTTGTTTGAACCATGCACTAGTACATGAAAATAATAAAATCAATGTGAGAACAATATACTAGTGGTTGAATAAAAATTAGAATCTTTACCTTTAAAATTTATGAAAAAGAAAAATAAAATTGTGGCCTAAAGTGGTTGGTCACAACACTCATAGTTATAGATCTACTATTTCCCTAACAACAACACCAAAAACTTGATGTGTTTTTACTACACGTGTTGACGCAAGTGCACATATCAAAGTAATATAGGCCAAAAGAGGCACCTATATTGAACACGGAGAAATGTGAGTCCAAAGACTACTATGAAACATGACCTGATCAACAAGACCTAGTGAAAAGGTGATAGGTTGATTAATTAACTAATTGTAATAAATTAAAGCTAAATTAGTGAGGTTGTGATCATAGATGGAATGTATTTCTCAGGAGTTCAGTTTCACCACAGTCTATACTGTAATTAACACTATTTATTAACATTCAATTCACCTAGACCTGGATCAAAGGACCTATAGCAAGAATCACCCAATCTCGCAGCGTGATTAACTACCTAATCTAATACAAACCCCACTCTCATAGAGATTTAGTTATTAGTTATGTGCTTTAATGATACCTTTGGGATATACCCTTCACAACTGTAAGCCTTCTCTCATAACACGATCTAGGCTATGTAAATATACGACCTGCCCAACCCTTAATCCCTCTCTCAAAGCATTTAATGATCTAATAAATCACCTATGATGATCAAGTACAGATAATTCATGAAGCAATCGTAGAGATATGTCCAGAAATTAGAGAAACTTAAACATTAACTCATAAATGTCACTTACAGTACAAATTTGGGCCACTCCCAGTTCCTAAGGAATTAGGGGATTAGTCTTGCATGATTTCAGTAGCCATACACTAGGATAGAGAAGGAAAAGATGAGGAAAACATCAGAGAATCAATGAAAATCCCTAGAGAAGATGATCTGGTTGACTCCCTCTGACGAACACGATGATTTGTTGTCTTTCGACTATAAATTGATCCATTGGACATGCTCGAACAACCCCGAACATAGCTTTCTCCTCTCCTTTCTCTTCTAATGACTCTTCTCTATCGTGCAATGGAAAATGAACATGATCCTTAGGTATGTATGTAATCCTCCCTAGTCATAGGATTGACATAGGCAATCATTATTTCATGGTCGTTGTATGAAACATAATCTTTAATCTTATCTGATCGTAACAAGTCGATACCACTGACAGTGTGTTAGTGGAACTGAGTCCCTGTCTGGATCACAATTCTTTTTGAAGTGTTGATACTACCAACATAAGCATCGATAACACCAAGTTGCTCTCTGGCATCTCTTGTTGATTTTCCTGGTTTAAGTTGGTACCACCTAGTTGATGTCAGCGGCACCGAGTCACTTTGGATGAGTTATTGTTGATCAAGTCAGTAGCACTAATTCTTCTATCAGTACCCCTCAATTTCTTCAATTCCTCCCTATTCTTTTCTTCAATTGTTAGTACCACTGAAAGAGTTGTTGGTAGCACCGAGCTGATTCAATACTTGTCATTTTTTGCTTGAAATTTAACAAGAAAGACATAAGTTCCATAAAAGATGATAAATCACTATAAAATGATAGAAATAACAAATATTTGATGAAAATATATTTCACGGGATAATAATCATAAACCATGCACCAAAACATCAAAATGGGAAAAAGTGCACTAAATATATAATAAAATAGCATAAAAAGACTAAACTTCAGTGCATCATGGTTCAATCACTTTCTCTAAAAATGCTTATCAATATCAACTGCATGATCTAGAGCATCTCACATCTATTATAGGAAATCCTAATCTTTCTTGATTTCATTGAACCAAAAAGTTTAATATTGCCCACATTAAATTTCCCTATGATCGTCTCTTCTCTTATTTCTCATGTTTTGGTCCCAACCACAAGGGATGGGGTCTCTATTATGGAGGATGTTGAGGTAGTTGGAATCTCATAACCTAAATATCATGGTCTTTAGGGAAATTATGGGAAATGCACAACCATAACTGTCCTCAAATATCTACAGACTAAAAGGCACTTTCTTAATTCTTTTATTGCTTTATTTTTCTTAATTGAACCAAAAACTTCCATTTAACTCAAGATTTAGAAAAAGACATGTGAGATGTGGGGTGCCTAACACCTTCCCTACTTATGTTAGTATTGCTAAATTTTGTCTTTGTTTTGTGCATTCATTTTCCTTATTCGCCCTTGGATGGAGTGAAATTGGGCATTTCCTTCATTTTCTCTTCATTTTAAAACTTCATCCTTGTTTTTCCTTATTTCTGATATTTAACATGATTAAAACTCTGAGATTTATTCTTTTTGTTATTTTTATGAACTTTATGTGACCACAAAGATAACTTCTTTGCAAAAAAATCTGGCAGGTAAAATAGTCTGGAGACTCTATAGGGGACTACTAGACGGTCTGAGTTGTTTTATTTTCATTTTCTCAAGCTTCTCTATTGGTTTTTTTCTATTTACATGTTTTTCTATTTCTTGTCTTTGGAGTGAAAGATTTTTACAGGTTGCATATGTGGTGGGATCTTCAGTTCCACTAGATTTAATGGGTTCTATCATTTTTTCATATTAAGATTCTTTTCCTCATGATTATCATTTTTATATAACATTTTAGTTTCCCTTTTAGGGTTTTCATTTTCACTTCCTTTCTAGGATTTTTGTTGCTTCCCTTTTAGGGTTTCCATTTTTCTTCCTTTATAGGGTTGCCATTTTGTTTCCTTTTGAGGATTTTTTTCCAGTTCTAATTTTAGAGCTTCCATTTCTACTTCCTTGTTAGGGTTGCCACTTTTTGCTTTTCTTCTAGGTTTTCTGTTGCTTCCCATTTAGAGTTGTCATTTTCACTTCCTTTTTAGGTTTTATGTCGCTTCACTTTTAGGCTTGTCATCTTATCTTCCCTTTTAGGGTTGTTTTTTTCTTTTTTAGGCTTTTTGTGGCTTCCCTTTTAGGATTGTTATTTTTTCTTCCGTTTTGGGGTTGTGAGTTCTGCTTTGTGTTAGGTTTTCTATATGTTCCCTTTTAGGGTTTTCATTTTTGCTTCCCTCTTAGGGTTGTCATTTTCACTTCCCTTTAAGGTTTTCTACTTCCCTTTTAGGGTTTCTATTTTAGCTTCCCTTTTTAGGGTTTTCCCTTTGCTTACCTTTTAGGTTTTCTTTTTGTTTTATGTTTCGTTTATAATTTGTCTCCCATAAAAAGGGGAAAGAGAGTGAAGGATAAGAGGAGTCTATCTTTGTCATCAATATAATTATTTCCTAATTCTTTCATGAGTGTTGGCATGATTCATTTGTTTTGGGATGGTAATAAATGTTGCATGTCCTCATGGTGGTTTCCCACTTGCTTTTATTTCCTTTTCTTTTTAATCATGGGCTTGCTTCAGAAAGCATAAAATCAGTACATTTACAGTCTACACACCTATGAGCCCATGAGTCTATAGAAAGGGTTCCAACACTTAGGTTGGATCCCTCAATGAGGTGTGGGAGTGCTAGTAAAGGTGTGATACAATATAATTTTAGACCTCTAAAGGTGTTTGAGGACACCCCCTTCTCCTAGCACTAACAATTGATCATAGCCGCCGTAGTCATGAGGTTTATTTGAAGTAAAATGAGTATCTGATAAAATTAGTTACCCCATGATGAGTGCCATCATCCATTGATAACTTAAGGAACAACTCCTTCTATACATGTCATGCTTTAGTGCATCATAAATCACATCTAAACTAATGGGATAAAAAGGACGAATAATTTATCTTCTACATATGCATCTTGAGACTGTTGATTATTTCACATATTGCTAATATTATGGGTTTTTTTTCAATTCTAATATTTTTGTGTGATTCATAATTTAAGATTGTAATTATCTTCAAGATTTATAGACATCTTCATGTGTATAAAATCTCAAACAATCTCATCAACAATGATCTACACAATCTAAATCAATCTCAAATGATCTCAAGCAGTTTCATAAAACAATCTCTTTGAAAGAATCTTTACAAAACAAAAATATTTCTCTAAAATACAATCCTTTCAAAATAAGGATCACATGGAAAAATCCTCTTGATGAGATGATCTTTGAACAACCTTCTCAAATATCTTACCCTATGTGGTAGGCTACTTGTATTCCATTGATCATCTTACAAAATTTCACAACTCACACCCCACCGTTAGGTTGCTAAAATTTACCCATGCACCTCATTTCACCTGGAGTGGTTGACCTTCACCTATTTGGTATCCTACTTTGCACTGAAAGGCTACTGAAGTTAGCCCTCAAGGCATCCTACACTTTGGAAACCTTTACAAGATATTTTAACTTTATCCATTATAGAAGGTTGTGTTACTCCTCACCTCTACTGATGAGCCAGCATTGATTCTTGAACCCTTTAATATTTGCAAAAATGCCTTTGTAATTCACACAACATTTGGAATGCTCTTCAAGCTTCACCTTTGTCAATAAGTGAGTGGAAAGGATAGTCAATTCTATAAAGTTTTTTCAAGAAGCCTTGACCGTACTAATCAAACCTTGAAACCTTTATCCTCAATATAAAATGGTGCCAGATTTTACCTGCAAGTTGTGTGCTTTCATGAACGAACAACATCCATCTTTATACCATTTTATTCGACCATGAGGTACTCATACATATGTTTGACCAACAAACACCTACTAGGCCTCCAAATCAACTTGATTCTTTCAAAGAAAAGATTCACAATTATGTCACAAGGCCACTCACTCCTCAATCTTGGTCTTAACTTACAAAACTTGATTATCCAAATTTACTTCATTCATATATATATATATATATATATATATATATATATATATATATATATATATATATATATATATATATATATGGAGAGAGAGAGAGAGAGAGACATAGTCCTAGATCACAACCAAAAATTGGACCATGTTGCTCCTGTCTTTCCCTTCAAATGGTCTTGGACCATTACATAAAACTTAACCATGTTTGCTTCCATTTCCACATATATATATGGTCCTAGACTATGACCTAAAATTGGACCATGTCTACTTTCATTTTCATATCTAAATGGTCATAGAACATGACCTCAAATTGAATAATGTTTCAGTTCAAATTCACATCATGGTCTTAGACATGACCTAAAACTAGATTAACACATGCTTTTTCTTATAGCTCTCTTATATAATATCCCATAGAGGAGAAACAAATATCACAAATCAATATATTAATGGATATCCAACCATAGTATTTGGCTCTGAGTGTCTCACTTTGTCCCTATATAGCCTTTTTCTTATGATTATTTCTTTCATAAAATCTTCCTTAAAGAGAGAGGTCTCCCATGCACTAATATACTAGTGGATATGGAGCCACAAACTCTGGTCATGAGTGGCTCACCTTGTCCCTAGATACTCTTTTTCTTGTGAGTATATATCCCATAAAATCTCCCCTAAGAAGAGCGGAATCTCACTCACCAAGATACTAGTCTTTGGCTCTAAGTGGGTCACCTTGTCCCTAGATATCCTTTTTCTTATAAGTTACTCCTATCATAAAATCTCCACTGTAAGAGAGGAATCTCGCACAATGATATATTGATGGATACCCAACCACAAATTATAAGCATGTGTTGGTCTACTTGTCCTTAGATATCCTTTTTCTTATGGGTATTTATCTCATAAAATCCCCCCTAAGGAGATAGGAATCTCATACACTGAGATTTAGATGGAAATATGGGCATATTTTTTGGTCGTTAGTGGTTAACCTTATCCCTGGATACCAACCCATGACACACCTCTACTACAAATGACCACAATATGTATGATCTATCATGGTGATAGTAGATACATCTCATGACAAGACTAAAAAGATCTTTCTATATCACTTGATCTTTGGGCATGTCTTGCTTCTTATTATTGGTTCTAATAACCTAGGATTACATGTATTGTCCCTTTCCACGCAAAGGACAAAATTTCCAATCTTGACTCGATCATCTCTCCCTTTTCATGCAAGGGGTGGAATACCTATTTATAATCTTGATTTTTGATATCATCTTCTATTCCAGGGGCAATTTCTATTGAACCCTCCCTTGAGGTATGGGACACAAAAACATGAATGTCATCTTTTGGTTATACATACACAAAATCTTCTTACCTAATGCAAGGGGCCGCTTGTTAACAACCATGTTTTGCTTTTTTTAATAGCTTGACCCCTTACTAAGAAAGGGGCAAATTCTCATATTAGTCTCTCATACCTCATACCCAATCATCCTACCTTTGCAAAAATTAGGACTACAAAAGAATCAAGCATCAAAGCACTTACTTATAGTTTCTTTAAAAAGCTTCTTGAGATGGCCAAGACCAACTAACAATGTTATGACCCACTCCATGATTAACTAATAAATACCTTGAATTACGTGAAGACATCTCAATTAGTGTTGAGTATCAAATTAAATAT
Organism: Alisma plantago-aquatica; assembly: GCA_963693085.1. Classification (NCBI taxonomy): domain Eukaryota; kingdom Viridiplantae; phylum Streptophyta; class Magnoliopsida; order Alismatales; family Alismataceae; genus Alisma; species Alisma plantago-aquatica. The sequence continues at coordinate 1,472,964,160 of OY856412.1, read as the reverse complement.
CATGGATAATCAAAATAAGTTAAGATGTGAATCAATAGTTGAGTTTGAATCACCTGAGGCGACTAATGATATCAATGTTGATTAATTAGTTAATTAAGTTGAGTTGAGTACTCACTGTTGCAATTAGTGATTTGACCAGTTGTGACAAGCTAGTTAACATAATTTTATGCCTTGGGATGATAGAGAATTCCGTGTTTGAAAGTTTGTAAGAAGAATCGTCCAACTCAGACCTACAAGTCACAAGTTATGACCTTTTTAGTTTCTAGGGTTTAAGTTGCAATTTTCCCAATTATTTATTTTAATGGGGTGGTTGCTTTCTTTCCCTTATCTTCTCCTTTCTCAGCCGATACCCGATGGAACAGTAGGCGCGACGCTTGAGCAGGGTCTGGACCTGCGGCATCTTGAAGCTGATAGCCGCCCTAGGGCTCTCAAGCTCGACTCCAGGAGAAATCGCCTCCTCTCCTTCTTCCCTTTCTCTTTCCCCCTCTCTCCGTTTGCCCTAGCCACAGCCTACCGAGCAGCCAAGCTGCTAGGACGCCGCCTAGCAGAGGCCGCCCAAGCTGCTGGTGCAGCAAGTCGCCGGCTAGAGGGACCTTTGGTGCGGCCAGCCCCTCCAAACTTCGGCGCCGAGGTCGACCAAGGAGCTCTAGCCCAGATCTGGAGCCTAGCCATAGTTCAACCACCCTGAGCCCTAGCTGGCAGAACATCGGTCGACCTGCAGCTACTGCTGCACGGCGCATGACCAAGGAGAAGTCTGTTGGTTGATTTGAAATTCCGGGAAGGTACTTCCTACCTCCTATTCATGGCCATAGATTCGACTTTGCAGCTTTAGATGTGCCAAGTATTAAGCACGGTCCTCCTTTTCAATTTGTCAGTAATCGTAGAGGTGTCTGTTCTGTAAACAGGTTTGAATTAGAACTCTATGGCGTGGCTTTTGCCAAGGAGATGATGCCCTTGTGCTTGGTCTAGATTTTAGACAAGAAATTCGTAGCCTTAGCTAGACCTAGTGGTTGTTTGAATCAATTTAGATTCGTGCATGATGTTACTGTTCTATTGCAGGGTCAGCATTCCGATCGGCCGAATTTGGTATGATTCGGCCGAGTTTCCTTTATAAGGAAATCAAGCAGGGATTTGATCGGCCGAGATTGTAGACTAATCGGCCGAGTTGTCAGCCGATCGGCCGAGTTTCCAGTTTGGTCGGCCGAGTTTCAGTACAGTGAGTAGTAGTTCATTCAGTAATCATTATTTAACTCAATTTAAATGTTTAATTGCTTCTGTATCAATTGATATAACTTCTAAACAGTGTAGTTCATACAATAGAGTATGTTAGATTCATTAGAATTGAACTACGTGATATGCTTAATGAAAATGATGAAATTTCCTGTATTTATAGTTGCAATGTATTTACTGATTTCAAAATAGATGTTTAGCATTGAAACTGGATAAATGATACTGAATCATGTTTAATTACGATAAAGAATATATATGTGCTTCTTGTGATGTTCAGATTGTGCAATAAGTATGGAATGTGATTTTCCTGTTTAAATGTTTATTTGTTAATCAGTTAATAGACCTAGATGCCCTAACACCGTAGAACCCCTTAGACAGGTCTGCAACTTTGGGGTGAAACTCGTGTTGCAACATCATCCGTGCTTGTGTCACGGAAAAACGAGGAAAGAGAGGCAGTGTCCAACAACAATCGTGCTTGTGTCACGATGGCACTGGGAAAAAGAAAACTTGGTTATCTAACACCATTCGTGCTTGTGTCGCGAAGGTAACCCTGTGAGACTCTCCGCCGGTGTACTCAGGTTAAAGGAGAAGTCTGGAGCACACGTGGTTGTGCAGCACACGTGGTTGTGCGTTGAGGCCCTTGAGTGCCTGAGAGTCCTGTGCAGACCAGGACGAGTAGTCAGACTTAGCACTTCCCGGGTGTGTCGCTAAGTCTTGTACGGTGGGACCGTAGCATGAACTTGCTACGGATCTTTATATGCAGAGTACACTGCATATATTTAGGGCATAATAATAAAATGAATAAATAATCCAGTAGGTTCACAGTAAATTTATATAACTATTCATTTACCTGAAATACCGGTTGATGCTTAGAAATGTGATTATTATCTGTATATCTGCTATGTCAATAGAACTGCCCTGTTTGAACTGTATATCTGTTTATTTTCAGTTAATAAACATGATGAGTTGTTTAGTGATAGCTAAGTGAAATGCTATTCACTGAGCGAGTAGGCTCATACCTCTACTCAAAACATTTTCAGGTTATCATCCGCAGCAGGAAATCTGAAGGATCGTTTCATCCTAACGCCTAGTTTGTAGAAGGAATATGTAGTAAGTAGTTAGAGGTCTCTTAGTCCTTTTCCCCTCGATCTTTGGGACAAGGTGTGAGTGAGAGAGTGAATGTGTATAAAGATGTAAATTATCTGTTATGCTTTATTTTATGTCGGACAATGTAATATGATGAAGACTCTGCTTGTATTGCTAATCAGTTAATAAAGATGTTTCCGTAGTTTGTTTAGTTTCATTTTACAGCTTAAATCAGATTATCCTATTAATGTCTTTAATATGTTTTAAAAAGTGAAGAGTGGTTGGCTTATGTGTAAATCCCATCCTGTCGCGCCCTAATCTTGCGGTTTGTGATTAATGTGAGATCGGGGTGTGACAATTTTGGTATCAGAACTTTGGTTTGAGTACATAGTTACTCAAGGTCAGGGGACGATAAGAGACCAATAGGATTAAGGTTTAGGTGTCTTTCTTCTATCTGTAATTTTCTAATAGGAAGTGTTCTGTTATACTATTGCAGCTAGCAGGAAGAGGATGTGGTCACGAGAATCAAGTAATGAGCTTACGTTGAGTCGTTAAGAATCATTAGGGTCAAAAGATAAAGTTATAAGCAAGGCGAATAATAAATGATGAGTTTTATCTCTGGAAGGTTTGAGTGTTTAGATACCCTGGCCAGGTGTCTGAATACTTAGATTGACCAGTATCAAGCTACTCTGTCTGTTCTTCTCTGGATGCCCTGGCCAGGTATGCAGAGGGAGGATAGGCTAGAGAGAAACCCTAGAAATCTTAGGGTTAAGAAAGCAGAAATTAATGTAGGAGTAATAGATTAAATAAAGGATGTGATATAACTCTTACTTTATATTGCTTATTTGATATAAAGATCACTAGAAATGCTCTTATATGCATGAAATTTAATTTTTCAGCTTGTAAAGTAAATATGGTTCTTTTATATCGTTGTGTCATGAAGTGAAAAGTTTAATGTTTGTTTTCTTTGTATTAAAGTAGACCCGAAATTATGTTTAATTGAGTTTGCCCTAAGTGGATATTCTTTCCACATGTTTAAGATTAATAGGGGTTGATTAATCTCGAGTAGCTCTTGGCTTCAGGACTACAGGTTCGGCCTGGTCCGGCTGGCAGGATGCGTTACTGGGATCTAATGACTCCTATTAACAAGTAAAATAAGAATAGAAGTCTAAATGTTCTTTGATCTTGAGAATTAGGGTTTGAGAAGCATAAACCTTAATCGGCCCAAATTAGGGTTTTGATGATACATAAACATAAAATTTTGATAAGTAAAGTGTCTCAGTAAATGATTTCTAGTATTTTATGTGTAACTCTGATTTGGCTAAAATTGGGATATGAGTTGGATATATATAATGTAAGCAACATTTGGAAAATATCAGAATTTTTGAAGAATATTCTAACCTGTTTATCAGCCGAGTTTCAAACTCGACCGATCACATTTTCTGAATGATATAGCAGTGTGGTAATTGAATTTTATCTTTTTATTGGTATATCCAATTGATCTCAAATTTTAACTGTGCTTGAAAAAAACAATTTTAGACACTTTGTAAAATTGGCGTAATTTTTGTATGACTTTTGACCTCTACAGTGAGGGTGTCGGCCGAGTTTGTAACTCAGCCGAACCTGCTGCAGACTGCAATATAGAAGTGCACTGTTTCATTTTTAATTAATTATTGGTAACTTGAAATGATCTGAAATTTTTACTGGAGGTCTGAAACTTCATTAGAAACAACATATAAAATTTCCAGAATTTTTGGAACTTCTATTAGCTGTTTAATAAACTAATTACAGAAACTATTGTGAAAACTGAATTTTCAGCCAATATATTACAGTTGAGTGTTGGGTTAATATGCTATTGATCCAAGCAGCTCAAATTGATTTATATAATCGACCACACACACACACACAATAATTCTATATTATTAATAAGGACCAAACCCTAGAATGATTAAAGTTGTAGTAGTTTAAGGGATATCATTAGTGATGAAACCTTGAATTCTAGTATCTTTGTAAAATAAGACCTTGAGATTTGTTCTATGAAAAGTAAACTGGATTTGATAGTGATCTAGGGTTTTGAGGTAGATAATCTGAACGGTACATGAGCAACATGTAATGACTTAGAGAAAAGAGTAAGACATAAACTTGAAATGTAACAATAAGAAAGTAGCATAGAAATCGGAGTATTATCCGATATATGATATAAAGATAGCTGATGAAGTTCATGTTTTAAGACATGGCGTCACTATCTTTATGATGTGACAATAGATTATCACCCTGGTAAAGAGAATATGGTGGCTGATGCTTTCAGCAGAAAGTCAAGTTCAACAACTAATGCATTCTCTATGGCAGGTTTCAATAGAGACCTGTTAGTAGAAATGTGGAAGTTGAACTTAGGCTTAGGGGTGACAACACAAAGTGATTTGATTGTATAGATGTAAGTTAAGCCTACTTCTTATGATCAAATCAAGGAACTACAAAAGGGTGATAGTGAATTAAGCCAGACCATGCATGACTTGATAGGAGGAAAAGAGACTAGAGTTTAAGTTTTTAGATGATAAGATGTTGAATTAGTATAACATGTTGTGTGTACCTCGAGATAGTGTAAATTTCTTTTAAGGGGAAAAGGCTGAAAAGAAAGATTTTTATAGAAGTGTATGTTTTGATGTATGCTATGCTTTCGGGAAACACCAGGATGTATATGAATCTCAAGAAGTTGAAATGGATGGTCAGATATGCAGAAGGATGTAGCTGGGTATGTGATTAAAAGTAGTGTATACCAGTAGGTTAAGGTTGAACCCTAGAAATCTATAGCTACCTTGTAATCTTTTTCTATGCCTAAATGGGAATGGGAATTTATCACAATGGATTTTGTGGTAAGATTACCCAGGACACCTAGAGGTTGTGATTTGATATGAATGACTGTGGATAGATTAATTTAGTCTGCTCACTTTCTTCATATTAAGTCGACCTTTGATGTCTCGAGACTTGACTAAGATATACATGGATAAAATAATTAGGTTGCTTGGTAATCCAGTTTCAATCATATCATATTGAGTTTAAAAATACACAACTGATAATGGTACGGTTTGAGTATGAACCCAGAAAACACAGATTTGGTAAATCATTAGATGCATGATTTCAAGCTAGCAAGACAGCATTAAAATATGTAAATAAACCTAAATGCATGCTTCCTGTTATGTTAATGTGTGTGACTTAACATTTACATGAATGGGCACGATTCTCTAAGATATTATCAGAAATTCTCAAGTACTATTAAATATTTGTGATATGATACGTAAATAACTCTTAATTGAGTTATGTGGTGCATAAACTAGGAATTTGGTTAATATGCACGTACTTCGAGAAATTTCAGATAATCGATAAATATTACAGATGGTTTCTTATAAGTGGAGTAAATTACTCTTGTTGGTGTAATAAAATGTTCAATTACATGAAATTCAGTATGTATGTGCCAAAATTGATTTGAGTTTGGAATATTTATGAATTTTTAATCTGTCTACATGCATGATATAAACATTACTCAGTAATTACAATGATTTGAAATATACTGCTCTGCCAGTTCCAGAATAATACTGTATTGTGATTTGAATTGCAATCAAACAGATGAGATAATGGAAACCCTAAGAGTAGGGTGTTGCCATGTGATTAGTGAATGAGATAACCCTAAGAGTAGGGTGTTGGCATGTGATGAATGAACAAGGCAAATGAAACCCTAAGGATGGGGTGTACGATGAATCAAGTATCTTGATATCAATTTTTATTATAAGATGTGATGATGTTTAACAGTTAAATTGCATGATTTTAATTTTAGTACCAAATTGACATGCATTCTGTTTATTTAAGAACTTTAGATGTCTGCATGTATACTATAATGATTTCTCGGTAATTACCATGAATTGAGATACTGCTATAACAGTTCTGGAAAGACAATGTTTTGTGGGTTGATCTGGAATCAGATCAAATGTGTCCTAGGTTAAGGGACCTATGCGGATGGTTGATCAGAGGATCAAGAAACTCACGAATTGTGAGGTACCATTAGTGATAGTTTTGTGGAAAAACACAACCTAGAGGAAGCCACATGAGAGTTTTGGGTTTAAGATGCATAACAAGTTTTCTTTCCCTTTTAGGAATTTCGGGACGAAATTCTTTTAAGGGGAAAAGGTTGTTATGACCCACTCCATGATTAACTAATAAATACCTTGAATTACGTGAAGACATCTCAATTAGTGTTGAGTATCAAATTAAATATCATGGATAATCAAAATAAGTTAAGATGTGAATCAATAGTTGAGTTTGAATCACCTGAGGCGACTAATGATATCAATGTTGATTAATTAGTTAATTAAGTTGAGTTGAGTACTCACTGTTGCAATTAGTGATTTGACCAGTTGTGACAAGCTAGTTAACATAATTTTATGCCTTGGGATGATAGAGAATTCCGTGTTTGAAAGTTTGTAAGAAGAATCGTCCAACTCGGACCTACGAGTCACAAGTTATGACCTTTTTAGTTTCTAGGGTTTAAGTTGCAATTTTCCCAATTATTTATTTTAATGGGGCGGTTGCTTTCTTTCCCTTATCTTCTCCTTTCTCAGCCGATACCCGATGGAACAGTAGGCACGACGCTTGAGCAGGGTCTGGACCTGCGGCATCTTGAAGCTGATAGCCGCCCTAGGGCTCTCAAGCTCGACTCCAGGAGAAATCACCTCCTCTCCTTCTTCCCTTTATCTTTCCCCCTCTCTCCGTTTGCCCTAGCCACAGCCTACCGAGCAGCCAAGCTGCTAGGACGCCACCTAGCAGAGGCCGCCCAAGCTGCTGGTGCAGCAAGTCACCGGCTAGAGGGACCTTTGGTGCAGCCAGCCCTCCAAACTTCGGCGCCGAGGTCGACCAAGGAGCTCTAGCCCGGATCTGGAGCCTAGCCATAGTTCAACCACCCTGAGCCCTAGCTGGCAGAACATCGGTCGACCTGCAGCTACTGCTGCACGGCGCACGACCAAGGAGAAGTCCGTTGGTTGATTTGAAATTCTGGGAAGGTACTTCCTACCTCCTATTCATGGCCATAGATTCAACTTTGCAGCTTTAGATGTGCCAAGTATTAAGCACGGTCCTCCGTTTCAATTTGTCAGTAATTGTAGAGGTGTCTGTTCTGTAAACATGTTTGAATTAGAACTCTATGGCGTGGCATTTACCAAGGAGATGATGCCCTTGTGCTTGGTCTAGATTTTAGACAAGGAATTCGTAGCCTTAGCTAGACCTAGTGGTTGTTTGAATCAATTTAGATTCGTGCATGATGTTACTGTTCTATTGCAGGGTCAGCATTCCGATCGGCCGAATTTGGTATGATTCGGCCGAGTTTCCTTTATAAGGAAATCAAGCAGGGATTTGATCGGCCGAGATTGTAGACTGATCGGCCGAGTTATCAGCCGATCGGCCGAGTTTCTAGTTTGGTCGGCTGAGTTTCAGTACAATGAGTAGTAGTTCATTCAGTAATCATTATTTAACTCAATTTAAATGTTTAATTGCTTCTGTATCAATTGATATAACTTCTAAACAGTGTAGTTCATACAATAGAGTATGTTAGATTCATTAGAATTGAACTACGTGATATGCTTAATGAAAATGATGAAATTTCCTGTATTTATAGTTGCAATGTATTTACTGATTTCAAAATAGATGTTTAGCATTGAAACTAGATAAATGATACTGAATCATGTTTAATTACGATAAAGAATATATATATGTGCTTCTTGTGATGTTCAGATTGTGCAATAAGTATGGAATGTGATTTTCCTGTTTAAATGTTTATTTGTTAATCAGTTAATAGACCTATATGCCCTAACACCGTAGAACCCCTTAGACAGGTCTGCAACTTTGGGGTGAAACTCGTGTTGCAACATCATCCGTGCTTGTGTCACGGACAAACGAGGAAAGAGAGGCAGTGTCCAACAACAATCGTGCTTGTGTCACGATGGCACTGGGAAAAAGAAAACTTGGTTATCTAACACCATTCGTGCTTGTGTCGCGAAGGTAACCCTGTGAGACTCTCCGCCGGTGTACTCAGGTTAAAGGAGAAGTCTGGAGCACACGTGGTTGTGCAGAACACGTGGTTGTGCGTTGAGGCCCTTGAGTGCCTGAGAGTCCTGTGCAGACCAGGACGAGTAGTCAGACTTAGCACTTCCCGGGTGTGTCGCTAAGTCTTGTACGGTGGGACCGTAGCATGAACTTGCTGCGGATCTTTATATGCATAGTACACTGCATATATTTAGGGCATAATAATAAAATGAATAAATAATCCAGTAGGTTCACAGTAAATTTATATAACTGTTCATTTACCTGAAATACCGGTTGATGCTTAGAAATGTGATTATTATCTGTATATCTGCTATGTCAATAGAACTGCCCTGTTTGAACTGTATATATGTTTATTTTCAGTTAATAAACCTGATGAGTTGTTTAGTGATAGCTAAGTGAAATGCTATTCACTGAGCGAGTAGGCTCATACCTCTACTCAAAACATTTTCAGGTTATCATCAGCAGCAGGAAATCTGAAGGATCGTTTCATCCTAACGCCTAGTTTGTAGAAGGAATATGTAGTAAGTAGTTAGAGGTCTCTTAGTCCTTTTCCCCTCGATCTTTGGGACAAGGTGTGAGTGAGAGAGTGAATGTGTATAAAGATGTAAATTATCTGTTATGCTTTATTTTATGTCGGACAATGTAATATGATGAAGACTCTGCTTGTATTGCTAATCAGTTAATAAAGATGTTTCTGTAGTTTGTTTAGTTTCATTTTACATCTTAAATCAGATTATCCTATTAATGTCTTTAATATGTTTTAAAAAGTGAAGAGTGGTTGGCTTATGTGTAAATCCCATCATGTCGCGCCCTAATCTTGCGGTTTGTGGTTAATGTGAGATCGGGGTGTGACAAACAACCCAACACTAGTGGCTTGATGAAGACACTTGTTAACAAATATCAAGATGAAAAAAAGGTTCGTAACGACATAAAATCCATCAAGAAGTCAAGATACTCTGAAGAACTATAAGATATAGAAGCACCACTAGAGTTCGACAGTGAGTAGAGTCAAATCTCATATGGCTAGCCAAAACCACAGATACAGGTGTTGACCTTTACTAGTCAAGAACCACTATCTTCGACATACAATTGGGGGTGAACAACTACACCATCTGCAGCCATTCCATCTAAGGGTGTACTAGTGCAAGAACATAATGTCTAAGCATTTGCAGTGTGAGACATCTATGACACATGCAATAACTCTATAGAATAACCTAGTTAATGATCATATACAAGAATCTATGGATACTAAAGGTCAGAAGACTACAACTCCAGCATAGAAGAAGAACTCTAATATAGTCAGCCCCATGTTTTACCCTCCACCACCACCTTGGAATTTCCCTCTTGTTCTATGACCATATGGATACCCACCTCATCCAAGATTAGTCACAGAACTATCAACTCGGAGTGTGCTTGATGATCCAACACACTATTGAACACATTTTGATAGAAATCTTGTAGAAATATAGAGATCTATAGGTCAAGATAGTATAAAGTTAACACCTTTAGAGGGCATAATTAGAAGATCACAAAGCCTAATTGCCAAATCATGATAAATGTAGATGGATTTTTAGAGATGACTACTTCTCACACCAAAGCCATAGAGGAGATACCAACATAGTAATTGGGACAAATATTCTCATCCTTAGGGGTCCCTCTTAGTAAGGCTCTCCCATTGGTCAAGCACCTTGAGAAGTTCCCATCCATAAGGAATCCTCATAATCCCTTGCAAAAGAGATACAATCCCAAAGTTTGTGGGATTATCATCACACCAAAGGACACAGAACAAGCTCATGTATGGTCCTCAACCTCAAGCACACCATTAAAGACATAATTGGTGTGTCCACAGGATACTCAATCAATTGAACTTGCCTAAATGTACCTTAGGCACACAACAAGGTCGTTAAAAATATATAAAACCCGATGAGTACACTCTTATAGAATTCCACAAGCGCACGGGCTTGGGAGTAGTATAGGGTGGTAATTCAAGGTCGAACCCAAGGGAGAGAAGGGGAACTAAATCTATGTTTGTTTTGGCTAGGTTCCTACAATAGAGTCTAGGGTTCAAGGGTTTAGCTCAGATTTGGTTGAGTTACACTAACGGTTCAAACATGCAATTAAAGTAGAGCAAGAATCAAAACCTAACTTAACCCTAGAAAATTTAATTCTAATCAGCAAAGAAAAGGAGCTAAGTAAGAAAATATACAAATTACACTAAAGCAAACAAGGAAAGTTAACACTAACACTAAAACAATCCTAAGTAACACTCTAGAGGAGGAAACTAACTAAACTAGACAACAAACTAACTAGACTAGCAACTAGAAACTAGGGCAAGTAAAAGACTAAGTTAGCAGCTAACTAGCTAAAGCAACAACAAACAAGCAAAAATGAATGCTAACTAATCTAGCAAGACCTAGATACCATGAACAATACTATTAACAAAATAGGCAAGTAAAGAAACTAACTAAGCAAGCATTAACTAGAAAGTTAGCAATTAGGGTTTAGATGAAATTATGGGAGGTGTCGGTCGTTTGGGGTAATGTGACTAGAAGCTAGGTTGGGGTTCATAACATGCACACAATACCCATTCATTTAGATTGTTAAACCAGACAACAAGATATATGCTAGACAAATACCCTAAACTACTAAATGGCCACGTATGGAATAGGGTGTATGAAGGGGAACTACACCCTACAACCCCCTATCCCACCTTGAGGGGCTTGCTTGGATTAGGGTTTAGTTGGAATTCTACTAGAATTAGGCTTCTAGGATAGTATCTCTTAGATCAATTGGAGGGTCAAGGGTAGTGATTGAGTTGAATGAGGGTATTTCACCTCACATCACCCAACATCCAGCCTTTAGATAGCTCTAGGCTAATTGCACTAAATGCTTATAAACTAGATACTTAGATCTCAGACCCAGGATTAGGAGGGATATATATATAGGGGATATGTTTAATGCCCGCGCGGGTAACAATTGTTCGCTACCCGTGGTTGTAAACATGGTGGCATCAATTGTAATTACTACATGCCGCTCCAACGATATTGTGGTAATGCCCTGCTGCAAAAATTCGCGGATCTTGCTGTGCCCGATTAAATCACGCCTCAAGCAAGAAAACACAAAACGATGCCAAACAGAAGCGGCGCGAAGTTCACGCAGGCGCGGCGCAGAGTCCCGGCAGGCGCAGCTGGTGCTCCTTCCAGCCGTGAGCCTCATCATGACGTCGAGAAAGGTCTCCTCGTCGCAGGGAATGGAGATGGGGCCGGCACTGTACTCGAACCTGTACTCCTCCTCGGCACCGGCAAGGAGCTCCCGAAACGCCGGGTGGTGGAGGTGTGCCGCGCGGACGGCGTACCTCCTCAGATCGGAGCCACCGGCACTGGATCCAGCCAGTTGTACTTGCTTATTACAGATGAGACTATTACAATATGTGGATCGGAGCCACCGACACATGGCGCATGTTAGCTGGAGTAGCTACTTGAGTATTAACCCTGTTGAGAGGCAGCAACCGACATCATCTATCCGCAGGCAGGAAGGCATTACCTCGCAGCAGACCAACTGGCAGGACCAGTTATCAGAGCCAGAGCCAGGTAGCCAGAGATTAGGGAGACGAACAGATTGCACTCTCACCGCCACTACCCGTCTTCTCCAAGTTGCAACCAGGATTCAGATGCAAGCCAGGCTGCTCCCCCCATACACTATATGCTAAGTTGTGGTTATGAATGAGGCAGGGAAGGGAAGGCGATGTATCGGCACGAACACCGGCGGGAAGGAACCGCCTCGTGGTGCTTCACTCCGAACGGGAAGGCTGCCTGGAACCAGACCACTAGAAGCAAGGTCCAGAGAAAACAACAAACGGAGATGGTGGGCGAAAGCAGTACACCTCACAGCAGTCAGGACGAGAGCACCGAATAGGGAAAAGGAAAGGGAGGACGGAGAAAGAAAAGGACTAAAGCAGCTATAGTGGGCACATGAAGTGAATCGAGTTCTGGTCCTCACAGTCACTGCCGGATATATCAACTCTATCAACCAGGGAAAAAGCAAGGGCAGCTTTAGGCTTTGATTAACCTGGTGCCCCCTACCGGACACCCCCTTTTTCGATCACTTACCCCCACCGAGCACTGCACTGACTGTGGGATATATATATATATATATATATATATATATACACACACGGTTGGCTCGTGCCTATTACAATATGATTTCCATATTACAGATGAGACTTGCTTATTACAATATGAATACCCATATTACAAAACTGTCACCTACATTACGGGTGGCTTTTGCCTATTACAATGTAATTGTCCATATTACATATGATACTTGATTATTACAATATGACTATTCATATTACAAAATTGTCACCTACATTACGATTGGCTCTTGCCTATTACAAAATGATTGTACATATTACATATGACACTTGCTGATTATAATATGACTATCCAAATTACAAATGGTCACCTACATTACGGTTGACTCTTGCCTATTACAAATATAACTATCCATATTACAGATGACACTTGCTTATTATAATATGACTATCCAAATTACAAACGGTCACCTACATTACGGTTGACTCTTGCCTATTACAAATATAATTGTCCATATTACAGATGGAACTTGCTTATTACAATATGAGTATCCATATTACAAAACTGTCACCTACATTAGGGGCTATTACAATGTGACTGTCCATATTACATATAACACTTGATTATTACGGGTGGCTCTTGCCTATTACAATGTGACTGTTCAAATCTATCTTTGTGTAACTATTCAAATCTCTAATGTGCCACATGAGTTTGTAGTTGATTAGTGCGTTAATGAGGCATGTCCAAATCTATAATGTGCCGCATGAGTTTGTAGTTGATTAGTGCGTCAGTGAGGCATGTTCAAATCTGTAATGGCTTGTTCTTTTTGTGTAGTTTTGTGAAAGTGATTTTGTAACCTTCTATGTACTTCACTTGTGTTTGTAATCTATCTTTGTGTTACCTTGTTCTCCAGAAGTTGTATGTATACTTTGAATATGTTACAAAGAATATATTCTGATCAGTTGTTATTCTTTTTGAAGAATATGTGTTTGTCTTTGTGTGCAATGGATACTCTTAATGTTGTTACATTTACTCTTTCAAAGTATAAGAGTAATTGAGTTTGAATCATAGTGTTTCTTTTCTATGCTATCACAATTACTCTTATTGCTGTTAGAGTTACTCGTAGTGCTCCTTCAATTACTCGCAGGGTTGTCACAGTTACTCATAGTGCTTTTTCAGTTACTCGTATTGTTTTCACAGTTACTGTAACTGCTATTTGAGTTACTCGTAGTGCTCGTTCAGTTACTCGCATTGTTGTCATAGTTACTCGTAGTGTTTCACAGTTACTCACAGGTTTTTTTTAGTTACTCGCAGGCTTTTTTAGTTACTCGCAGGATTTTTTCAGTAAGGTAGGTGATAATTTTATAATATAGATACGCGTATTGTAATAAGTAAGTGTCATATGTAATATGGATAGTCACACTGTAATAGGCAAGAGGCAACTGTAATGTAGGTGACAATTTTGTAATATGGATAGTCATGTTGTATTAAGCAAGTGTCATATGCAATATGGACAGTCACATTGTAATAGACAAGAGCCAACCATAATGTAGGAGACAGATTTGTAATATAGATACTCATATTGTAATAAGCAAGTGCCATCTATAATATGGACAGTAATAGGCAAGAGTCAACCGCAATGTAGGTGCGAGCTTGCAATATGGATAGTCATTTCTCTGTGTACATTAAAAATATCCACCTTCCTTATAATTTGTTCCTACAAATTACGGTTTCTTTATATACATTGTGTACACAAGTCCACCTACATTACTATCTAATAATGCATGTTACAAATTTGCTATGTTACTCACGGGATGGATTTAGGGTGAAGAAGAATGAATACCCCACTCCTCGATTTAGAGGGTAGGGAGAAGAGTAGTAGTGGGGAGTGGTACAACTAGCAGTATTGCTGCAACGGGCAGCACGGAGGAACAGAAGATGAGGATTAGAAATGAAGACGGGAGGGAGGGAGGTAGTGGATCAGATCTAATCAGAGGGCTTGTGCCTTGTGGCGTGTGGGTGTTTCGTCTGGAGGATGTTGTCCGTCAGATTCGTAATTTTGAGAATAAGGGGAAATTGATACACAGTAGATCTACAAGATGGGGATGGGAACGAAAGCAGGAAGGCAGACAATAGTACTGGAAGGGGGTGTCCCTACTGCAAGTGGTGTCAGTAGCCATGTCACTATGATCGTTGGCAGGAAGAGCATGTCGTCGGAAGCCTCCACCACCGGTGGCGGTAACCTCGTCGGGGCGATTGCCGAAAGGAAGAGCACGTCTTCACAGGCCACCATCACCGGCGGCAGCATGGGAGGAGGTGACAAGAGATTGTCAGCAAAGGGGGCACGAAGGTTGCCGGATCACGACGACAAGAGAGGTGTCGTTGTCGGGAACAACAACGCCACCGCACCAATCCACGGCGGGAGAAAGTCGGTCTCGGACGTAGAGAGCGCTGGGTCATGAATATAGCTGGGATGCATCACGGCGTTTCTCGGCATGAGGGTCCTCGCCTCTGACATGCCGGTGCTGATGCAGGTCCATGTGTTCCGGTGCGCGATAAGGTCGCTTGACGTGGTAGAGAAGATCAGCACGAGACAGGTCGTGCTAGGGAAGACGACCATGGTAATCTTTCAGAAGAAGACAGATTAGGTAAAGTCAGAATATCCACAAACTATATTCCTGAATCACGATTTTGACCGTTCATGTCTGAGGATGGCAGGTCAAAAGTATTGTGCCTGTCTTCCAGCAACCGGCTCCACTTGGACGACATCTCCGATACTCTCTACTGGAGGTCATCGCTTTTCTCAGAGGTCAGTGCGTCGACTGTTAAGGAGCTGCGCCGGATCAAATCCGCCAAACAGATGGGGTCGACTAAGAACGTCAGATCAAATCCCCAACTCAATCGCAAACCTGACCTCTCTCCAAGCATTAGATCTGTCTGAGAATCGCATCGCGTGATCTCGTTCGGGAGTGTGTTGACTGCTTCCGGTGATTTTTCCGGCGAAATCAAGTCAGAGGAAGAGATATGCACGCATGCATCGACTTATTTACAGAACGGAATATTCCTGGAATTAGCAAAGTTGGTAGTATTTACAAGTGAGCCACCGTGCCTCCATCCACGGGTAATATAACTAAACTACCCACGCGGGCAGTGAAGACAAACTCATATATATATATATATATATATATATATATATATATATATATATATATATATATATATATATATATATATATATATATATATATATATATATATATGTTGGAATATGGTGTGCTATCTAGGGATCCACTAGTTGGACCTAGGAGAAAATATTAAAATCGCTCCATATAGGTCATTTTCTCTAAGAGTCTAGGTGGTTTCAAGAACAAATCACACGATAATCCATGTTTTCAAGCATAATCCACAAGTAATAGAAAATGAATTTATAAACGTACAAATTACTTCTGCTGACATGGCATTACAGTCACATTTAACCCCCAAAATCCCACTTAGAGGGGCTTATCTACTCATAAAAAATGAAAAGAAGAAGAAGAAGAGGAGGAGTAAATGGCCATGGAAGCTTGTGAATACTCCTACTTCTTCACCTCCTAGCTTAAGAAGCACGTCCTTCTCCCTCCTTGGTGGTTGGATGGCATGGAATGGTGGATGAAAGTGGTCAAACACCTATAAAACTAGGGTTTTGAGGTAGGGGATGGTGGAAATGAAGTGGGAGTAGGTGAGAGCTCAATGAATGTGGTAGTGGGTGGCAATAAGTGCTAACCTCTTTCTCCCATCCACCACCCATGTATATACAAAGGCTTGGGAATCATACGGTTAAGTGGGGGGAAATAGGAAAATTAGTGCATAAATGAACTAGGATTTGTTGGTAGAACGACCATTCTGGGTAGAATAGTTGTGATGGGTGTAAGGTATCACGGTCATTCTACGAGAGAATGGGCGTACTAGAGATGAAAACATGTCATGTTAAATTTGGTGTTTTGAAGGTCAGTTGCACGATCATGGTGGAGTTTATGTAGAATGGTAGTGATGGGTAGGACGAGCGTTGGGGTAGGGAAATGGCACAGATGTTCTAGGGAGAAAAGACATGCTAGGAAGCACATATGTGGTGGTTGGGTTGGATGGTGGTCGTTCCTCCAAGAACAAGCCTACTGGACATGGGTAACATGGCCATTCTGGTTGGCATGGTCCTACTAGAGGCTTCTTGGAATGATCATGTTAGCCTTCATGGCCATGTTAATGGGCTTGCTGTAGCCACTTTTCAACTGTGGTTTTATTGTGAATTCTTCTTTGGTAGCATAGTAGTTCCCTGGTATCGCGGCTGTATTGGGGCTTCTTCCTTGCACTTTGATCTTAATTTACAATCTTTGGAGTTCTTTGCTTTGGCTTGACTCTTGGTCATTAGGGGTAGGTTCGGGAAGCTCTTGGATCTCCTTAGGATCCTCTAAAGGTAGAGGAATCCTTAAATCATCATCCTTCTCTCCCAATGAACTTGTGTTCGTGGATTTTTTGTATATGCTTCCTCAACTGTAATTTTGCTATGAATTCTTATTTGGTAGCATGGTTATTCTATGGTACCACAATTGTTTTGGCACTTCTTCCTTGCTTTTTGTTTTTAAACTTCACAATCCTTGGAGTTCTTTGCTTTGGCTTGACTCTTATCCACTAGGGGTAGGTTGGGGAAGCTCTTGTCTCTCTTTAGGATCCTCCAAATGTAGAGGAACCATGAGATCATCCTCCTTCTCTCCTATTTATCCAAAGTGTGGTTCAAGTATCTCAAAAACATGCAAAGAACATTCATAATTACATTTGACAGTAACCCAATTATTTAAGGAAATAATATGCGTTCTAACAAGTTTAGATGTGATTAAAGAACAAACAACACAAGATTAATCCCTAAATGAGGGTTGCATCACCACCCCAAATGTAAAACATACTTGTCCTCATGTATGGTCCAACTCAGTCTCATCTTTAATTCGTTCAAGTTAAACATGGGACAATGCAATCATCATGATGTTCATTGGATAAAGTAAGTTCACATATGGAATTAGGCATACAGTTCACTACTCTCTATTCAGTTTTCTATTTTTTCATGTATACAAGTAGAGAGCACAAGAACTTATAATATGGGATACCAATCACACATGTAAGTGATGCAATTTTCAAAGTGCTCAACGTAGACCGTATAATGCATGGCATACATCCAAATGGTTAGATATGTTGTTTCACTTGCTAGAACTTCATGATACACTTCACTGCATCTCTTATGACCCACTTGTCTTGTATAGGGGTGTTGATGTGTGTTTACTACCTTTATTAAACACAAGTGCACGTGTTGAAGTAATAAAGGACAAAAGAGGCATGTATATTGAACTCGGGGAAATGTGAACCCAAAGACTAATACTGACTATGACTCGATCAGCTAGACCTATTGAAACAGGTGATTGAGTGATTAACTGACTAATTGCAAGAATTAAAAATAAATTAATAAGGTTGTGATCACAAATGGAATGGACTCCCTAGGAATATAGTTTCACCATAGTTTGTACTGCAATTAACATTATTTATCAATATTTAGTTTTCCTAACCCTGGACTAAGGGACCTTTAGCAAGAATTACCCACTCTCGCAGTGCAATTCACTACATAATCTAATACAAACCCCACTCTCATAGTGTTTATTTATTATTTAGGTGATTTAACAAATCCTCTAGGGTATACCTTCATAGGTGTAAGCCCTCTCTCGAGGCACGGTCTAGTCTATGTAAATTTATGATGTATCCAAACCTTAATCCCTCTCTTGAAGCAATTAACGGTATAAGATATCTCTATGGTGATCAAGCATAGATAATTCTTGAATCGTAGAGTTATGTCCAAAAATTAGGAAAAACATATATGTTAACTCATAATGTCAAGTACAACACATAACTGAGCTACTCCCAGATCCTAAAGAATTAGGGGATTAGCCCCGCTTAATTTCAGTTGTCATACACATAGACAAGGAAGGTGAAGGTGAGGAAAACTTTAAAGAAATAATGGAAACCCCTAGAGAAGATGATCATGTTGACTCCCTCTGATAAACATGGCTATTTGTTGTCCTCTGGATGCTAATTAGTCCATCATATGTGTTTGAATCATTCAGAATGTAGCTTTGTCCTCTCCATTCTCTTCTCACAGTTCTCGTCTGTAGTGCAATGAACTCCAACATGATTATAACGTCTATCCAAAATCCTCCCTAGTCATAAGATTGACTTAGGGCATCGTTAAGTCATGGTTGTTGGATCAATAATAATCTTTAATCTCGTCTGATCGTGACAAGTCGGTACCACCGATAGAATTTCGGTGGCACCGAGCCCTCTTCTAGGTCATGATTCCCTATGAGTGTCGATACTATCGACGAAAGCATCGATAGCACTGGGTTGCCCCTGACATCTCTTGACAATTTTTCTAGGGACAAACCGGTACCACCAAATGGAGGTCGGTGGCACCGAACGACTTCAGACGAGTTACTTTTGATCAGGTTGGTAGCACTAATCCTTTTGTCAGTACCACCGAGCTACTTCAAATCATATTTGTCCTTTTCTTCCATTGTCAGTACCATCGGCATGCTTGTTGGTAGTTGATGCGCCTCCGCTAGCGGTGCTTTTATAGCCCACGAGGTCGGAGCGCACGGGATATGGGATTGTGCTTTCGATATTTGTATGGTCCCACACTAACTACCTACGTCTACTAAGACACTACGCCCGCAAGCACACGGGGTCGTGTCGTAGTATAGGTGAGGCGGCAAGTACGGGGTCGAACCTCGGAGATAGAGGGGGCGCTAGAGTTAGTTGGCGTGAGCTACGTTCCTAGTGCGGAGAGTAAGGTTTTAGGGTTTTAAGGTTGATTGTTGGTCTTTTCACTTCTTTGGGACTTTCAAGAGATCCTTGTAGTAAATCCCTTTCTCATCCTCATCTAAGCATTCATCTTCATCAAATTCTTCTTCTACCATCATGACAATATCAAAATCTTGGTTGGCCTTGTCCGGGCCGACCTCAACGACAGGTTTCAACCTTTTCCCATTAACGGCAAATTCTTTAGCTCCCTCTTTTGTGCAAATGATCACTGCCCCGGATGGGTACACCTTCTTGACAAGGTACGGGCCTTCCCATCTAGAACGAAGCTTTCCGAGAAAGAACTTCATTCTTGAATTGTATAGCCATACCCATTTGCCGGGCTCAAACTCTTTCTTCTTTATGATTTTGTCATGTAGAAACTTGGTTCTTTCCTTATAACTCTTTGACATTTCATAGGCTTCATGCCGCATCTCTTCTAGCTCATGCAATTGAAACTTTCTTCTCATTCTGGCACTCTCTTCATCAAAGTCCATCTTCTTCAAGGCCCACAGTGCCTTGTGTTGCATCTCAACCGGCAAATGGCAACTCTTACCATAGACAAGCTTGAACGGTGTAGTGTCGATCGGGGCTTTATATGCAGCCCTATATGCCCATAAAGCTTCATTGAGTCGAAGTGACCAATCCTTACGGTCCGGTCGCACCGTCTTCTCTAAAATGAGCTTTATCTCCCGATTTTCTAACTCAACTTGACCACTCGTTTGAGGGTGGTAAGGAGTAGCTACACGATGGTTAACTCCATGTCTCTTTAGCAGCCCTTCGAAAGTGCGGTGGATGAAATGACTCCCGCCATCACTAATCATAGCCCTTGGAACACCAAAACAACTAAAGATGTTGGATTTCATGAAATCACACACCACCTTATGATCATTTGTCCTTGTTGCCACAGCCTCAATCCATTTTGATACATAGTCTACGGCGACCAAGATGTAGACATACCCAAAAGAAGGAGGGAAAGGACCCATAAGGTCAATCCCCCAAACATCAAACACTTCTACCACAAGAATAGGTGATAGAGGCATCATGTCCCTCTTTGAGATGGTGCCCACTTTTTGGCACTTTAAGCAACCTTTGCAAAAGTCATGAGCATCTTTGAATAAAGTCGGCCAGTAGAATCCACATTGAAGAACTTTGGCGGCCATGTGTTTCCCTCCAAAATGGCCTCCGCACACTCCGGAATGGCACATAGATAAGACTTCTTGCTGCTCCATCTTCGGAATGCACCTTCTAATGAGTTGGTCCGGGCAATACTTAAAGAGGTGAGGGTCATCCCAAATGTAGTTCTTTACCATAGCAAACAATCTCTTGCTTTCCTCTCTTGTCCACATGCTCGGTATCCTCCCACTAGCTAGGAAATTCGCTATGTGCTTGTACCATGGCTTTTGGACAGATGAGACTAAGAGGAGTTGTTCATGTGGCATTGTCTCTTTGATTGGACTTGTCACATCAAAAGGTCCCTCAAGGCAAGAGAGATGATCTGCAGCACCATTTTCTATTCCTTTCTTATCCACAATTTCTATGTCAAATTCTTGGAGCAACAAAATCCATCGGATCAACCTTGGTTTTGAATCTTTCTTGGACATGAGATACTTCAATGCAGCATGGTCCGTGTAGATTGTCACCTTGTTTTGCAAGAGATACGACCAGAACTTGTCAAGAGCGAAGATCACCGCAAGTAACTCCTTCTTGGTAGTCGTATAGTTTCTTTGAGCATCATCTAATGTTTTGCTTGCATAATAAATAGCATGAGGAATTCGGCCAATGCGTTGACCCAGCACAGCCCCCACCGCCATATCGGATGCATCCGTCATGATCTCGAACGGCAAAGAGAAATTCGGGGGCTGCATGATAGGAGCAGAAATAAGCCTCTCTTTTAGATGATTGAAGGCTTCAACACATTTGTCATCAAACTGAAATTCAACATCCTTCTCAAGTAATCGACATAGTGGTCTTGAGATTTTGCTAAAGTCCTTGATAAAACGCCGGTAGAATCCTGCATGTCCCAAGAAAGATCGAACATGTCTTACGGTCAAAGGAAAGTCGAGTGTAGAAATAAGGCCCACCTTGGCCTTGTCAACTTCAATCCCATCTTTCGAAACTCGATGTCCCAGAACTATACCCTCATGTACCATGAAATGACTTTTTTCCCAAGATAGAACTAAGCGAACTTTCACACATCTTTCCAGAACTGCAGCTAGATGTAGCAAGCATTCATCAAAGGTCTTCCCGAAAACTGAAAAATCATCCATGAAAACCTCAAGTGACGAATCAAGCATGTCAGCAAAGATCGAGGTTACACATCTATGGAAAGTGGAAGGGGCATTGCACAATCCAAATGGCATTCTCCAGTAGGCAAATGTACCACTTGGACAAGTGAATGTCGTCTTTTCCTAGTTCACCGGATGCACAGCAATATGAAAATATCCTGAGTATCCATCAAGAAAACAGTAGAAGCTCTGCCCAGCCAATCTCTCTAGAATCTGATCAAGAAACGGAAGTGGGTAGTGGTCCTTCTTTGTCTTTTCGTTGAGCTTACGGTAATCCATGCACATTCTCCACTTTGATTTCTCTCTCACCGTCATAAGCTCACCATCGGCATTTTCTGCAACTGCAATCCCGCCCTTCTTGGGCACAACTTGGATGGGACTCAACCACGTACTGTCAGAAATGGGGTAGATGATCCCTGCATCAAGCAACTTAACAACCTCTTGAGTTACAACGTCCTTCAATTTTTGGTTTAGTCTTCTTTGCATTTGACGGGTCGGTCTCGCATCTTCTTCTAAGTATATCCGATGCACACAAATGGAGGGGTCAATCCCTCTCAAGTCAGCAATAGACCATCCAATGGCTTGGATGTTCTTCCTTAAGACTTCCATCAAGGCATCTTCTTGCTCAAGAGAGAGAATAGAGGAAATGATCACCGGGAGGGTGTCATTTGAGCCAAGGAAAGCATACTTCAATCCTTCAGGAAGTTTCTTCAACTCAAGAACGGGGGGTGCTTCAAGGGAGTTCTTCAAAGGTGCAAAAAGAGAAGGAAGGTCCTGACTTGCAGCCACTAAGGCTAGCTCACACTCTTCCTCATCTTCATCATCATCATCAGGGAACTCAACAATTGGTTCAAGACCTCTACCTTGAGTAGCAGTCTCAATCCACGCAGGTAGGAACTCTTCAACAATCTCATCTAGGCATTCCACCAAATAACAATATTCCTCGGTGGCTCCTATCACTTCAGCTATAGTAGAAGACTTGAAAATGTTCAACCTGATCTTCATGTGCATGAATGTAACATACATGGTCCCAGTTCTCACATGGATCACGGCATCAGCTGTGGCTAACAAAGGTCTCTCCAAGATGATTGGCACCTTTCTAGCTTCCTTTTCCATATCAAGAATAATAAAATCGGCTGGGAAGAAGGCAGAAGTATCCTCATCAAGACGAACCAGCACATCATCCACACGCCCTCTAGGCGTCTTCACAGATCGGTCGGCCAACTGTAATATGCAATGGGCCGGCCTCAACTCCCCCATTTAGAGCTCAGTAAACAGATCATACGGCATCAAGTTTACGCTAGACCCCAAGTCAAGAAGAGCCTGGTCTATGCGATGTGCCCCGATATAGCACGAGATGATTGGAGCACCGGGGTCTTTTCTTTTCCGGAGGATGGTGTGTTGGAGAATGGAGCTCACTTGCTCAGTGAGTTTGATCTTCTTAGGTGTCCTCCCTGTTGTCTTTCTCTTGAAGGTGCACAATTCTTTAAGGAACTTTGCATAGGACGGAATTTGCTTGACTGCATCTAGAAGAGGTACATTGATTTTCACTTGCTTGAAGATCTCCAAGATATCATCCGCATGCTTCTTCTTTTTCTTTGCAGTAGAAGGTTCCTCAAGTGCATCAGGATATGGTGGGAGTTGGGATCCCAAGTAGTCCAAATCAACAGTATCATCTACTGGTATCACTGGAATCACAGTATCACAGCTCGGTATCACGGTATCAACACTGCCTCTCATCACAGTATCACTGCTCTACGTCACGGCATCAACACTGCCTCTTATCACAGTATCATCAATCTGCATCTCAGTATCAACTTGCTCTGCCTCAGTGTCATCTCTGCCAACAACTGTACCATGGGGTCTCTCCAAAGTCCTACCACTCCTCAATGTAGTCACAGCCTTCACATGCTCATGGGTGGTAGAAGGGGAGCTTGTTGAGGTGGTTGTGGTTGTTGGGGTGGTGGAGGCCTTTGGTGAGGGGGATTGGGATTTTGGAGGATGAATTGGGGTTGCGGTTGTTGTTGTGGTGGGGGGTGATATTGTGGAGGTGGTTGTTGGTAAGTGTGAGGTGGAGGTGGAGCGTATTGATAATTGAGCGGTGCTTGAGGAGGCAGAGGAGCATAAGGGTTCGGTGGGGCTTGGCAAGGTGGTGGAACATAAGCACTCGAAGTGCTCCCTAGAAAAGTCCCATCGTTGTTTGGATTTGGCATAGGTTGAGAGGGGAGTCTTCCTTCTTCTCTTCTAGCCAAAGAGAGAGAGATCTTATCCAGCCTCTGCTCAAGACGGCTTATAGACAGGCCATGTGCATTAACATCCTTTTTGACTTTGTCAAGGCTTCTTAGCCTTCCAAGAACCTCGTCCTCAAATTTGGAGCTGTATCGTGGCTTCTGCTGCCCCTGTCCTTGTCCATCCTCATTTGATTGTTTCCACGAGAAATTTGGGTGGTTCCTCCACTCAGGAGTGTAGGATTGGGACATCGGGCCCTGGTTGTTGCCACCACCAAAGGAATGCAATGTGTTAACTTCCTCGTCTACAGTCTCCACAGCCATCGCGGGTTGGCTAGAAGAGCCACCCACTTGATTCTTCATCATTTGCATCATATCTGCCATCATTTTCATCATATCGAGGTTGGCGGTGTTGCGTGCGGGAGCCACGGAGGAGGGTGGGGAAGTGTAGTCCTAGATGCAATGCCCCCCTTTTGTGGAAGCTCGGTGGCGAGAGTTCTCGGCTAGATGCTCAAACAGCGGCCATGAGTCTTCTGGTGGCTTTTCCATGAACGTGCCCCCGCAAGAAGAATCTACATTGTTTTGACTCTGCTCCTCAAGCCCAGTGTAAAAGGCCTGAACTAGCTGCCAAAGAGGAACCTCGTGGTGAGGGCAGTCACGAAGCAACTTCTGGAACCGCTCCCATGCCTCATGGAAGGGTTCGTTCTCTTTTTGGGTGAAGGACGTGATGCACCTTCTCATGTAGGATAACTTGGCTATTGGAAAGAACTTCTTCAGAAACTCATTCTTTACTTCATTCCATGTGACGAGCTCGGGCCTCGAAACATACCACTCCTTGGCCTTCTCTTTGAGAGAGAAGGGAAAGAGCGTCCTCCTAATCAAGTCGTCTGTGGCGGCAGGCGTACGGAATGTGGAGCACGTTTCCAAGAATGCATCTATATGGTGATAAGGATTTTCATTCTCCATTACGTAGTACGTGGGAAGAAGCCCCAAGAGTGTCGGTGGGATGGAAAATTGCTGCCTGGGCATTTGATCAACTAGCGTGGCGATGGGGGAATTGTAGTTCCCCGGCGTGAAATACTCATGAAGCGGGTGATGCGGCGGAGGTGGAACTTCCGGTGGTGGGTTGTTATCGGCCATCTCGGCCCCTTGGTGTAGATTGCGGCACGCTTGACGTCTTCTTCTCCCAATCTCGGGGTCGTAAACCACCAAGTCGGTGCAAGTCGAACGTGTGCTGCGCATGCACAGCTGTCACCTGTGCAAATCACAAACAAACAACAAGGAGCTAAGTTAGCGAACCAATATGCAAGAGTAACACAAAGAATAAAGAATAGCAATGGTGAGGGAAAAAGGAAAGGCTAAGCTACGCTATCTAACTAGGTCGAGTGCCTCTATCCCCGGCAGCGGCGCCAGAAAGCTTGATGCGCCTCCGCTAGCAGTGCTTTTACACCCCACAAGGTCGGAGCACACGGGATATGGGATTGTGCTTTCGATATTTGTATGGTCCCACACTAACTACCTACATCTACTAAGACACTACTCCCGCAAGTGCACGGGGTCGTGTCGTAGTATAGGTGAGGCGGCAAGTACGGGGTCGAACCTCGGAGATAGAGGGGCGCTAGAGTTAGTTGGCGTGAGCTACGTTCCTAGTGCGGAGAGTAAGGTTTTAGGGTTTTAAGGTTGATTGTTGGTTGATTACACTAAGAGAGCAAGTATGAAAAGCGATATGAAACTAAGTTATCAAAAGACTAAACTAGCAATCTAGGTGACAAACTAGCTAAACTAAGGCAAGGGCAAGATGGACTAGACTAAGCAAGCAATTAACAACTAAGGAATTGAATTAACTACTAAACAAGATCAAAGACCTAAATTAACACTAGCTAGTAGAACTAGGCAATTGACTAAAGTAACTAAAGCAACTTGAACTACACTAGCATTAACAAGCAGGCTAAGCGATTAAGGTTTTAAGCAAGATGATTAAGGTGGGTGGGCCGTTTGGGAAATGTCACTTTGATTTTAGTTGGGGGAGTTCATTAAACATGCATGGTGCTCAATTCATATCTAGATTACCAAACCAAACAACAAGGGCAATGCCATTAGAACATACCCTATACTACTAGTAGAAGACTAGGGTTAGGTGTAGTTCTAGTGAGATTGGCCAAATCTAGGTTTCTAGGGTAAGTGATAGTGGACAATTGAGGGTTGAGGGTAGAGATGGGAGTGGAGATGAAGGGGTTTAACCTCATGCCACTAGCCACTCTATCCTTTAGAAGGCCCTATGCAATTGCATCACTCTCACTTATACTAGCCACTTAAATCTCACACTCATTTGTAGGGGGAGGGATGTGTATGTGGGAACAAAGGGGGCTAGCTAGGGATCCACTAACTGGACCTAGGAGCCATTCCTAAAATTGCCACATACACCCCAATTCCTCCTAGAAATGAAGTGTCATCAAAAACCTCAAAACAAGCAATTCATACAAGAAGCACAAACCACATGCAATAAGATAGGAAAAGAGATGGAAGCAATAAGTAATCATCATAAATATGAATTGAGTTCATTACAAGAATTTATCCCCCAACATGGTATCAAAGTAACATTTTAATCCCAAACAGCCCACCACAAGGGGGCTTAGCTAGACATAGTCTTGAAAATAGGAAAAGAAAGGGATAGAAGAAGGGAAAACGCCATGAAGCTCGATGTAGTGGCCTCCTTCTTCACCTCCAAGCAGCTGCAGATGACCTCCCTCCTCCAAAGGTGCAGGGGTGCATGAAAATGGTGGAATGGATGGATAGAAACCTAGAGAAACTAGGTTTCTATGGTGGAAATGAGTGGAAAATGGATGGAAATGGGGTAGATTGCAAGGAAATGGGTGGATTGGAGCAAGGGATGCAAGAGCAGCAGGTTAGGGTCGGCTAGGAGTGCTTAACCTTGAGCCCTAGAAGCAACTAGTGCTTATATAGGAGTTAGGGTTAAGTGGGGGTAGAATAGGAATAACAGTGGAAAGTTATCTAGGGTATGTGATCACCACGGTCGTGGTGGGTGTGCCACGGCCGTGGTGAGGGTAGTGGGGGACGACCGTGGGGTGGTGAACACGGTCGTGGGGTGAAGGCAGTGGTGAAAAAGCAAAGTAGGGTGGTGGCCTCGGCCGTGGCGGAGTGCCACGGTCGTGGTGTGTAGCATGCACCACGGCCGTGTTGGGTAACACGGCCGTTTTGGAGGAGTTGGAGCTGACCGTGGGGAGGGGCCACGAGCGTCTTGATTAGCATCGGCCATGGTCATGGCGACTTGGCCACGGTCGTGGCTTTCTGGGCAACTTCCCTGTTGGAAACTGATTTTTCGCAATTTAATTCCCACGACCGTGGCAGGGTGCCACGGCCGTGTTCTCTTCTACTGACCACGACCGTTCTGATGGCCACAGTCGTGGTGTCTTCAAGGGGGACGATCATGGCAGGTGGCCATAGCTGTGGGATTCTGTGGATTTCCCTGTTGCAGCCTGTTGGAATTTGGCAATAAAGCCACGACCGTGGCATTGGGGCCACGGCCGTGGTGAGGCTTGACTTCTTGATTTTGCTTCTTACTTTGTCAATTTCGGATGTCTTTGCTCGGGGATGATTCTTGGCCACTGGAGGTAGGTTGAGGGAGAGTTTGGGGCCTTCTTTGGGTCCCTATCTCTCTCTTGTCCATCTAAGCATGGTCCAAGTACCTGAAAAACGGTGCAAAGAACATCCATAAGCGTATTTGCAATGATACTCATATTGGGGAGAATAACCTGTAATTCTAATGCATTTGAATGTGATAAAAGTACAAAATGACACGAGATACAGCCCTAGAATAGGGTTGGATCAGTAGCACTGAGATGTTCTAGGACTTTTCAATTCACCTAAAATTCAAGATAAAGAACATAAGTACCATAAATTATTATAAATCAATATGAAATAGTAGAAATAGAAATGTATGCCACATGCTAATAATGATAAATCATGTGCAGTTAATGTCAAGATGAGAAAATATGCATGAAATACATAATAAAATAGCATGTGAAAAGTAAATCATATTCAGTGCATCAAAATCCTCTTACCTTAATGTTGCTTACCCTTGATAAACACTACCCTCAGATCTATTTGATACAGGTCAATAAAAGGACAAATAATATGAACTTCATTTCTCACTACCCCTACCTGGAGGTCCCAAACCGGCCCTTACTGACCACTAAACAAATAACTACCCTCAAGTGACCAAAAATGTTCACTAAAGATGTCCACGCCTAGATTAGTGAAACACAATCAATAGAGCAGTTAATATCGTACTCAATAGGGCATTCGATTGGTACATCATGTGATTACCTATCTACATTGCTCTTTTCCTACCTACCAAACTAATTGGAAACAGTTCTCCTTATAAGAGTGAATGAGGAGATCAATGATATATGTAGCCTACCATAAAGAGCAATGGATGCAATGAAGTAAGTGGCTTATGAAGAATCACAAGTAACTTTCAAATCACTTATGCAAAATAAACATGATGAACCTATAAAATGAAAGAAGTAAGAAATGCATGTATTCTAATGCCTACTGTTTTGAGTGGAATGATGCATGCACATGAAGTCTCATCCAATTTATGGAAGTGGAATAAAAGAATGCATCATAAATCTTTTTATCATCTCTTCTTGAAGAAAAATTCAAAACTATGCTTAGGGCATCCTTTTCTATTTTTTCTCTTTTTTTCGTTGGCCCACTATTTCGTTGGCCCACTAGTTAGAAAAATTCAAAACTATGCTTATGTACCCACGTTTTTCTCTAAAAACAAAGTGCAAAGATACACATCCATACCCCTAAAAGAAATGAGTTGTTGAAGAGTATGCTCATCCTTCACTATAACAACTCATTTCTTTTAGGGGTATGGATGTGTATCTTTGCACTTTGTTTTTAGAGAAAAACGTGGGTACATAATGAAAGAATGAATGATGCATATGGTATGCAATCTACATGAATTGTGTTGTGCAACTGATTGATATGCACAATAATATTAAATTTTTTTCATTTTATAACTAATGCAATAAAAAACTAGTTATCATGTCACATATTATGCTATGCAATGCACTCAATAAGAAATAATTTGGGTTACTTGGTTATCTTAAGGTGGTGGATCAAATGTTTGGAAAGCAGATGGAATCACAAGATTAAGAGACAATGCCTTTCTGAAACTACGATATGTCCCTCTCCTATTAGCCTATGTATAGGGTAACCTTAGGATTTATTTCTAAAAATCTCATTTAAGGTCGTTAATTGTTTGGTGGTTCAGGCTCAAACCCCATCATCATCCTCAATTCATGGATAATTAAGATTTGTCATTCATATTAATGTCCTCAAGATGACTAACCCATACACTTTCTCTTAGTGAAGCTGCCTTTAGAATTTGCAACTAAGTTTTTGTACATATTATAATTTTATATTTTTATTTATTTTTTAGATTTCATTATAAAGCACAAAGGAACACACTCTATGATGAAGGTAAAAATCATGATAGTAATGCTCCATAATTACATTAGATAGTTGGATCCTACAAACTGAGAATGATAGAAGAAAAAGGCAAATAAATATAGATTTGTTCCAACACCCCCTAAGATTGAACTTTGACTATGTCCTTATAGTCAAAATCCAATCAAAGAGGTGGAACAATGGTATTGAATCAGAATGGTTGTGGTGGCATGTTTGGAACCGGCGGGTAGAAAGTGCAAGTGAAGTTGGGCTGCTGAGTTGCCATCTTTGGAGGTTGTGGGTAGTTGGTAAACTTCCCCTGGCTCCAGTAATGAATGTAAAGTGGCTGCTTCTAGGGCCCAGTCCATTGTAGGCGAGTGTGCATATTCTCCAGATTGGTCAGGAGAAGATGTTCATTCTCATATATAGCTTCTTGTTGTTGTAGAAGTCGCACCTGGACGTCGTAGATTTCTACCAATGTTGTCAATTATTTGGGTTGCCCTTGTTGAATTAATTGCAACATCCCATACATACCTACCATAGAATAAGGGTCATCTTGAGAGCAGGTGGTGGAGTGGCGGAGCTTGATGCTCCATGTCTTCGTGAAGACCAGTAGATGACCTATCATTGTGTGAATGACATGGTTACCTCCTCTTCATTATCTCCACCCTACTATGGATTGGGGTTGTCTTTCTTCTCCTCTACCTCCTTTACATCCTCTACTGGTCACCTCAATAAACACACCCCTCATAGACTGAAGATGGGGTCAGGAAGAGCCCTTTGTCATAGTTGGTCATCTATTGTGGAACAAGCAAACACCTTGCCCTCGCACTTGCTGACAAGATGAGCCCTATTGAAGTGGTTGAAATCTAGCTTGGAGGAGTTCCTCAAAGGGTTGGAGGTGGAGAGGTCGAGGTTGAGGTGCATTGCCACTGGTGTAATAAGCCATTCAAAGTGGATTGGAGGATTCCTCTACACATGACGCTTGACTGCCAACATGTGTTGTAGAAAGAAGGAGTCAAGGTCGACTTTCTCTTCCCCTTTAGATAAAATTTCCCAAAGGACATAAAGATCGGCTTGTTGCACCTTCCCCTTCCCTTGTGTAGACCTGGAAAAGATGGTGTTACTGAGATATCGGTGTAGAATTCGAGCAAATGGATGTTGGATATCCATGACGGAAGATCAGTGTTAGTTGATTGTGAATCCTTACGGAAAGTCTTTCATAAACTGACATTTCCATGTGTAGTCAAAGTCTCCAGGCATGTAGTTCACATCCCCTATTGGCCACCCATAGATGGCGTTGAACTCTGCCAATGTGAAATGGTGGACGGAGTTGTAGAGGCAGAAGTGCACCCAGCCTTCTTCCCAGACTCCCCCATGCTGGGGGATGCAGCAAGATGCCAAGGATACCAGGAACTCATAGATGATCTTATGGTAGGTGGGCCAATCACCAAAGAAGGGGTGATCTCCCACCATGTCCTGGTCAACACAGACTTGTTGGAGAATCTCAGTGAAGCCCTCATCATTAAGGAAAGCGCAGTCACCATGTTGTGTGGGTATGATCTCCCTCTTCATAAAGTTAGCATAAATCTTCCTTTAGTTATCATTGATGTGAGCCATGCGTGTCGGTTTGGGCACCATCATGTTGACTCTTGCACTGATGAAAATGACCCCGTTGTCTTCATAGGTCCAGAAAGAGAAAAGAAATGAAGAAGAGAGAGTAGAGATGACTTTGGTCCCCTTGGGCTCTGGTGCTTCTTTGATTCCAAGGGATGTGGTGTGGGTGTGTTTGAATCACAACCCATACCTCTCCTTATATAGCCCACGAACTGCCTAATGTGCCACGTCGATACCACCATAGATGTGTCATGACACCGACTCGTTCCCCCCAATCTGTGTGGAATCGATATCCATCATTGATATCGATGGTGGGTGTCCATCGATGTAGTGACACATGGATTACTCTGTGTCGGTAGTACTGACACACAATGTTGGTGGTACCGACTTCTATAATGTGTTATTGGATCAGTTCCACCGACCGTTGGATGGTGAAGATCTTGTCTATTGAATTGTGCATCCAAAAATTTTGTGTTTTAAGGTGTCAGTACCACTGACTGCTATGTCGATGGTACCGAGCTGCATTTTTACCACCGTTGTTGAAAATGTTGGTGACACAGACTTTATGTGTCAGTGGTATCAAGATGTTAATTTTGTCGTTACTCTTAAGCAACACCTTGATATGTTAGACATGGAGTGTCATTACATATCAGTGCTACCAATAGTGTGTCGGTAGTAATGAGCCTAAATAGGAAATCTGGCTCTGGTTCAACAAGGAATCAGTGCCACCAACTGGCATGTCAGTGGTACCAAGTGGCTTTTTTATTTTTACTGTTGATTTTGTCAGTGCCACCAATTGGCTTGTCGATGGTACTGACTGGCACTTCAAATTTTACTATTGATTTTCCATGTAATCTCGGTGCCACCGACTGGCTGTTAGTGGTATAGACTTTTATACTACCTACACACCAAACATAAAGGATCAAGGTACCTTTTCTACATCTAAAAATGAAAAATCCTAAAAAGACCATAAAAGACAAAAACTAAGATACGATAAAATAAATTTGGGCTACCTCCCAGTAGGAGTCCTCATTTTACGTCCTAGGCTCAATGATCAGATCATGCAAGACACCACTGAAGCTCAAGGAACTTCAACTCCTCTCCCTCATGTATCAATTGTCCCCCATAGTAGTGTTTAAAACATTATACATTTACAAGAAATGGATTAGTTCCATTACTAATCTTCATTGCTCCATGAGGGAATGCCTTAACCACCACATATGGGCCACTCTATCTAGACCTTAATTTACCCAGATGCAATTTCATCCTAGAATTGAATAGAAGCACCTTTTGTCTTGGAGTAATCACTCTATGCATTATATGGCGATCATGGACCTTCTTGGTTCTGTCCTTATATATCATCGAGCTTTTGCAAGCATCTATCTTGAGCTCATCCAATTCATTAAGATCTAACCTTTGTGTTTTTCCTGCAAATTCAAGATTGAAATTTAGCTTCCTCAAAGCCCACTTGGCTTTGTGTTCCAACTCTATAGGTAAATCACAAGCTCTCCCATAAACCAACCTAAATGGAGTTGTTCCTATAGGTTGTCCGCTATACCCAACGAGCGTCATTTAGTTGCATGCTCCAATTGGTCCTATTGGTTGAAACTATTTTTTCTAAGATATTTTTAATCACTCTATTAGACACCTCAACCTGACTTAGGGTTTGTGGATGGTATGGGGTTCCTTCTGTATGCCTCACTCCATACTTACTCAATAAAGCTCCAAACTTCTTATTGGTGAATTGAGATCCCCCACCTGGGTTTGTGGATGGTATGGGGTTCCTTCTCTATGCCTCACTCCATACTTAGTAGAATCCATGTTGTATATTTGAAAGAGGTTGACCTCCTTACTTCTCTCTCAATAAAGATCCAAACTTCTTATTGGTGAATTGAGATCCCCTATCACTTATCATCACTCTTGGTACTTCAAATCTACAGAAAATATGGTCCTTTTACAAATTTGCAAACTAAATGTGCATCATTAGTGCGGGTTGGAATTGCTTCCACCCACTTAGACATGTAGTCAACTGCAAGAAGAATATACAAATTAGAATTGGATGACGTAAAGGGTTCCATAAAATCAATTCCCCATAAATCAAAAATCTCAACTTTCTAAAACATTTAGGGTCATGTTGTGTCTTCTAGATATATTTCCTGCTCGTTGACATGCATCACAAATTCACACTAAATTATAAGCATATTTAAATAATGAAGGCCAATAAAAACCAGTTTCTTATACCTTGGTTGTTGTCCTAGAGCTATCATGGTGTCCCCTAGTCGATAGGGAGTGACAATGTGTCGAGATACTCTCAAGCTCACACGTTGGCACAAACTTTCTCAAAATCCCATCCCTACATTGTTTGAGTAAGATAGGGTCATCCCACACATAAAACCTCAATGAGTGGAAACATTTCTTCTTATCTTGATACCCCCAATCTTCTGGCATCTCGACACATGCCAAGTAGTTCACAATATTTGCAAACCACGACTCCTTGATTTTCATAGAAAACAACTGTTCATCAGGAAACTCCTCAATGATGGGTATTGCGAAGTCCTTCTGGTCCACTCTCTTCAACCTAGACAAATGATCAACTACCACATTTTTTGTCTCTTCCTTATCCTTGATTTCTATATCAAATTTTCACTGTAGCAAAATCCATCTTATGAGTCTAGGTATAGCATCTTTATTTTATAACTGATATTTTATCTCTGCGTGGTCAGTCCAAACTATAACTCTCGCCCCAATCAAATATTATCAAATTTTTTCAAAATCAAACACTACAGCAAAAAACTCTTTTTCAGTCGTTGTAATTAAGTTGAGCATCATCAAGGGTTTTTGACACATAATAAATAACAACAAGGGTTTTATCTTTGCTTGTCCTAGCACAACCCCTACCGCATAGTCTGATACGTCACACATGAAATCAAATGATTGGCTCCAATCTAGAGCTTGTACCATAGGTGCAGAGACCAATTTTCCTTCAACACCTCGAAAACCTTCAAACACTACACATCAACCGTTGTCTTTCTCTAAAAATTCAAAAAGTGATTTTGCAATCTTCAAGAAATCTTTTCAAAAACATCGATAAAAGTTGATGTATCCTAGAAAAATCCTAACCCCCTTCATTGACGATGGTGGATGTAGTTTAGAGATCACTTCAATCTTTACCAAATTGACCTCCATTTCTCTATTGGAAACCTTGTTCCCAAAACTATCCCTTCATTCATCATTATGAGGCACTTCTCCCAATTGAACACCAAGTGACTTTCCTCATACCTTTGTAAGACTATGTCAAGTCTATCAAGGAAATCTTCAAAAGACTCTCCATTCACCGAAAAATAATCCATAAAGACCTCAAGACAACACTCTACCATATTTGGAATAACTTTGTAAAATTATGTCAAGTCTATCAAGGCAGTCTTCAAAAGACTCTCCATTCACCAAAAAACAATCCATAAAGACCTCAAGACAACACTCTACCATATTTGGAAAATAGAGAGCATACATCTCTGAAAAGTAGTTGGTGCATTACAAAGGCCAAAGAGCATTTGACGGTCTGTAAACGTACCATAAGGACAAGTGAAGGTAGACTTATCTTAGTCTTGTGTCTTGATAGAAATGAGAACGGCCAGTGAGCCGCTTAAGGATTTGATCAATAAAGGGAAATGGAAAATGATCTTTAAGTGTGGCAGCATTCAATCAGAAATATAAATACACACACGCCGCCCAGTCACTAATCTAGTAGAGATCAACTTACTCTCTAAATTTGTTGTAACCATTATTCCCCCTTCTTAGGAACAACTTGGGTTGGACTAACCCAATTTGAATCATATATACTATAGATTATACCTATCGATAGAAGCTTCACTACCTCTTTCTTTACTACCCCGGTCATGATTGGATTCAGACGTCGTTGAGGTTTTACTATTGATTTGGCTCGTTCTTCAATTCTGATCTTGTGTTGACAAAATCTAGGGGATATCCCCTTGATGTCAGCAATAGATCACCTAAATGTTTCTCATTGGTTCTTTATCACTACAAGAAGTTGTTCCTCCTCATGCTTGCTTAATGAGGATGAAATTATTATTGGAAGCTTCTCATTTGTTTCCAAGAAAATGTACTTCAGATGCGGCAGGAGCGGCTTCAACTCAAGCTCTGGTTGACACTACCGCAACAGGATCAATGGTGGTGGAGGTGGCCCTAAATCTTCAGTGCCTGGTGTAAACGCATGGCAATGCCTTCAGAAACAAAACACACTCCTCCAAAGAATGACAATGAGTGTTATTGTCCACCACATTCATGATGCACGTCTCTAATGTTATTGTCCACCACATTCATGAGGCACATCTTGTGAGAGCAGAAGATGTTGCCTCTTCAATTGTCATTGGATATGCTTCCTCCTTTAGATCATCAGGATACTCTATTGCCCTTGTCAAAGAAACCTCCTTGGTATGTTCCATGATATCCACTGCCAAAGTGCCATTCTGCACCTTTGTCATGATGTAAGCCATGTTTGGAAATGGCTTCCCTTGAAACAAAGACACCTCATTATTCAAATGTTGCAACATGTGACAATGTGCCTTATCACCATCTATTTGTTGAGGATCTGGCATTTGTGACAACGTGTCGTATCACCATCCTAAATACCAAGTGTCATTCTTCATGTGCCCATCTCTAGGATCATGTCTACTGTAGCTCAGAACAACCTCCCCAAAAGTATTTCATTGCCATTGTTGACCTAACAGTCATACATTGTCCATATTTTGATAATGACTCAACCATTTCATTCATATGTATCTAATATGTCTATTTGAGATTGATTTCAGGTATTCGTACATGAAAAGGATCAATTCAATTAAGCCATATCTTGATCAAGTTCAAGTTAAAAGCAATGCAAATGCACTTCTACGAAAATGACCCTAAACAACTTAGGATAACTTTTGTAATCATTTTTATTGATGATATGACTTGTAACTAAAATGACAAAAAAATCAGAAGCACTTAATTTGAATGTTTGATCACTTTAATGACATTTTCCAAAATGCATCATAGGATGTTTGATCGGTTGAGTTTCCCTCCCAGAAACTCAATCGATGCCTAGGATGGGTCTTGGAAATGTTAAGGTTCGGCCAAGTTTACCTCGGGATAAACTGGACTGACACCTTGCACTGGCAAACTAATTTTAAGCCATCGGTCGAGTTTCATCCAGGATAAACTTGGCCAACAGCTCAAAATTATCTAGCTACATAGTGCTATCAGTCGAGTTACCTTTATGGAAACTCGACCGAGTGTACTGTAAGGAATGTGTGGAAAAAGTGATTCGATCCCTAGGAGTGTTGCAAACATCAAAAATAGATCTGATCATTCCTAAGTGCTTCTAGTGGCTAATGGACATCCCTAACTATAAATAGGACCCCTTGGACTTCATTCCAAGTTTGCTCCTAAATGCTATTCAAGCTCCTAGCTATAGATGATTTCATTTTATCAACTAGAGCCCCTTTCTCTCTCTTGGTTACAAATTCAAATGTCCATATGACTGAGATAGACTATGTGTGAAAGAGCTACTTCATTATAATATTGTGAACCTCTCAATCTTCTCTTTCCCCAACCCCTTTCTTCAAGCGATGTTGGTGAAAGCTTCTCCAAGTTGAAGGAGAAGGTGAAGGTTGAAGATTCTTGAGAAGAGTGGATAATTCCTTTGAGGTGAAAACTTGTTGCAATAAGGGTAGCTCCATGGAGAAGGTATCCATCTCCTTGTAAAAGTGAGTAAGCCCTTGTAGAGGTTGAAGACTCTTGTGTGAAGGATAGGTAAAATTTATATGGTTTATTGGCTCCTTTTAATTCTTAAAGAGGAAGGCTAGGTATCCTTTCCCTATAAAATGAAGGTCTTATTGTATGTTTTATAATAGAATATAAGTATGCAGTGGTTGCAAAATCCTAGGGTTTGACCTCTCTAGGTAGTATACTGGTTTTCTCCTAGTTTGGATATTGGAACCACTCTACATAGATTTTTCTTATGCTTATTCAATCTCTCTCATCCTTGCAATGTATGCTTAGTTGCACATCAAATTACATATTGCAATCCTACTTCTTGAAGTAATTTGAAGGTCTAATCGATTTTATTTAAGTTCTTTTTAGCTCTATTGACCCCCCTCTAGGGCCCTTTGATCCAAAAAGTGGTATCAGAGCCACAGTCTTCTCTGACTAGATCTCCATGAGATGAGAAGATGGGAGAAAACCTTTTAGGTTCTATCAACTCAGAGGGTGGATTCTCCATGAGGCCTCCAATCTTCTATGGCACAAACTTTGTATTTTTTGAAAGCAGTGGATGGAATTCTACTTGCAAGCGATGAGCTATGACATGTGGAAAGTAGTCATCCTTCCCTACAAGGAGTCGCCTGAAGATATATCCACTTGGAATGAAGCTACTCTAAAGAAGGCACAGCTGAATGAAAAGGCCATAAGCATCATTTATGCAACCCTCATTCCTTCTGAGTTCAATCTAGTCTCTTCTTAGGATACGACCCATGTGATATGAACAAGCTTTGCATCATCTATGAAGGGGGCAAGTTGTTCAAGAAGTCCAAGATCTATATGCTCAAAGGTCTCCTTGAGAACTTCAAGATGGGGAATAAGGAGAGAGTTGTCGAGATGTGCTCAAGACTCAATACCGCCATCAATGGATTTGCTTCTTTGGGCCATCCTATGGATAGAAGGACCATAAAATCCAAGATCCTTAGGCCGCTTCCCAAAAGGTGGGAATCCAAATTGACTTCTACTGACAAAATTAGGAGCCTTAGTGGCATTGCCACCAAAGAACGTATTCACAATCTTCAAGCTCATGAGCCAAGACTTGACATGCAAGAGGAATATGAGAAGCAAGAAGAGAAGGAGTCAAAGAAGATCAAGGACAGTGCATTCAAAGCTCAAGTGGAGGCAATTGTTCTTCAACAACAATTTGCTTTTCGGCCTACTCCTCCATCTTAAAGCGAAGATTAAGCCCCTAGTGAACATGAATCTAACTACTCCAAGTGGAATCTCTTCAAAGGAAAGTCATCCTCCTCCTCTACTCAAGGTGTTATGATGTGGAGATAAAGGACGCTACAAGAATCATTGCCCCAAGGCAAAGAAGTCATACCACAAGAGCAGCTCCAAGAAGGAGGGGGACTACAAGAAGTATGGAAAGCACACGAGGAAGGAAAAGAAAGAAAGAAGAAGCAAAGATGCAGCCCATGTCGCATGGGAGGAGTCTTCTTCTAGTAATTTTAGGTCCAGTGATGGAGAATTCCACCTTTCTCTCATGGCCTCAATTAGTGATGACATATGTGAGGTAAGTGAGGTAAGTTTAAATGAACTATCTAAAGAAGCCCTCATTGGTATGATTAATGCTTCCCGCTCTTCTTATTCTGAATACAAATCTAATAAGAAGATGTTAGGGAAAATTATTGATGACTTGTATGCTATAATTGATATTATTGAGCAAATGAGAAGGTTCATCTTGTGTTGATTCTTTGCAAGGCCAGTTTCTTGATCTTAATCTCCAATACAATGGAGTTGATGTAGACATGGTATTTACCTTAAGAACATCAATAGTCTTAAGGATGAAAACAAAATTCACCTTGATGAGCTTGTCTTAATTAGAACTAAAAATGATGATCTTAGACATGCTTGTGATGCTATTAAAGATGAAAATATGATTTATATTTATGAGCTTATCATGCTTAGAACTAAAAATGGTAGAGTTCTTTCTCAAATAATTTATCTTTCTTCTAGACCTTTATTGCCTAGTAATGAAGTATCTAGCATTACTCTTGAGAGATATTTGTATCATACTAAATTCCTCTATTTAGAGGTTGACCTGCTTCATTCTCAAGATGATTTAGCTAGTCTTTATTGTACTATCATTACTCTTAATAATGATAATCACAACCTTAGAGCTTCCTTGCAAAAGTTCCTCAAAGGGGAAAAATCCCTTGATAGAGATTTAGATCACTCTACCAAACATAGTGGTAAAAGTGGTTTGGGATATGAGGGAGCTCCAAAGAGCAAGGGCAAGGGTAAGAAAAAGAACAAGGAACCTCCTATCATCCATGAAGAGTCATCAAGGTCTAAGAACCCGTATGGTTTGTGCACAATGCAAGAGTGATGATCATTATTCTACTTATTGTCCTTACAAGGAAAAGGTAGCCAACCCAAAGATGAGATGGGTCCCCAAGATAACTAATTAGAGATAAAGGATAAACATTTAGGTCAATGATCAGAGAAGATCTTGCCTATAATATATATATCTTTTCTCATCTTTTGATATTTTTCTAATATTATTATATAATTTTATACTATATTTTTTGTTTTCTAGTTCAATTTTATATTTATATATTTTGGTTTAGGAAGAAAGAAAATAAAAAAGTGAAATGAATACAAAACCTTAAAAGGGAAGCCAATTTGAAACCCTAAAATAATGTAAGAAAATTGATCTAAGATAAAGACAACATAAAGATAAAGAACACGAGTAGGAAAATCAAATCCTATGAAAATTGACCTGAATAGATGTAAAATTAGATAGGGGGAACAAAGACCAACGAAAAACATGTGACATTGGATCACCTTGATTCACGGACCTAAAGTCTCACGATGTGCAATGACGTGTCACCCTGTCATGGCCCTTGTGCACTAAGCATCCAAAAAGAAAACTGGTCTTGAAACCGAGGAAACCATCGGAAAATGAGAATAAATAGAGAAACCAACTTAGATCATGCGACGCTCTTCAATGGGCTTGCCAACCTATCATGCCTTCCCAGAAACATGTGTGTATCCCTTACATATCTTGAGTGAGAAAAAAAATTCTATTATTGTGTAGGAAAATAATAAAACAAGATGATATTTCAATCAACACCATGTTTTATTTGTATAATGAAAAATAAATAAGATAAAGATTTTGAATCCATGATAGAAAATCAATTGACTACAACATCCAAATGTCAGACATCTTAATAAAATAAAAAGGTGTAACCAGAAATCAGGTATGGTGATCTTGGTATGACTGGGGAATCATTAGAACCCACATCTCACCAATTAAATTGATATTGGATCCATTTATTGACGTTAATGAAAATGTGACAGTTTCAGATTGGGTAAAAAATATGGGGAAAATGACAAAAAAAGTTTTCTGTGTGTCTTTGGGCTTGGTGATGTTCATGACTTTCTCATCATAGCCCTAAAGGTCCTAATTTTTAAGTGTGGGGGTCTTAATCTCCTCAGGACCTCCCATGATGGAGATCCTTCCCGGACGGTTAAAACTATTACGTAGGAAAAATTAGAAGATGTGAGAAAAAATATAAGTCGGAAGTAAGATTTAATATTTACATGAGTAATCAAAAAATCTATGTAAACAAATCACATGATAATGGAAGTATTTATCCAAACCATCAAATATGTAGTTACTGGTTAAATTTGATTACAAAAGGAGACAATCTTTAAAAACATGTAGTGGGCAATAGTTTAAACATGTAGGAATATACTTGTGCAACCTAACGGTAACGATCTTTACTTTTCACTATCCTCCAATTAAGGAAGGACCTTAAAGTAGAAA
This sequence comes from Alisma plantago-aquatica, assembly GCA_963693085.1. NCBI lineage: Eukaryota > Viridiplantae > Streptophyta > Magnoliopsida > Alismatales > Alismataceae > Alisma > Alisma plantago-aquatica. The sequence continues at coordinate 1,472,923,584 of OY856412.1, read as the reverse complement.
ACCATTACCTAAATTCCCCAGATCTAGATCTAGCACATAACAAATAATATCAAATAATTTCCATTATTTCACAAATATTTTTTACAAATGTATAATGATGTTCCTTTAAGGAATTACATGAACTTTCAACATGAGATCTAGAACAAATGAGAAGAAATGTTACATATAACTAATCATCCTGAATTAGCTTTATCATCTTCAATTGATTTCATTTGGTGCACCATGTCTTGTGATATCTTCATATTTGGCAATTACCTAAAATGCCAACAAACCAAAACGCGATCAGCATATGTCTATATTGAGTATGTGGTGCAAACAAAATATGTGCACTTAGGTGTAACAACATAACAACCATAACAACAATTATTATTAAATAATCAAACATGCATTTTCATTTATAATTTCTCAACCCTTGTTTTTTCAAACTCTAGGGTTTACCCTCTCATGGGGTTTTGTCCTACAACTGAGTCAGACCACCTTCCCAATCTTGGGCTTGACCTCTTGTGACCTTCCCTATCTGGGGATTGGTCAAAGTCATCTCCATAATCACCTTCTTTCTATTTTTCTCCTTGTTTCACACCCCCCACATTCAACCCTTCAGAGATAGCATGTGTGGTTCAAGCAAGTTATATTTATATAAGGTGATGCACATAGGGCCTATAGTTTGCAGGTTAAAAATAAACAACCAAGCAGGATAATGGCAACACATTCGGGAAATTTTTGAAAAACCTCAAAATTCAATAAGGGTGGTTCTCCATAATTAATTGCATACCTCATTTATATGCAAAAACTATGCCACATTTCTATGTAGAAACTATGTAAAATGTACTTCAATCATATATCCAAACATCCAAGCACTCAACATAATCAACCAACATTATCTACAAATATATATATACCTTAAAGTGTCACCAATCACATTCAAGACATATTAATTTAACATGTGTCCTACACTAGGGTTTACGGTTGTGCCATATTTGGACAAGGAATAAGGCTACAAACCCTAATTCCATTGCACCATACTTCATTAGGTTTATAAACCCTAATTATCAGATCTATCACATCATTTTGTTATGAATGCCTAGATTTGATTAGGTGCATTAATAACATAGAAAGTTATGACATTTCATTTCAAAACCCTGATTATCATATATATGACTCTTCACCTTAATCATGATTATTATTGACAAAAATGTATTAAGGGCTTGGATTCTCATCATATTCAACAATATCAGTCTATATGGCAAAATAAACGTTCTTAATGTATTCAACACCTTAATAATTAATTATAGGGTTTGTATGCATTGAACACTTCTTAATTGTGTATTAGAACTACTTTTAGAATTGGAGTCAGATATACGACATGATACTATTTTAATTAAATTTAACTTTTATCCCCATCAATTTGATATATAGTTAGCCTATATTTCAATTATCCTAGCAATAGTTGTGCATTAACAAAGATTTACCTTAACTGAGTCAAACATAATTGTTGGATTCAAGATCCATAGTTTTGATGTGCCATGTTGTTCCTTGGCACTATGTGTGCAGGGGCCAACACGTGCACCTGCTAACTGGATGGAATCCTATTTGGTTAGTTGCGAACATGGTTGGATATTTTGCATCATGACCTGGTCCCATAGGTGATACTCCTTTCCGGCTTCCCAACTTGGCACTATGTGATTTATCATACATGCCCGTACACTAATGACATTATGAAGGAATGCATCAGCCAGCTCCCTCAGCGGGGCACCATATCCCTAGGCACTGCCAATTGGGTCACCCTCAGTGTGGCACAAAGGCCTCCGGTGACCACCTATGGAGCTTTGTCGCATCACCAGAGCATGGTGATAGGAGGATGTTGTTTCCTTTGAAAGTGAGTGATGTACGGGAAGACCGGTGTAGCTTGATGGAGTTATGTTGATAGGCAGTGGTGATCCGAGTGGATGCTAGAGAGGGGTTTGTCCCATCCTCGTTCATGTCTAGGGACTGGAGCACCAGTGTTGTTGTCTACTATTGAAGGTGTTATTAGTAGAAAGAATAAAATCAGAGGAGTGAGGACGAGATGGAGTGTGACTAAGAGGGGTTTACACGACATATCCAGATCTTCCCATGGACTATGAGGGATAGGTCCATATATTCCTTGAGGTGAGGAATCTTGCAGTTCCTTATTAGATATTAGGAGGAACACTAAGGGTTAGGAGAAGGAAGACGATGAAGAATGAAGGGGAAAGATTTGTTATCGAACTGTTGTGGAAGGATACACATCAAGGAAGGATGGTATTGGGGTAGTCCATCTTCTCTCTGTACCAATTCTTATATTGCACAAGGGTTGGAGATCGAAGGGCCTAGTTTCCGTAAAGTTTCCTTAAGCAATTGGCCAGGCATCATGAGAGGAAAGTAATAACTATAAATCATCCCTCCTTTCATTATAATAACAATCACATATCTTTTACTCTATAGACCCAAAAGTCAGATAAAGGAAACCACCCATCATACCATATTTTTAGAGGAAAAAAAATATATTCATACTATTACCTTCCATTGGGAAAAGGAAAACTCCTTCATTATTCCCTTATTTAACCAAAACTTGGTTTCAAATGCAAATATACATAATTACCAACTAAATTATCTTTGCCACAAAATATCTTAGAACTTCTTGGATTTTCTTCCATAATCCTATATTTGAATCATCTATCTCATTAATTATTTTGAGTATTTTTCATGAGCACAAAAATACTTATTTCCCTATTTGGTATTCGAGGGACCCCTTTGTAAACCTTGATTGTGGAAATTTGAATAATTCATATCTCTCTCATATTTACTCTAATTGGTACCATATTTGTATTTCTTATAATACCATAATTTTGAATCAAGACAAATTTGGTAACAAAGGGATCTTTATAGATATCTTTTTTCTCACAATCAAGGGAACAACATTTAATTACCATAAGTAGGTCCCTAATCCTTCATGATTTTCTATAAGCTTTTGCAAGTATCCTTTTTCTATGAAACTTGGAGGGAATCTCAATAATATATTTTCCAACTTATATCTCATTTTTGGGATTTATTAGAATAAACTTATGTATGAAATTTTTTCTTTTAGTATTCCCTTAAACTAATTATGAACATCATATGGAAAGTCCTTTTTACCTCAAATTCTAGAATTATCTTAGTTTCCTCATTAGCTTTACGTGTTCGAGAAACCAGAGTGAATTATCAATATTTTATGCCTCAAACTTGTGTTGAAACACATGGTTAGGTGTAACATACCGGATCTCATACCCTACCCTGGAAGTTTGATCCTTTGGTCGTAGCCAAACAAGGTTAAGGTTTTAGACCTAAAAGATGTTTAGTATAAATTAATGAGCTAATGCATGTTAAATCACCCTAATGTAACCTAATGTTCTCACATTAGTCTGGGGCCATTAATTGCCACAAAAAATATGTCACATGACAAAATAATGAATTATATAAAATTCATGCAAAATTAGCCCACGTAATTCTTTTGGTGATAATATTAAGTTATGGAACATAATAAATGAGCAATAATGATAATAGTGAAATAATATGATAATTTAAGTAATAATGTGATATTAATGGCCATAAATATTAATTATGACAAAAATCATGAAAAGGAATCCCAAAAGTGGAATCTAAGTTAATTATCGTGTTCCTTGGGTCATAATTGCCCTGGGAGTCAAGTTTCACATTATTTGCATAATAATAATCAATTAAATTCATTTAGGAAAAAAAAGATCTAAGTTTTCCCCAAAATATCAAATAAAATAATAGATGACTCCAAAAGAGGAAAATAATCTTAGACTCATAATATACACATTAAATAGGCCTTTGGGTGAATGTTCACTTAATTTGGATAAAGTTTGCTTAAAAGATGAAATTAGGAGAGAGAAAGTGTGTATAAATCTTCAAAATATTAAATAATTGTAAAAATAACTCCAACATGTAAAATTGATGGCAAACTCATATCCAACACATTAAATATGACTTGTGGGTGAATTTTCATCAAATTTGGATAATCCTAATGTCATTAATAAAGGAGGAAGAGAAAATAGTAATTGATTTATTTGAGACATTAAAAGTTCTCAAAAGGAAAATCTAATTGCATATTTGGATTCCTCATATCAAAAATAGGTTGGATGTCAAATTTGACTTAATTTAAGATTTGTTTACACCCTCAAAAGAAGAGAGAGAAAATAACAAATTAATTGCATTCACACTTTATTCGAATTGGATTTGAAAATAAATCTTGTCACGCTTTCTTTGATTTAGCATGTGAGATTAGAGCCATTGTATTGGTGATCCTACGACTACTGAGTGTCTTCAACCTCTCACCAAATAGGCAGGTGGTCGCCGAGTTTCGGAAGTATTAAATCATGATTTGTCGCTCGTTTCTCAATCGTTTTGCACGATTTCTTCGCTCACACTTTACAAATTGGATTCTGAATCTAACAAGCCCTTACTTGTGATCTCTCATGGTGTATACGAGTTTTTACCAATCTGACTTCCATGGTTCTCGAAGCTCCTATCACCCTATGGTCGTACACCCATCCCCACCTATATAAATACCCATCTATGGCTTCTCCTCGCCGCAAGCAACCTATTCCTCCAATTAATTTCTTAGTTTGTTACATTGTGTGCTACCACCGAGCCTCTTTTCCTTGCTTCTTTTCAGAACCTTTCATGGATGACCCACTGCACCAGCCCTCAATTCCTCCACAAGGTGAATTCGTTGACCTGTGATCTTCAAATTCGAAAGATTTGATCTTATTTTGGTCATTTGGTCGTGAATACCACAATTTTTCAGCCTAGTTGCTTCTCACACAGAATCCATGGCATGAGCCTGGAAATGAGGAAAAAGCCCCTATGTGATCTCTCGCCTATACCCTCTGATTTTCCTTCTTCTTTGCTTTTTCCCGTAAGGGGCATAAAAGTAATTTCGTCGATGTTTCCTTGTTTTGGGACGGGTCAACGAGCCGCTAATTGGGCTTTGACTAGGTGGTTTGGCCACCTTCTATTGGGCCAACTCATCGTGGCACACCGCTCGCTCTCTCTCTTTTCCTCTCTCTGTGGTTTTTCTCTAATGTGGATTTATCTGATTGGTCGAACTTTGAAAAATCGTAACTAATTATCTACTTATCTAAAAATTATAGATAAATAGCCATTGGATTCAGAAAAATGAGATCTATCTTTTGGTGTTGTTTTGTCAACCAAATATAATCTTAATAATAGGTGATTTCAATGAATTTACCTTAATATATAATAACTTATAAAATTCATAACTAAATAAATATAAGTCAGGAAAATATAATAAATTATGTTTTGAACTCATAAAATATAACTTAAAATATGACATGGTTTTGATAACCTAATTCACAAATTAAGAAAAAGGTAATTTTTAGGGTTTGAATAATCAATGTGAAATTGACTAAAATCTACATATTTGCTTAATATATTCTTTGGAGGCCTAAACTTGGATCTAGAAGTGACTTGAACTGGTATAGAATCTGAAGTGAGGTATGTTGTATCCCCTATCATTCTATGTTGAGTAATTCACCTATATTATTCTTTTTCTTGGTCCAATGGACAATAGCCTATACACATTGCTCGTATCTTTTGATATCATGGTTCTTGTGAAATATCTTGTTTGTGGCAATCTTGGATATTCTCTTGACTCTTATCTTGTGCCTTGGTGCATGTTGAGCTTTTGATGATATGTGCCCACTATGATGTGGATGTTTATTTTTGGATATGTGATATCTTGTTCCCACTTGCATGTGGATGTATGTATTGTCTATTGTGTGATGGAAACATTATATAATCTGACTATACTTTTCTACTTGCCTCTACAATTTACATGTTATGTGATCAGTAGCACTAGAGTAGTGTAATTGCATTGATTTTTTATTATGGAAGATGTATAATTCTCTACCTAGCAGATGTGTAATTTCCTGCTCTTTTGGGATGGAAAGGTTACCTCATACCCGAGAAAGATGTATGATTATTAGCCCATGTTTTATATATTTGGGAGTTTGGGAGTATGCCATTCTCTACCAGGTTTTAAGTTTTTGAGGCTTGGTTGTCATTGTTATTTATATTGCTCTAGGGCTATGCTTATCTCACATACTTGCAAGATGATGTTTATGGATTATGGGTTATGTGCCCTAGTTTCATATGTGCTTATGTGGCACCACTTTTATATGTTGATTTAATGGCAAGTATCATTCTTATTGTGATCTTTCCTCTTGATACCCACTTGGGAGGTACTTCTCTTTTCTGTGGGAAGCTTGTATATTTTGACCTTTATTCCATATATTTCTCAATTTACTTTTTAGTATGCACATACCAACATTTGCTGATGTCATCTATTTTTCTCTTCTTGTTGGGGTATGCTTCCAACCCTAGGTGAATGACTTAGAGGATATGGCATAAAGTTATGGACTTAGCTTAAGGAGTTTAAAGCTTGGAGACAAAGTTGCTATGGTTTAGACTTCCCTCTATCTTAGATCCTTATGTTGTATCATACATGTAAACCCTTTGTGGGAGATTATGATATTATGTTGTAACCTTATGAGAAATTGAATATAGTCAATGTTTTTATTCCGCTGCTACACTTTGGTCATTTTGAATACCATTAATAAGATTTGAAAAATTTTATTCCCACTCCATCATACCTTCTATGAGTTTGTTTAGATTAGAGGTTTTATTGATCAAATTTTTAGTAGGGAGTGGTTCCCCTTTGGGATCCCACTCCTTACATTAGCTAACTACTTACATTAATTATCTAAATTACAAATTATCTTAGAATCTTTTTGTAACATCCCAGGATTTGTGGCCTCGGATAACATGATCTTAAAAGGAATGATTGGACTACCCATATCACCAAGGTGCACCTCCTTTTTCAGGAGCCCATCACTAAAGAACTCCATAGTTAAGTGTGCTCATCTTGGAGTAGTACTAGGATGGGTGACCAGTCAGGAAGTTGATCCTAGCTTGCGCATGAGTGATGAAAAAGCACGCAGTTAAGGATAGTGGTGGTCTGTGGCTGTTACAACCCCAATTTCTGGCTTCCTTTGGTGAGGAATGTAATTTCTCACATTAAAGATATTGGAACAAATAATGATATAATTTGTTTTGAATAAATGGATTTCGTTTACAATAGCCTCGATGATTGTATTGTGGGCCTTATTGGCTATTGGGCCCAATAACAAGGAAATTCAATTAATTAAGAAATCGAGAAAAGTAAGATGTGGAAACCTCTAGAAGGTAAAGAACTTAATCCAAAGGTGGATTTCATGCCACATAGGTTCCTTGGGTTCCAAGGAGTCCGAAGTTGCAAAGAAAAGCAATAAGAAAAGAAAAGATTAATAAAGTATTTCTTTATTAAGAAAGAAATTGAAAACCATGGTAAAAGGTGAAAAACAAGTGAAAAGAGGTATAATTGAGTTATCCTTAGTGGAATTTTGTATTCCAAGGATTCTTAACGATAAAAGGAATACTAATGAGGAAAATAAAAGAGAAATAAAGAGAAATCCTCAAAAAGAAATATTTTAATAAGAAATACACATGATAATGAAGAATAATGCATTTAGATGCATCTAGAAGGGTAATGAGTATCCAATAAAAAGTATTTCGAAATTATAGAGTTTCTTGGGATCCAAGGAGTCCCAATAAGGAGGAAAGAAAGAGAAAATACCAAAATTTGCAAAACAAGGATAATGGGAATACATAATTAATGGAATTATGTGGTTTTGTTGAGAAGGAGTATTTCCTACTTGAAGAGAATATAATTTCGAGGCCAAGGAATTAAAAGACAAGATTAAAGAGGATAAGGGAGAAGAATTTAGAATTCCTAAATATCCATACAACAAGGAATATCAAGGAAATAAAGGTTAATGAAGAGAGAGAGAGAGATGGTTGCTTCACAACCAAGGAAAGTGTGTTTCCTTTCGAGTTGGGACTTGAGTCCTCATGAGGCACGCCTTAGGGATTCATACCCACCCCTATAAGAAGGGTAGAACCCCTGCTTTGAGATCCAGAGGGATTCCACACAATGCTACCTCTTCTTCTTCTTCTTTCCATCTAAACCCTAACCAAGAGGGTATATCCTTATTCTAGGGCAACGCGGGGCTTCGTTGTGGTCTTGTTAGAGGTAGGGATCTTCCACGACCAACCCTGAAGGGCCAGCTACCTCTTTTGCGCTTTTGTCTATGCACAGCCCCTGCTAGAGGTCTATAAACCTGCAGCATGTGCGGCAGCAAATAAAGGAGAGCCGCGCACATGGTAGGTCGTTTTGATCGTGGTTTAAGGGCACCTCAGGTGCGTCAAGGTGCTGCGGACCTGGGGCAACCTTTGGCCATGGTCCTCGAGCTCCAGGGAGGGAGAACAAGCCGCGGGAAGTAGCTAGCGGCGGCCTGGAAGCGGAGGGATCCGAGGTTGAAGATGATCAGGAGAATTGGACAAATTTGCCCCTTCGCGTGCTGTAGAAGAAACAACTTACACGGGGGTACAATGGTTACTCGGTTATGTTTCCAAATTGATCACTTTGCATGAGAAACGGACGATGTGGCAGCTCCTCATTGGCCGGAAGTAAGTGATTTTGTTAAAATCGTAACTTTTTAATGGTAGCTTGGTTGGGGACATATAATACATGAATCTTGCTCAGAAAAACATGAGGAATTCAATAAAATTACTATTAGAGACTAGTTTTACTTTTAGTTTGAAAAGTAATGGAAGATGTCAACTTTAATGTATTAACGTTTAAGAAACCCTATTTTGATATAATTAATGTGATATGTAGGGTTTAATGGATGTTTACAGTTGGTATTAACCTGTTAATGATAAAAGAGAACATTAGGAGCAAAAAAGATGAGTTTTGCACATTGTTAGTTTAATTTAGAGTTTCATGTGCATAAATAGGCTTCAATAGGCCTTGAAACCCTAATGTTGGTAATTAGGACTACTAATAACTTCAATTATTTGATTTCATGTATAGAACTAATTTTTCATGGTTATAAGATATTTCGAGCATTAAAGTTCCTAATTTGTGGATAAATACCCTAAATGTAGTAATTAGGGTTTTCTCATGAATAAAAGGTAGAATTAATGGCAAATCGAGTTCATATGTGTTTTGGACCATAATGGACTATGAATTGATGATAAATGTGTATAATGATCTTGTCATGGATTAAAAGGATAAAAATAATAGCTTTGATAAAAAGAGGCTTAATGAGATTAATTAATGGTTAATTATGCCTTTAATCCAGAATTGAGGATTAGATATGGAAACAATTAGGGTTTGTGATCAATTACGTTAAATTATGGTTTAAAATAGTAAAAGATGAAGTGAAGCCCTAATTGCAATTGAAACCCTAAAAGTGGACTAGAAACCCTAGGAAGCGAGCTAGATTTAATAGATCTCAATGACATGAGTAATATAAGAAAATTGTATAATTGTTTCAGGATCTTATTGAATGCTTGCTTGCCTTTTATTGTTTGGATTATTCCTACACCTGAATCTACATGTACATGTATGTGGTTACGCTTATGATTATCCCTCATTAGTTTGCCAAGGATTAATTGTTGGATGAATTTAATTCTTGCAAATTATAATGTGGACATGACTATCACCTAAGATAAGTGCCTACTAGATCAGATCCTAGTCCCCTCTGTAGCTTCATAGTTTGACCTAGTAAATGGATACCAATGGGGTAGGTCCATTAGGTCATTGAATGATTTAGTAAATGGCTACCAATGGGGTAGGACCATCAAGTCATCATGAGTCAGGGATTGAGCTACCTTTGGGTAGGGCCATGCAACTCCATAACCCTAGGAATTGGCTACATGTGTGGTAGGGCCATGGGGGTAAGGATATACCATATGAGAGAGGTAGTATCCATGTCCACTTCAGGGACGGTACAGAGATAGGGGATAGGCAAGGATTGAGTAGTATTGCTTAAAATGTAATTTTGGATGTTAAATGATATTTGGTTGACTACATTGTTAACATAGTTGCACATTTATTATCTCCCCCACATACCAGCTTCTTGCTGACCGACGTTTTGTTTGTCGGCATTTTAGGTACAAATGAAAAGATCAAACAGTAAAGTGGCATATGTGAAACTAAATGAGAAATAATGTGTACAGGAGGATTAGTTAGATTAGTATCTTCATGGATAGAAGTATAGAAATCCCAGTTTTTAAAAGGTAAGTAAAGTTTTATTTTATACCAGTTTTCAGTTTATTGTAGAATTTCATAATTATTATTGATTATTTGTCGAACCTTTGATCCTGTTAATTGAATAACGGCTCTGACCTTCAGGTCTCCCTTAATTGGGGGTTACCGGGAGGCGGGGTCGTTACAATTGGTATCAGAGCATAGGTTCCTCAATTAATCTTTAATTATTATTAAATTTTACAAATTATGTAGAACCCAAGGGAGTTATTAGAGGATTGTCTGAAAGATTGAGGTGTCTAGAAAAGGATCACGTCCGGGGGCTGGCAATATTTTCCTCCGCACCGCTAGTCGGAATACGAGGACTCCCGGATTGTGTGACTGCCTGGCCGATGTCTTAGGATATGACTCGAAATAAGATACCTTTAGGACTCTCTCATCTTGTTCGTCCATTCTCAACTCAAATTCTATTAAGGACCTTAAGGATTAGGGTTTCCTCTCTTCTCATCGCCCTCTTGAGGTATGGGTAAGGTTAATAAGGTCTAGAGAATCCTCCACCGAATTAATGAAAAGCATGTAAATAATATGTCATGGATATAAGCTTAATAGATTAAGTGCAAACTAAAGAATAGATACATGCTTAGGTCGTATGACACGAGTTGTCATTGCTCTCAGGAGAGACCTGAGGATAGACCTCCTTGGCTGGAGGATGAGTAGAGAGAGTTAGTCTTGGAGGTAGAGACCTCCATTAAAAGTAGAGACCTAGCACATCCTCTGAGGATGAGGTTAACCCTAACCCTAAGTGAAGGTTAGAATGGGAGATGACATGATGAGTTAGATGTTGACCGAGTGTTTGGTTGGACATGCCTTTGGGATGCCATAAGAGGTTAGATGACTGAGTACCTTGGGAAACCCAACCCTGGGAAGGGTCGTGCATGTTTGAGAAAAGGATATCTCCTTCATGGGTAAGGTTAGAGAAGAACCTATAGAAACCTTTTGGGCTGTTGCAAGTAGGATATAGATTGCGCCCAGAGTGCGTCAGTAGTGTTGACAGTTGGATGAAGCCCTAGACAAGGGGTCATGATGGATGGCTTATGAGATAAGCATAAGGGGTTAAGGATGATCTTGAGCAAACATAAGTTTAAGCATAGGCTTCACCTACGTAGAGGTATGCTTATGAGCTTGATCCTTTATGAAGAAAGAACCTCTTATGGAGATGTTGGTTGTAGGATTAGCTCTAGAGAGAGAGAAGACCTCAGGCAAGAAGGTTGGAAGCCTAAAACCCCAAAACTTGAGGAAAAGTGGGAGTTGAGGATGATGCGACCTAAGTGGATGATAGTGGTTGTCGTATGCTTGACCCTTGGAGGCTAATGATGTTTTGGTTATCCTGAGAGGAACTAAACCCTAAAGAGAGAATGATTCTTCTGGTACCTATGTGCCTACGGTATAAGTGTTTACCCGCTGAGATGAGTCAAGGAGTGCCTTAGACCTTGAGAAGGTTTAAGTAACCAGTTGTGAGGCTTTATACCTAATTGGTTGTCCTTGAGGAGGACTTGACTCTGAGGTGCTTCTTATATAAAAGGATCATGGAATTATATGACATACCTTGGACATGCTCGATTCGTGGTTAAGAGATTGAGCATGCAGTCAGACACCCAAAGGTGAACCTAGGGTTCCTAGGCCTAAGAGGGGAAGCAGTGTATCTGATGCTCATGATGATATTTGAATCTCTATAGTTTCGAGCGTGGTATTCCTCATGTGTGTAGGAAAAGGAAACCCCTTAAGTTAAGGGTATGTTTGATGAACCCTTTACAACTAAGTTGACCTAATATTGAGGAAAGAGAATAAGTATGACCTAGCATGGTTTAATAGGTGATCTGCTTGTGCTTTAGTAGTTGTTGGGTTAGGCATGTTCATGTGAATGTAAACCCTAAGGACGGTTGTGACATTATTGTCAAGAGGTGTAGTTTCCTCCCATCCTAGGAGAGGGACCCTTTGGCAGGGTGTATACCAGTCTTGCTGGTTTTGAGGTAACCTAAAGAAGTTTCACAGGATCTTGAGAAGCTAAGTGAAAAGTACATGGAATGAGAATGAACCTGTAGACCCATAGATAACCATCTCTAAGTGCATGTGGATGTGTTACCATGGAGGTAACCGGTATGGGGCCTGACCAAGGTAGGCAGGTTGCCATGACCCCTATGAAGGGATGAAAGTCAGTCGAGAATGCATAGAGAGATGATGAAGGCTTGGGTAAGGTTCTAAGTTGGACATGTACTATAATAGAATTCTAAGTCTGTCCTAGGGTCAGGTAGGGATAAGACTGATGGAAGAAGGAGTTGCCTAATTCCCTAGTTGCACATGACCATAGGGTCGAGAGGTAACAGCTATCATTGTCTGAGGGCCATGGGTTAGAAGATTGATCACCTTCATGAACTCATGGGACCCAATGGGCAGATGAGTAGGACACTCTATGGATGCATGAGGGAAGAGGGATGACCCCAAAAGTGTCGGCACCCTCTAGACCCAGAGGAGATGACCAAGGATTGTGTGTAAACCCCAGTAGGTTCGAGACCAGTTTTCCATGGAAGTAATTTTTGATATTATGATGTTTGTGATGTGGAGACATGAGTTGCACGTTTCAACTTAGATTTGAAGGTGTACTGGCACGGTGGGATGTACCATCTCTACTCCTGGAATGGGAAGAACTCTGTATTTGGATGACCGCCAAATGCTTATTTCTTCTTGTTATGGGAGTGAGAGATAGGACAGTACGCATGCCATACACCAAGGATAAAGATGATGTGAGTTGGAACGTTGCTATGAGGTATGAGGACAGAGAGGATAACATACCCTTGTGGAGTGGATAATACATGGATGGTTTACAAACACTAAGAGAAGTAGTGTAGTCAGCTTAAGAGGATGTTTTATCAGGAGCTATGTGGAATTTGCAAGTTAACCAAGGTTGAGTTTGATCACCGTGAGGATGAACTGAGAGTTTCTTGATGAAGGCAAACTTAAAGTTTGAGATGAGATGATAAGTGGAATACATGGAGGTGTATGTTCTCAACAATACCTAACACCTAAGGATAAGAAGTGGTAATGAATGTTCTGGTTGAGATATAGTTGCCTAGATTAGCTGGAAGTTAGAAGAAGTTGAGGTTGTTGGGCTAACCTTAAGATGAGAAAAAGAGATAAGTTTGGCTAACACTCTGATATAACGAGAGTTGTTAAATATGATTAAGCGGTTGTTTGATCCTTAACATAATGAAAGGATGGTTTAGAGCCTCAGATGTACTTCTTTGGAAAGGAAAGTGATAAAACCCTGATGAGAGTGGTTTAGGGCTTCTGGGGAATCGATCTTGAGGAAATCATGATCACCATACACCATGAAACTACAAAGATAGTAAGTAATAGTATCACTTTGGATGCTTAAAAATAAAGTTGCATGTAGCATGTGGCCATGCAAGCTAGGAGGCGAAGGACGAACACCAGTAACCCAGTACATGGATATAACGTATAAAGAGTTCCCGAGAGGGAATGGGAGTTCATCATTGTGGATGTGTGAGTCTCCCCTAGACCATGGAAGGTCAAGATGCAATATGGGTTATGGTAGATCGCCTTACCTAGATGACGTGAGAAAGGAAGAGCAATGTCACTGGACAGATTCAGTTGAACTACTTAAGAGAGAAGGATGGTTCAACCACACCCTGATGCGAGTTCAAAAGTTCTTGGCTATGACCAAGGTTCACTCCCATGAGGTGGAAGTGGATACATGAAGAACTCGATGATAGTACAGTTTGTCACCCCCATACTAATGGACAATATGATCCAGACTAGAGGGTCTGATGAGAGCATGTGTGCTCATTCAGGGTGATACATAGACACGGTTCTTAAGATGTGATGTTAACCACCATAGCCTTTATCGGGATGCAAGAAGTTCTATAAGGAGGTTGTGTTGGTCACCACTTCATTATGATGATGTTGGTGAAGGAGGCCTCACAAAGGTCAGAAAAGAACCACAGGGTGTGCAGATGAAGTCACTTTGATCGTGCAATGGCGGAGAGAGAGCCCAGTGGTGACATGAGTCATGAGCTGATGCAAAGCAGACTGACATGCAGTTCACTGTGGGAGAATATGTGATGTGAAAAACCGACCCCTCTAAGCTACAGCTGAGAAAGCTGAGTTCCTGATATATGGGTCCATTTGAGATGGATTGGTGGATATGGTTGTGTTTAGCCTTGCCCCTCGGGATAACATGATGTGTAATGTGTTCCATGAGTCCGATCTAGAGCACTATGTGAGGTATCCAAGCCATGTGTTAAGCCCTGAACCTATTCAGCTTTTGAGAGGGTGAAATGTCCTGAGTCACCTATGAGGGTATGATATACCAAGGTAAGAAAGAACTCAGATGGAAGAATATGAGATGATGAAGGTTCTTGGGAAGCACCATGGAAAGGGTGATTCCACATGGGATCCCTGGTGGACGTATGAAAGGCTTATCCTGAACTGTTTGTTTGCTTGATAGAATTTTGAGGGCAAAATTCTTATAAGAGGGGAAGGATATTACAACCCCAATTTATGGGTTCCTTTGGTGAGGAATGTAATTTCTCACATTAAAGATATTGGAACAAATAATGATATAATTTGTTTTGAATAAATGGATTTCGTTTATAATAGCCTTGATGGTTGTATTGTGGGCTTTATTGGCTATTGGGCCCAATAACAAGGAAATTCAATTAATGAAGAAATCGAGAAAAGTAAAATGTGGAAACCTCTAGAAGGTAAAAAACTTAATCCAAAGGTGGATTTCGTGCCACATGGGTTCCTTGGGTTCCAAGGAGTCTGAATTTGCAAAGAAAAGCAAAAAGAAAAGAAAAGATTAATAAAGTATTTCTTTATTAAGAAAGAAATTGAAAACCATGGTAAAAGGTGAAAAACAAGTGAAAAGAGGTATAATTGAGTTATCCTTAGTGGAATTTCATATTCCAAGGATTCCTAATGATAAAAGGAGTACTAATGAGGAAAATAAAAGAGAAATAAAGCAAAATCCTCAAAAAGAAATATTTTCTTAAGAAATACACATGATAATGAAGAATAATGCATTTAGATGCATCTAGAAGGGTAATGAGTATACAATAAAAAGTATTTCGAAATGATAGAGTTTCTTGGGATCCAAGGAGTCCCAATAAGGAGGAAAGAAAGAGAAAATACCAAAATTTGCAAAACAAGGATAATGGGAATACATAATTAATGGAATTATGCAGTTTTGTTGAGAAGGAGTATTTCCTACTTGAGGAGAATATAATTTCGAGGCCAAGGAATTAAAAGACAAGATTAAAGAGGATAATGGAGAAGAATTTCGAATTCATAAATATCCATACAACAAGGAATATCAAGGAAATAAAGGTTAATGAAGAGAGAGAGAGATGGTTGCTTCACAACCAAGGAAAGTGTGTTTCCTTCTGAGTTGGGACTTGAGTCCTCATGAGGCACGCCTTAGGGATTCATACCCACTCCTATAAGAAGGGTAGAACCCCTACTTTGAGATCCAGAGGGATTCCAAACAATGCTACCTCTTCTTCTTCTTCTTTCCATCTAAACCCTAACCAAGAGGGTATATCCTTGTTCTAGGGCAACGCGGGGCTTCGTTGTGGTCTTGTTAGAGGTAGGGATCTTCCACGACCAACCCTGAAGGGCCAGCTACCTCTTTCGCGCTTTTGTCTATGCGCAGCCCCTGCCGAAGGTCTATAAACCTGCAGCAGGTGCGGCAGCAACTAAAGGAGAGCCGCGCATGTGGTAGGCCATTTTGATCATGGTTTAAGGGCACCTCAGGTGCGCCAATGTGTTGTGGACCTGGGGCAACCTTTGGCCATGGTCCTCGAGCTCTAGGGAGGGAGAACAAGCCGCGGGAAGCAGCTAGCGGCGGCCTGGAAGCGGAGGGATCCGAGGTTGAAGATGATCAGGAGAATTGGACAAATTTGCCCCTCTGCGGGCTGAAGAAGAAACAACTTATGCGGGGGTACAATGGTAACTCGGTTATGTTTCCAAATCGATCGCTTTGCATGAGAAACGGACGATGTGGCGGCTCCTCATTGGCCGAAAGTAAGTGATTTTGTTAAAATCGTAACTTTTTAATGGTAGCTCGGTTGGGGACATATAATACATGAATCTTGCTCAGAAAAACATGAGGAATTCAATAAAATTACTATTAGAGACTAGTTTTACTTCTAGTTCGAAAAGTAATGGAAGATGTCAACTTTAATGTATTAATGTTTAAGAAACCCTATTTTGATATAATTAATGTGATACGTAGGGTTTAGTGGATGTTTAGAGTTGGTATTAACATGTTAATGATAAAAGAGAACATTAGGAACAAAAAAGATGAGTTTTGCACATAGTTAGTTTAATTTAGAGTTTCATGTGCATAAATAGGCTTTAATAGGCCTTGAAACCCTAATGTTGGTAATTAGGACTACTAATGACTTTAATTATTTGATTTCATGTATAGAACTGAGTTTTCATGGTTATAAGATATTTCGAGCATTAAAGTTCCTAATTTGTGGATAAATACCCTAAATGTAGTAATTAGGGTTTTATCATGAATAAAAGGTAGAATTAATGGCAAATCGAGTTCATATGTGTTTTGGACAATAATGGACTATGAATTGATGATAAATGTGTATAATGATCTTGTCATGGATTAAAAGGATAAAAATAGTAGCTTTGATAAAAAAAAGAGGCTTAATGAGATTAATTAATGGTTAATTATGCCTTTAATCCAGAATTGAGGATTAGATATGGAAACAATTAGGGTTTGTGATCAATTGCATTAAATTAGGGTTTAAAATAGTAAAAGATGAAGTGAAGCCCTAATTACAATTGAAACCCTAAAAGTGGACTAGAAACCCTAGGAAGCGAGCTAGATCTAATAGATCTCAATGACATGAGTAATAAAAGAAAATTGTATAATTGTTTCAGGATCTTATTGAATGCTTGCTTGCCTTTTATTGTTTGGATTATTCCTGCACCTGAATCTAAATGTACAGGTATGTGGTTATGCTTATGATTATCCCTCATTAGTTTGTCGAGGATTTTATCGATGTTTACATCGTGGCTTGAATTAATTGTTGGATGAATTTAATTCTTGCAAATTATAATGTGGATATGACTATCACCTAAGATAAGTGCCTACTAGCTCAGATCCTAGTCCCCTCTGTAGCTTCATAGTTTGACCTAGTAAATGGCTACCAATGGGGTAGGTCCATCAGGTCATTGAATGACTTAGTAAATGGCTACCAATGGGGTAGGACCATCAAGTCATCATGAGTCAGGGTTTGGGCTACCTTTGGGTAGGGCCATACGACTCCATAACCCTAGGAATTGGCTACCTGTGTGGTAGGGCCATGGGGGTAAGGATCTACCATATGAGAGAGGTAGTATCAATGTCCACTGCAGGGACGGTACAGAGATAAGGGATAGGCAAGGATTGAGTAGTATTGCTTAAAATGTATTTTTGGATGTTAAATGATATTCGGTTGACTACATTGTTAACATAGTTGCACATTTATTGTCTCCCCCACATACCAGCTTCTTGCTGACCGACGTTTTATTTGTCGGCATTTTAGGCACAAATGAAAACATCAAACAGTAAAGTGGCATATGTGGAACTAAATGAGAAATAACATGTACATGAGGATTAATTAGATTAGTATCTTCATAGATAGAAGTATAGAAATCCCAGTTTTTAAAAGGTAAGTAAAGTTTTATTTTATACCAGTTTTTAGTTTAGTAGTAGAATTTCATAATTATTATTGATTATTTGTCGAACCTTTGATCCTATTAATTGAATAACGGCTCTGACCTTCGGGTCTCCCTTAATTGGGGGTTACCGGGAGGCGGGGTCGTTACAGTGGCCATGGGGAGCTGGGTGTCCATGGGACATTGTGGGTTTGTACTGAAATGGGGTCAGATTATGAGGCCATATAGTTGAGACTTGACGAGGACGTCAAGAGTCTAAGTAGGAGAGATTGTAACATCCTAGGATTTGAGGCCTCAGATAACATGATCTTAAAAGGAATGATTGGACAACCCATATCACCAAGGTGCACCTCCTTTTCCGGGAGCCCATCACTAAAGAACTTCATAGTTAAGCGTGCTCAGCTTGGAGTAGTACTAGGATGGGTGACCAGTCGGGAAGTTGATCCTGGTTTCTAGTGGTGGTCTGTGGGGCCAGTCGTCATTCTTGAAACCCTACTAGAGCCTTGGGAAGTGGGCCCATGTGCTACACTTTTGCAAACTTGTCTATTATTCAATATTTCAATTATCTGACAACCCATAAATCCATATCCTTTTATTTATGTAAAAATTATTTTATATCTTAAAATTGTGCCTCCAGGACCTATTTGCAAAGTAAATAGTCTAATGGGCCTCACTTGGGCCATGGGTTTCACCCATGCCTCAAAGATAACATTATTATTCAATGAATTATGAAATCAGAGAAATCTCTTATCCAATTAAGTCTTACATTCATAGAATTCAAATTTGCCAAAATTTGGGGATCTTACATTCACCCCCCTTAAAAGGAATTTTATCCTCAAAATTCAAACCTAGTAAGGTCATAGCTTCAAACCTTAGGGTTAGCAACCCTTTTGGATATCTTTTATCTAGGTCATTTTTAACAAATTTTATTGATATGTAATTTTTCACATTACTAAGGGTTGTACCCAAATTTTATTCAGGGGTATATCCACAACCTTATCCATTGCATAATATTATATATTAGTGATTCGTTTGTGATTCTAGTTCCACTTGGTAATTACATTTCTATTTGTGATTTCCATTTCTACTTGGTGACTACATTATTCACCTAGGTTCCCAATTTATTATCCATTATTTTCACGTAAAGGTGATATAACACCCCAAACCCTATATTATGCCAGTTAAATTTAACTTAGGTATTCATTATCTCATGTCATTATCTTTATAACATGTGTCCACCCGATCTCTCACACTCATAACAAAATGAAATAAGCATTTGGCTACCATCCAAATGCAAAGTTCATCTCATTCTAAGAGCAGAGATGGCATATTCTCACATTATCTTCAACACCAAATTTTGATTGAGTCACTCTAACAATGACTCCATACCATAAACATGTTTTAGTTCCACAATTTTCCTATAATTTCATGCACTTATAGGGAAAGTGATTTTCTCATAACATTTGAGTTTATGAACTAATCCCTTTAAGATTTTTACCAAACACTATATTACATGACTTCTTGTATCCCTTGCATCTACATCTCATGCCTTAATGGCCTTAGTCATTCTCTTAAAGTCTCTAGGGGTATAGGTACCTTTGAAGTGATTTTCTCTTGACCCCCAAGGGTATCATGCACTTATGGAGTGCCTCTCAAATTGACCCCTTGGGCCTCATGAACTCATGATAGTGGAGAATCTTGTGACCCCATTGGCCTTGTGTACACATGGATGACCATCTCCTGATCTCACAGTCTTATGCACTTAGGGTATGATCACCTCCTTGCCTCAGAAGTCTTATGTGCCTTTAATCATCCCTACTTGATTTTAGGTTTGACTTGGGGTTCTACCCTTCCCAAGGGTTTATTGAGATGTCATCACTTTAGTTCATTACACATTTTTATTGAGGTTTCTCTAATAATATTCAAGAACAATATATCATTTATAATTCTTTAACCCTAATTTCCTTCATCTTACATGTTGCACATTATTCACTTTAACTCCCTTCATTGGGCCCACGGAGACCATCCCTTTTGGGCTTGGTCCCACAGTGTCAGCCACTTTCGCAGTTCCTAACTTCCTCAGGGATGGCATACCTGGGTTCAAAGTATTATACTCAATATATGTGCTTTCATGCTTCATATACTTAATCTTTCAAGCTTTAGGTGACATTGAAGGTTACCTCAATTCTTAAACTAATTTGTGAACCCCTCTATGGAAGATCCTAATTCAAGACAACATAAAACTAATACTTGGTACTAACAAAAGATAACAGAAGCAAACTTGAACCAAGATTTGTAATACCACAATAGAGCATGTATTTTAGGCATGTTTTCCATCGTATCATCCATGAATTTACTAACTGGTAGTTGAATGCTTTAAGGCCTTATGATCTATTACAAAAGAGTTATATCATTATACAATGTGATCTTCTACCCAAGAATTAGATCTTTATCAAGTACTACCAAAGAGTTGAAGTTTTTTACTCTCAAGTATTTTATAACCAAAGAGTTGAAGTATTTTCCTTTCCAGAATTTTACTAACAAAGTGTTTAAGTGCTCAGATGTAATGGAATAGCTATATTATGTTTCATGTTTTTAACACTATATATATAGAAAAATCGACAAGATGGCATACAAGAACAATTATTTCATCCCATATCATATGCCAAGTATTTTGTACACATAATATCACCATCCTATATAGTGGACCAAGTAAGAGGTAAAATGTACCTTGAGTAAGACAAATATAATCACCATATATTCCTTATGTCAACTACAACCACATTTAATGTTTATCATGAATATTATCTCATTTCACATTCTCATATTAGGTTGTAAACTTTATTAACGATTCATCTTGAGATTAGTCGGCTATTTCACATTGTCATAATTCATGCATATGTCTATCCAGTTATATGGGTCGCTACAAGGCATTAGGGGTCAAACAACCACACATAGTCTATGTTTCTCATGCGTACTCAAAGCCTCTACGTAAAACATGCATGTCAAACCCACGTACATACATGCATTGTCAGCTGCGATATCCAACTCATCGTGTCTTCTCTTTCTCTATCCACCGCTTAACATTTTGGGTTGAGCATCATCCTCAGAGGATGTGTTAGGTCTCTTCCTCTTCCCAGTGGCTTCTTCCTCTAAGACTATCACTCTCCTCCTCATCCTATGAGATGGTCTAACCTCAGTGTTCTCCTGAGGCGTAACCAAGGGCACAGCAACACATGCCATGCAACCTAAGCATGTAACTAAACTCAGTATGAGTTTCTAATTATCAAAACTTATGTCCATGACATCTTTCTTACATGCTTTTTATTATTTGGTGAAGGATTCCTTAATCCTTATTATACTTACCCTGAAATTAGTAGGGTGGTGGAGAGAGAAACCCTAATCTCTTAGAGTTATTCACTGAATGGGATAGAGAAGGGACGAAGACAGATGAGAGAAGACCTAGAGGTATCTTATTTCGAGTCAAATCCTCCGATTTTGGCCCGGCAGTCACACAAAATCTGGAGTCCTCGTAGACCAACTAGCAGGGCAGAGGAAAATCTTGCCAGCCCCTTGATCGTGATCCTTTTCTAGACACCTCCATCATTGGAAAATCCTCTAATAAATCCCTTAGGTTCTAAATAGTTTGTAAAATTTACTAACTATTAGAGATTAAATGGAAAACCATGCTCTGATACCAATTGTAACGGCCCCACTTCCCGATATCCCCCAACTAAAGAAGACCAAGAATTCAGAGTTGCTATCCCAAAATAGGATCAATGGTTTTGCAAACAATAAAAAATAATTAATAAATTCTACCACAACTAAGCTTAAAATAGGATAAAATTTTTCTTTTCACATACCTTGAAAAATATAGGATTTGAGGGACTTTACCAAGATAAGAAACTATCTATCTAAAATCCTCAAATTCTTTATTGAGATTTATTCAATCAATTTCACTTTAAAGGAATATCCACTATCTGATAAACCTAAATTGCCGACAAACAAAACAGCGGTCGGTATAATTAATTATACTGGTATGTGGGGGAACCAAAATCTTGCATCTATTTGTAACAACATAATGCAAACAAATTATTGCTTAACATATCAAACTGTACATATCAAACATAACTACTCAATCCCTATGTATCCTTGCATCTGTGTTGTCCCTACAGTGGACATGGATACTACCTCTCTCATATGGTAGATCACAAATAGCCCCTATGATCCTACCTTATAGGTACACCACGACCTAGGGTTGTATAGTCGTATGGTCCTACCCAAGGGTAGACCAACACATCGACTCATGATAACCTGATGATCCTACCCCAAGGGTAGACCATGTACTAGGTCATCCATGTCATCATCATCAAAGCTACAGAGGAGGACTAGGATCTGAGCTAGTCATGCACATATATCTATGGTGATAGTCATAGTCACTTTACAGTTGCATGAATAAAAGTCAACAAGAAGTTATTTCGAAGAAAGAAATAAAACCTCTGAAATCACTGTGAAACTAGAGTGATTAGTCATAAACGTAACCACATACCTGATTTAAAGTCTCTAAAGAAGCAAGATATCCAAAACCAACTAGATGTCCAATCAAGCAAGGTAAGCAACCAAATCAAGCAACCCTTGATCCTGAAAACATGTATAACACCTAGTTGTTACCATCACATCACAAACAACTCTTTATTGACTTAGGATACCTTTCTAAGGTTTCTATGTCTCATTAGGATGCATTAAGGTTCTTTAGATTTATTTCTCAATCTTTACCCTTTTTAGGTCAACAAACCCTAAAACGGATTCTACATCACAAAATTCTAATTACATATATTACCAACATTAAGAATCTTTTTTGTCAAAATGATTTTAAAACATCATCTCTATATCTTGTTTATAGATTTTCATGATTAGTACCATTAAAATTCATAATTACCAAAATTAGGGTTTCTAAGCCCATTAATGCACTTTATACTCATGAAACCCTAAATTTGCCAATTAACCACAAAGATCATCTTTTTAGATCTTAAACATCATTTTTATTAACAACATGTTAATATCAACTTAAATCACCCATGGCACTTTACTCAATCTTACTAATATCAAAATTAGGGTCTCTTATTCATGAATGCATTAAAGGTGACAGCTTCATATACTTTTCTAATTGTGAGTAGACTCAGGCTTCAATTATATTTTTATTGTAATCTATGTATTTTTATAATCAACTTTCATATATAATTTTTTTTCATCGGAGGTTCCTAGCAAAATCTATGATTTTTGCAAGATTACTCCTTAATCAGCCAATAATATGCGGCCACATCATAAAAGGCATGAAAATACCTGGTATTCCACGTAGATCGGTTAAGCAATGATCTATTTCCATCTCAGCATGTGGCATACTCAAGTTGCACGTGAGGCTGGGGTGTAAAAGACTCCTTTGCACCTGTGACTTCATGCTAGGGATTTCACTCCTTAGGGGAAGAAGAGTACTTTCACACTTGGCCTTCTCCTTCCTCGCCTCCTCTTCTCATGAACCAAGCATTGTGTGGTCAGGTCAACTCCATCATTGACTCTCTACTCTAGAGCTGGGCTAACACAACTGTCTCCATGGGCACCTTCGGCCAGACTTGCTGAAGTTAGTCGACCCTCCTATTGTGGGGAGAGGTAGTCAGTTCCGCTCAGACCACGAGCCAATGATGCTAGGGAAAGAATAGGTAGACGAAAATATGTGGTCTGCAGGGCAAATTGGGGGAAGAGGAGGGTTCCTAATGCACGTCTGGGTCTCGTTTCTCCTTTCTTCTTGTTGATAAGTGGGGGAAGGGACCTTATATAGACCCATCCTTATAAGACACATGTCCATGGAGTCTGGATCAACAAGACCATTGGGCAAAACTCCCAATCGTGCACAAAACAAAGACATCAAAGGGTCACTAGATCCATTTTCTTCTCTCGAAATTAGAAATTTGCTTTTTAGGATTCCTTGTTGATCAGGGAGAGAGATAGATGTGGGGAGGTTGCCCATTATTGTTCCTGTCAGACTGCAGGTAGGAGATGTCTTTATTGCCATCAATCTAGGATCCTGCAGCCACTAGGGCCTGTGAAAAGACTAAGGGAAACTGGGTCCTGATTTCCCAATTGATTTAAATCGTGACATAAATGTATGTTCCCATAATCCTCCTCACTGTCAGAAATATTACAAAAAATCATATCTCTTAAACTGCTTATCTGTTTGATCCCAAATTTTAAGGGAAAGTCCATAATTACATAAATTACTTGTGTACCAAGTTTGGAACTCAAATTCGAAAGTATGAGGACTTTTCTCCTTCATATGAAAGTTATCACTTATTAAGGCATATTTTATGCATATTTTCTCTCTCCTATTATTTTATTCTCTTCATTTGGATTCCTTTTACTATTATACACCCTGTGGATTTGAAATCTCATCCATGATGATTTGGTCATCTATCTTTCCACATATTTCTTATATTTTCATCATTATCTCAAATTTTTTGCACTTGCCAACTAGCTCAGTTGGTCAAGCTTGTAGCTTGTGAAGCGCAGGTTGCAGGTTCGAATCTCAGCGAACTCATTGGGGCACTATAGGAAGGGATTATAGCCCTCAGTGTAGCTGATGGTGTTCTCTCTCTCCTTCTACTTTGAACAGGGGTGAAATTCCCCACTATAAAAAAAAGCATGAATTCAAAAAAATTATCTCAAAATTTCTTCTTAATAATGCATTATTTAATTTCTTCTTTTTCTTTTAATCATATTGGACTCATTAACATATTATGGTCCATGAAATCACATGCACAAAGGAAATATTGCAAAATAAATCCATTCAATACACATAACTCATACAATTTCCATAATCATACATTTATTAGAGAAATTGCATTTCAAACCATATAAACCCAAAAATTGGGGTTGTAACATCCTTCCCCTCTTATAGGAATTTTGCCCTCAAAATTCCACTAACATACAAACAATCAGGATAAGACTCTTCCATGTCCATCATTGGCTCCCATGTGGCTTCATCCTCTCTGTGGTGCTTCCAAAGAACCTTTATCATTCTATATTCTTACATCTAAGTTCTTTCACCTTGGTATCTAGAATCATCATAGGTGACTCAGGATATGTCAGTCTCCCTCTAGAGCTCAATAGGTTTATTGCTCAGCACATGACTCGGGTACATCACATAGTGCTTTAGATCATACATATGGAACACATCATACATCATATTATCTTGAGGGGTAAGGCTAAACAAAAGCAACTCTACCAATTTATCTCAAATGGACCCATGTATCCGGGACTCAACTTTCTTACTTGTAGCTCGGAGGGGTCGGGTTCTCATAACACATTTTCACCCACAGTGAACTGCATGTCAGTCTACTTTGCATCAGCACGCGACACCTATTGTTCATGGGCCTTCTCAGCCCTTTTACGATCAAAGTGACTTCATCTACATACACTGTGGTTTCTCTGACATTCACAAGGTCCTCTCACCTACATCACCCTAGTGAAGCGGTGACCAACACGACCTCCCTTACAAAGCTTCATGCATCCTGATACTGGCTTTGGTGGCTGTCATAACAAGCAAACTCTGCTAGGGGTAAGAACTGCTCCCACAAATCACCTTGAATGAGCACACATGCTCTCGTCAAACCCTCCAAGTCTGGATCATACTCTCTTAACTGTCCATCAGTCAGGGGGTGATGTGATGCATAAAACTTCAATCTAGGATCGAGTTCTTCTTGTACCTACTTCCACAACGTGGAAGTGAACTTGAGGTCATGCTCAAGATATTGAACTTGGATCACTATGCAGTCGAACCATCTCTCTCATATGTATAAGGTTCAACCAGATATGTCACACTGGTAGTGCTCTCTCTTAGGTAAGGGATTAGGTCAACTTGTAAAGGCAATCTACCATAACCCATATTGCATCATGACCTCACTTAGTCTAAGGGAGACCCATCACAATGCCCATGGTGATCTGCTCCCATTCCCTCTTGAGTACTCCTCATTATCTGTAGCAACTCACTAGGTTACTGGTGTTCGGCCTTCACCCCATGGCATGCATGGCAACTGGACACATATAACTCTATATACTTCTTCATACTAGGCCTTCAAGGTATCACTACAAACCTCAACCATCTTGATTATACCAGGGTGTAAGGTGTACTTAAAATCATGAGCTTCTTGCATGACATGATTCCTCAAGGGTGAATCCTCGAAAACCCTAAAACACCCTAATAGTGGATTTCACCACCTTCTTTTCATGATAGGTGTATTAACAATCCTTTTATCTCATCAAACTCTGGGTTGTCTAACTGAGCAATCACCAACTTGACCAACGAGTCTGGTTGTATCTGGATGTTAGCCATACAGGTCTCATGTTCTAATGATTGTAGGGTTCACCTAGCAATCCTTGCCAGCCTCTCTACTGGCCAAACAAGATAGTTTTTATACCTGAACGGTGTCTCATCTAAGAGTATTTTCTACCACATTAGTTCCCTTATGTGCTAGGTGATGATGAAAACCTAAACCTTCATATACTCCACTCATCATCCTTATCTCGGGTTTAGGTCTATCTGCGTCAAGAGAAATTTGAGTTGTTACTCCCATCATCTTGGTTATCAAACCCAAAGTGGTAACTCAAAGATTCCAAACTACTCTAGATAGGTACGTCCTCATTTATCGTTGTTCTTCTTATGCTCACAAATCACCTATTCAATATATTCTCCAAAGGGTGTGGTACTTCCTTCAATCCTCAAACATCATACAAGGGTTTCAACTCATATCACCTCTATCTTTAGTATATGGCGTGCATTTTGTCCTGTCTCTCACACCCATAACAACATAAAATAAGCATTTGGCTTCAGTCCAAATATAGAGTTCAACCCGTTCCAAGAGTAGAGATGGTGTATCACACATCACCATCACTCTTTCCAATCTAAGTTGAAATATACTTCGCATGACTCCTCACCATGAACATCTCCATTATGGGTCTACACCCATGGTAAGACTTTTCCCATCACCTCTAGATCTTAACATATCTCTTATGTACAATCCTTAGTCATTACCTCAAGGTCTCTAGGGTGCCGATACTTTTGGGTGATCTGACCCTTATGCATCTAGGAGGTGCCTCTCACATTAGCTCTTAAGCCCCATGAACTCATGAAGGTGGCCAACCTCCTAACCCATGGTCCTTAGGAAAAGGTAGTTGTTACCTCCTGACCCTATGGTGTTGTGTGTTTAGGGAACAAACAACTCCTACTCACATCGGTCTTATCCCTACTTGACCTTAGTGTTGAATTAGGATTATACTATAGCTCATGGTTTGTGTGTTGATACTCAAACATGTCTCATCCTTTAATCCTCACCCGAATCTCCATTCTCTCTCTGGGCATTCTTACGTCTCTTCATAAGAATCACAGAGACCTACCTATCTCAGTATGGCCCCGTACAAGTTACCTCTATGGCAACATATCAGCATGCCCCTTAGAGATGATCACACATGGGTCTATAGATTCATTATCATACTACATGCTTTTACACTTAGGTCATCAAGCTCTTATAAGTGACCTCTTCAGGTTACCTCAAACCTAATCAAAAGTTGGTCCTCACCCTGACATGAAGGGTCCCTCCCCAGGATGGGAGAAAACTATCACTTGATAGTAACAAAGGTCACAAAACACTCTTACCTCCAAGGTTTACATCATCATGTATATGCTTAGATCCTAAAATGATACTTATGCACATATCTAGCAAGAAGACAACCTACTAAACCATGCTAAGTTCCTTGGTAAGTCATACATGGACCAACATCATACATACATACGTCACCAACCTGTGTGAGTGGTTCATCAAACATATATCTCAGTTTAAGAGGGGTTTCCTTCTAATACATGGGAAGGGGTGCCATACTCGAATCCTATGAACTCAATCATCCTAGTGAGCATCATGTGCACCAGGTACTACTACTTCCCCTCTTTGGTCTAGGAACCCCAGGTTCACCTCTTATGCATCAATTGTCTAACTGCATGCTCAACTATTCAACCACGAACCGAACCTATACCAGATAGGGCATATACATCCTCACACTCTTCCATGTGAACAATCCTTAGAGTCCTACACCAGGAAAACCAATTGGGTGTGAGGCCTCGCAACTTGTTACTATACCCCTTCAGGGTCTATGGAACTCTCCTTCATACACCTAAAAGGTAGGCATTTATATCATTTCTATGTTCGTTCACAAAGCCTCTTTCTCTCTTCTAGGGTTTGGTTCTTATAAAGCCATCCAAGGTACAACAAGCCTCCAAGGATCATGTATGAGGCAACCACATCTATCTACTCAGGGTTGTCTATCCCAGGTCTGCATGCCTATATCATAAACTATCAGGCATAACCCTTCTGGATTAGGTCTAAAACCTACTTCTAGGCTTCCAGCCTTGCCTCCACTCACTTCTATGTAGTTGCATGCCTCTTTTCTACTCATATATGCCAATAAGGGTTCCTATATGGTTGCCACTAACCTCCTCAATGAGGGAGCCATCCCTCACCCTTAACAGGCACAGCCTACCCAAGATCGGGTCGCCACAAGGCACCAGGGGTCAAACAACCACACATAGTCTATGTTTCTCATGCATACTCAAAGCCTCTACACAAAACATGCATGTTAAACCCACATACATACATGCATGGTCAGCTACGATATCTAACTCATCATGTCTTCTCTTTCTCTATCCACCGCTTAAGGTTTTGGGTTGAGCATCATCCTCAGAGGATGCGTCAGGTCTCTTCCTCTTCCTGGAGGCTTCTTCCTCCAAGACTATCACTCTCCTCCTCATCCTATGAGATCGTCTAACCTCAATGTTCTCCTAAGGGGTAACCAAGGGTACAGCAACACAGGTCATGCAACCTAAGCATTAACTAAACTCAGCTTGAATTTCTAATTATCAAAACTTATGTCCATGACATCTTTCTTACATGCTTTTTATTATTTGGTGGAGGATTCCTTAATCCTTATTATACTTTCCCTAAACTCAAATGGGAGGTGGAGTGAGAGAAACCCTAATCTCTTTGAGTTATTCACTGAACGGGATAGAGAAGGGGTGAAGACAGATGAGAGAAGACTTAGAGGTATCTTATTTTGAGTCAAATCCTTCAATTT
Organism: Alisma plantago-aquatica; assembly: GCA_963693085.1. NCBI lineage: Eukaryota > Viridiplantae > Streptophyta > Magnoliopsida > Alismatales > Alismataceae > Alisma > Alisma plantago-aquatica. The sequence continues at coordinate 1,472,894,456 of OY856412.1, read as the reverse complement.
TGGCCAGGCAGTCACACAGAATCCGGGAGTCCTCATAGACCGACTAGCGGGGGGAGGAAAATCTTGCTAGCCCCCAGATCGTGATCCTTTTCTAGACACCTCCATCATTGGAAAATCCTCTAATAACTCCCTTGGGTTCTAAAGAGTTTGTAAAATTTACTAATTATTAGAGATTAAATGGAAACCCATGCTCTGTTACCAATTGTAACGACCATGTTTCCCGATAACCCCCAATTAAGGAAGACCAAGAAGTCAGAGTCGCTATCCCAAAGCAGGATCAATGGTTTTGCAAATAATAAAAAATAATTCATAAATTCTACCACAAGCTTAAAACAGGATTAAAAAAAATCTTTTCACATACCTTGAAAATATGGGATTTGAGGGACTTTACCCAGATAAGAAACTATCTATCTACAATCCTCCAATTCTTTATTGTGATTTATTCAATCAATGTCACTTTAAAGGAATATACACTTTCTGATAAAGCTAAATCGCTGACAAACAAAATGGTGGTCACTATAATGAATTATACTAGTATGTGGGGGAACCAAAATATTGCATCTATTTGTAACAACATTATGAAACCAAATTATTGCTTAACAGATCAAACTTTACATATCAAACATAACTACTCAATCCCTACATATCCTTGTCTCTGTGCTATCCCTACAGTGGACATGGATACTACCTCTCTCATATGGTAGATCTCAAATAGCCCATATGATCCTACCTTACATATAGACCACGACTTAGGGTTGTGTACTCATATGGTCCTACCCAAGGGTAGACCAACTGATAGACTCATGATAACATGACGATCCTACCCCAAGGGTAGACCATGTACTACGTTGTCCATCTCATCACCATCAAAGATACAAAGGAGGACTAGGATATGAGCTAGTCATGCAAATATATTTGTGGTGATAGTCATTGTCACTTTACAGTTGCATGAAATTAAAGTCAACCAAGCAGTTATTTCTAAGCAACTGATAAAACCTCAAAAATCACCGTGAAACTAGATATATTAGTCATAAACATAACCACATACTTGATTTGATGTCTCAAAAGAAGAAAGATATCCAAAACCAACTAGATGTCCAATCAAGCAAGGTAAGCAACCAAATCAAGCAACCCTTGATCCTGAAAACATGTATAACACCTAGTTATTACCATCACATCCCAAACAACTCTTTATTGACTTGGGATACCTTTCTAAGGTTTCTATGTCTCATTAGGATTCATTAAGGTTCTTTAGATTTATTTCTCAATCTTTACCTTTTTTTAGGTCAACAAACCCTAAAGCAGATTCTACATCACAAAAACCTAATTACGTGTATTACCCACATCACGAGTCTTTATTCTCAAATTGACTTTAAAACATCATCTCTCTATCTTTTTTATGGATTTTAATGATTAGAACCATTAAAAGTCATAATTACCAAAATTAGGGTTTCTAGGTCCATTAATGCACTTTTTACACATGAAACCCTAAATTTGCCAATTAAGCACAAAGATCATCTTTTTAGATCTTAAACATACTTTTTATTAACAACGGGTTAATCTCAACTTAGATCACCCATAGCACTTTACTCAATCTCATTAATATCAAAATTAGGGTTTCTTATTCATAAATGCATTAAAGGTGACAACTTCATATACTTTTCTGATTGTGAACTCAGGCTTCAATTATATTTTTATTGTAATCTACATATTTTTTTTATCAAATTTCATATATAATTTGTTTTCATCATAGGTTCCTAGCAACATATATGATTTTTGCAAGATTACTCCTTAATCAGCCAATAATATGAGGCCACATCATAAAAGGCTTGAAAATACCTGGTATTCTGTGTAGATTGGTTAAGCCAATGATCTGCTACCATCTTAGCATGCAGCACACTCAAGTTGCACACGAGGTCGGGGTGTAAAAGACTCATTTTCCCCTATGACTTCATGCTAGGGATTTCACTCCTTAGGGGCAGGAGAGTACTTTCACGCTCGACCATCTCCTTCCTCCCCTCCTCTTCTCATGAACCAGGTATTGCATCATCAGGTAAACTCCATCATTGACTCTCTGCTCTAGAGCTAGGCTAATGCAATTATCTCCATGGGCACCTTCGGCCAGACTTGCCGAAGTCACTCGGCCCTCCTATTGTGGGGAGAGGTGGTCGATTCCGCACAGACCACGTGCCAGCAAATGACGCTAGGGAAAGAATAGGGTAGATGACAATATGCAGTCTACAGGATGAATTGGGGGAAGAGGAGGGTTCATGAAGCGTGTTTGGGTCTCATTGCTTCTTTCTTCCTATTGATAAGAGGGGGAAGGGACCTTATATAGACTCATCCTTGCAAGACACCTATCCATGGAATCTGGGTCTAGAAGACCATTGGGGAAAACTCCCAATCATGCATGAAACAAAGGCATCAAAGGGTCATCAGATCTGATTTCTTCTCCTAAAATCAGATATTTTCTTTTTAGGATTCCTTGTTGATCAGGGAGAGAGATAGATGTGGGGAGGTTGCCCATTACTATTCTTGTCATACTAGAGGTAGGATATGTCTTTATTGTCATCAATCTAGGATCATGTGGCCACTAGGGCCTGTGAAAAGACTAAGGGAAATCAGGTCCTGATTTCCCAATTGATTTCAATCGTGACATAAATGTATGTTCCCATAATCCTATTCACTATATAAAATATTACAAAAAATCATATCTCTTAAATCGCTTATCCGTTTAATCCCAAATTTTTAGGGAAAGTCCATAATGATATAAACTACTTGTGTGCCAAGTTTGGAATTCAAATTCGAAAGTATGTGGACTTTTCTCCTTCATATGCAAGTTGTCACTTATTAAGGTATACTTTGTGCATATTTTCCCTCTCCTAATCTTTTATTCTCTTTATTTTGATTCCTTTTACTATTAGAAACCTTTTGGATTTGAAATCTCATCCATGATGATTCGATCATCCATCTTTCCACATATTTCTTATATTTTCATCATTATCTCAAATTTTCTTCTTAATAATGCATTATTTGATTTCTTATTTTTCTTTTAATCATATTGAACTCATTAACATATTATGGTCCATGAAATCACATGCAAAAAGGAAATATTGCAAAAGAAATCCATTCAATATGCATAACTCCTACAATTTCCATAATCATACATTTATTGGAGAAATTGCATTTCAAACCATATAAACCCAAAAATTGGGGTTGTAACAGGTGACAACCAAGATAGAATAATGAAGGAAATATGAAGAGTCTGATTAATGAATTTCAGCCCTAGACCGAGTTTAGTTTTTCATGGATCAAATGTGTCATTTAAAATCTTCAATTGAGGAATTGTGTCAGTTTAGATATAAATTTTGTAGTCAAGAATATGATTAAGCTTAAGAACCCTTTAGAAGACCAAGAAATGGGCCATGTGCCCCAGAACCCAATTCATGCCCGATTGGGTTAGTTAGGATTTTCACATGGATCCTTATAGTACAAATTTGGGAATTGAGTATTTCATGTTCATAATAAATACTCAAAATACTTTTAGTATATGGATAGTTGAAATATAAGATTGTGGGAGAAATTTTAGATCATTTTGAAGTATCTATTGGTCTAGGTAATTAGATTAGTAATTATCTAGTATTTACTTAAAAGACAAGTTTGGAGGGATTATCATATTAATTTCAAGCTAATCCTTTGCGCAAGAAAGGATAATGACAAGGAGTAGCTAATGGCAAAATTTAGGATTTAAGGGGACTAGGGTATGACCTATATAATTATTTATTTAATCTGGACTTTTATCAAAATGAAAAATAAAAACAAAAATAAAAGGAGGGTGGGCAACCAAGACTCTAGTCTATGGACCAAAGAACGAGCGCCCATGTTTTACAAGACTTGAGTTGAGTCCATGGAAGGGGGGATCTCGCCCATGTTTTAGGAGATGAGAGGCTATAAAAACCTCATTTTTAAGGGCATAAGGTTAGACTAGTCCAAGATTTGGGTTCAGTTGAAACTGAGAAAGGGAGAAGAAGATGTGAGACATCCACTCTAAGTGTTGTTCTTTGGGGATCATTGATCCTTGCCACCCAAACAATGACGAAAATGTCGCTGAAACTAGAGAAGGTTGTACGGAGCCTTGTTTGGAATTGTTTTGGGCAAATACGACATGATTACCAAGATCACGGTCACCGGAGTGCAGTCGTGGTGGCGGATGATTGGTTTTATGAGCAGAGCATTGGTGAGTCGGAGAACAGAGGGTGAATGGATTTGTGGGTGATGTATCAGCTGGATCTAGGCAAGGATCCATGATTTGCCAAGTCTGGGGTTGTTGGGCACGCATCAATGGCTAAATTGTGGCCATGGGTCAATTTTTGGATGCCTAAGAATTGCTTAAAAGGTATTATCTTCAAAAATCACAACTTGAAGTATGGTTATCCATTTACATAAATAAGGTACCAAAAGAAAAAAAATTTAATGATTATCTTATAAAATATTCTCACCAGAAGATTTTGATGTTTAAGCACACATATATTTTATGTGCTAAGGGTTATATGATTTCAATGTTTTGAACATTAAAAATAGTAAAAAATCTAGAAATTCTTGACAATTTCGTACAAAGTATATTTTGATATTTTTAACATGATTCAGAATCCTGATCTTTCTAATTTGAAGTTTTAATAAGGTTTTTGATATAAATTCTAATAAGGGTATTTTGGGTATTTAACCCATTGTTTGATCATGAAAAGATATGATATTTTTATGCAAGTATTTTGTTCTTACTATTTCTAAAGTTTGGCCGGATTTTTGTGCATTATTATATTAGTATTTGATATTTAGACCTAACAGGATACTATATGATGTGTTTATGGATATTGATGAGATATTACATTACATGTATGATTAATTTCTATGAAATAGAGTCTTTAACATATTTATATTTGATTTCAACCAAATCACAGTAACTAGAGACATATAATTATATTTGACAGTTTTCCCTTGGTCATGGATCAATATGTTCACATACTAGTACATTATGTGATTGTCATGACTTACTTGAGTATAAAGTTTATAGTGATTGTATAATGTGATTTTGGATATATATACAACGATTGTATTGCGATTTAAGATTAGAGTTAATCTAAAGAAGAACCATAATTTAGTAATGAGGTTGGAGTGATGGGGGCTTGAGATTTAGAAATAGAAAGAGGGAACATATACATGGACTTATAGAATTTTGTTGATGTTCAAGTGATTAGATTATGGAACAAGGAATCAGGAACACGTTTAAGAAATCATCTGTATTAAATGTAAGTTGGCCATGTCCATTGAATTTCATTATTATTATGATTCAGACTACACATTCCTACAAAGTAACTTAGAGATTAAGTTACTTCTAGATGTTAGTGTTTTATATCATATCATGCTTTGAGTAATCATATTTTGTTTAATTTGAGTTATGTTTCCAGATTATCATATTTAGTTTTATAAGTTTAGATACTCAATATTTATATGCTTAATTCAACTTATTTCCTTGAGCCTTTATATCAGATCTTATATATCTGATATTAGAATTTAATTAAGTCATTCGATCACAACAGAACTACAGATTAAGATTTTCTAGCCAATAAGAATATCATATTTTAGATTTAGAGTTACATTTGGTTGAGAATTAAAGAACATAGATACAGAGTTAGAGATAATAGATTAACATTCAAATTTAATAAATTAAGAATAGATTCATATATAAGAGGTTAAGATTCGAACATAAGAAATTAAGAATAGAGACATAAAATGACATCAGAATATAAACTATATACATTATTGGATAAGTACTCATCATTGCGTCCTGGGATGATTCATAGTGTGTATTACGCCAGACATAGCGAGTGCCATAGAGGATTTTTTTTCCAACAGACGGTGTGTTGCACCATTGAGGACATTTCAGTGTCCATAGAGGGTGAGTTACATCGTGGAGGATACTTTGGTGCTAACAGAGGGTATGTTGCATCATAGAGGATACTTCAAGGTCAACATAGGGCATGTTGTACCAATAGATTGTACATTAGACTATGGAGGACACTTTTATATCATAGAGAAGGAGTTACCGTATAATGATAACAACAAATCAGATAAAATACATAAATAAAAGAAACATCGATTCAATATTAATTTGTAGATTTTAGATTTTATTTCATCTTTCAGTTATATTATATTCATGTTCAATTTATTAGAAATGTAATGCCTCTTACTCTAACGGTAGTTTTCCCTATCTATACATGGCAGGGATGAAATGTCTACTGGTACTAATGTTTAGGAAGATCAGTTAAGAGAGAGGATACATCAACAAATTTGGGAGGTTTTCTTAGTGGGCCTCCATCTACATGATCTAGGATCTTACGTGATGGGGCTCCAAATGTCACACCATTAAAAATCCTAAAAGAATAACTCATAGGTTTAACCGAAAGTAGTGCACTAATTTCCCACTCCACATGAATGGAAGCCTTATTGCATTATATTTTAGGATTGAACCCAAAGGATAACCTTTTTAAGTAGTTATATATTCAGAATTATTAAGAGTAATATTTAACATTGGGAAGTTGGATGGTTGACTAAACTAAACTATTGCTAGTAGCAACAAAGATTAAAGAGGTAAATAATTATAATAAAAAGGATTAGGGCATGGGGTTTCACTTTCTAAAGCCTACGTAATTATCCTAGCAAGATCTAAATCCTTAATAGCAGTTTACTAAATATAGGCTTAGCTACTGCACCCTCATAGGATATAGATCGTTTCTTGGATTAAACTCCCATGGATCCGACCAAACGCGACACCCAAGTTCCTAGTTTATTCTGACTGGACTTCCTCATTACGAAAAACCACCCTTGGCAAGATAGCATATCATAACCCAATCACCTCACTATCCCTTGCTGACACTTTAGGGGGATAATAAGATCATTCTAAAGTTCTACTCATGCTCACAACAACTTGCACATCTGTGATTATAACAAATATGCAAAACAATTCATCAATTTGCAAAGCAAGGAAATAAGCAAAACAATACTTTATTTAGTAGTATTGTTGAGTTTAGATATAGGCTAGAATGAAATAGGGGTTGTTGGGTCTAGTCCCCATGACCCAACACAAATGTCTACTCACTCATGGTGAGAGACAACAACGAAAAGATAAAAAGAACAATGGAGGGGGCCATAACGCATAGTGCAGGAAGATCGATCTCTCCACTACAGTCGCTGCCTCATAGCTCCTTACTAGGGTTTTCCCTGTGCAATGTGGATTCTAATCACCAATCAGAGACCCCTTCAAATGGACAATATGGGTTCCCTTTTATAAATGCATTCCTCACTGCCAAAACCTTAATGGTGAATACTTATAGTCAAAGGCAACTAATTTGCATGGCCCGTACTTAGTCCAACATGCGACTCATGTGGGTTACTCAATTTGGACCTGGTATCTGATTCTCTAGTAGACCAGCATGGGTTGAACCAGGGAAGGCTGGATGCTAGGAGTGTGTGTAGGAACTAAAGAATCTGGAAGACTCTAGGTAGAGAGCAGCTCGAATCGAGCTACTGGCAAAATCAATCTCTTGATTGGGTGGTTGAATGGTGGACAATGGAAAGCTTCTGGGGAGTGTGGCATCATGAGGGCTTGATCATCCATTTGGGCATTGAAGCATATTCTTGGCTGGTTCTGCATAAAAAATATATAAAGTGCATTAAAGACTAGAAAAAAAAGGATAATTACATTTAAGTAAATCTAAAGATAAAACTAAGAAATAGAAACACAATAGTCCCTAAAAAGTGAGTAAAACAACATGCAAAGATAGGTATAAATATACTCATCAAACTACCCCAAACTTGATCTTTTGATCATCTCGAGTAAAGCAAAATAAAAGGGAGGACAAAAAATTGATACTAGGATACATGCTTTCCTCTCCCAACTAAGAATACTTTGGAGTCCCTTTCCACAAAATACAATCAAGTGACCCTAGTCCTTTGGGGTCACTAGCCACACTTGGATATCCCCCGATTGAGGCTTGTTCCTCCATTCGATAGACTCTAGAACCTGTAAAGAACTACATTCATCTCAATAATACTCTTGATTTGTCCGCACAAAGTGGAAGGGATCACAACTCAGGGCTGATTGGTTATTTTGGGGGTTTTTTGATAAATCTTTTGGGCATGAAAATTTAGACAAAAGAGGGGGGAGAGGACATGGCACAAACCCATTTCCCTTATCTCTCCTCCATTCGACTTGAGACCTTATTTGGGATTTAATTATTTTATGTTTCTCTCCTCGATACTTTTATTTGGTTGTGGTTACATTGACCACATGTTTTCTTTTGGGCTTATTGGATCTTTTATTTATGTCATGTTTGTAGATGAAAATTAAGAAGGAGGTGTATTTTTGGAGATATGCCACCCAAACTTAGGATTTGGCATATTGTGGGTATATTTTTTTTCTTTTCATTTTTGTGGTTGGCGAAGAGATGTAAAGTGATGAAAGAATGGTGGAAATAAGAGGTTGACTTGTGCTTCTTTATTTTATTGTTGCATTGGAATCAGATCATCATATTATATAAGTTAATTCAATGAACGTAGGGTAAATAAGTATTTACTATTTTGTTGCAAGTCATATCGAGGGCACATGTAGCTTGACCTTTCTAACTCTTTATGTGTATCGTCATTTCCAAGGGGGAAGAATGCTCAATTGTTGTCATTGGGGCTCAAATATGTTCAAAATGTATTTGTTCCTTAAAATTTCCTTTTGCATAGGTTAGCTCAAAAAAGGGAATAGTTCATATATATTTCCAAATTTGCATACATCAAAGTGGTCGTCTAGGTAAAGGACACAACTCACACAAAACAAAATAGTTCTAAAATAGAAAAACAAGACATATGCAAATAAAAGTTTGTTTGAGGATGAAAATAGGAAATTTAAGAGTTGAAGTGGTAGGAATGATGTACCACCCACCCTCCTCCCCCAACTTCAAAATTTTGCCCATCCTCAAGTCGAAAGAATTTAAAGATGGAGGGGATTTGATATGCATGGTGGTGGAGATGAAGGGTTGGGGTTGTCACTCTTTGTCCAAGAGCACACAATAGAAACCTTAAGAGTGGGTATGTCGTCTGTTGATGAGGCCCTTATCTGGGCACCTATGTGGACACCAATTTTCATGATCTTCATTTAGTGTGGGTTAGGGTGGATGTGGGTGCGCTCCCCATTCTTCGCAGCCCGCATCTAGCAAGTGCCTTATCACTAGAGTGATAGCTTGTTGATCATACAACCAGTTAATCAGTGGGTCCAGATCGGCCGATGGCAGTCCTCATTGGTGTGTCGAGTACATGAAGTGGGCCTCCCTGGGAATGTAGGTATCCTTGGAGTAGTAGAGTTATGGATCCTGGTCGAACAATATCTCATATGTCACTGAAGGGCCACGATGTGAATGTTGGAGTATGTCGTTGAGGTTGTTGGTTGTGGATGTCATCAGTGGTGTCACAAGGAAGTAGTCAAGGATGCATAGCCCTAGTATCATTGTGAATAAGACGGTGTGCTTCAAGACCATGTACCTCAATCCTTTTTATAACTGCACAATAGAGGATTTTAGGGTGACATAAAGGGTTTGACAGTTGTGAACCATGCATGTGTTAGATACGCCACCTAGCCCATAAAGATCAAGTTACTTCCTAGAAAGGCTCGGTTACATCATGACATTATGGTAGAGAATAATAATTATGAGAGATGGGATAAAAGAGGTTGTAATTTCTGAGTAACAAACATGAAAAATAGAGATATTAGAAAGAATTTTGTTTAGATAATAGCAAGGGACGTGTTAAGTTAGAAGAACACATCTCTTATTGGCCCGTGACAAATATGAAAAATAGAGTTATTAGAAAGAATATTGTTCTGATAATAGCAAGGGATCTGATTGGTTAGAATAACATGTCTCTTATTGGCCCATGTATCCCTCTCCCTACATGTTTATCCATTTATGAGATTGTGAGATCTTTGCATCGTATGTCTCGATGGATGAATCGATAGACAAGTCGTGAAGTCCATCATGACATGTGCCATGATGGTTGTCCATCAAATTGATTGGGTTGTCAAGGGTGTAACCTTCCCCTTTCTTTCTCTCTTCTTTTTGAAGTGTTTTGTGAAAGGAAAAGAAAAATTAAAAATAAAAATAAAACAAAACTAAAAGAAAAGGCAAAAATTAAAAGGTTGGGTTTCCTCCCAAAAAGCACCTCAGTTTAACATGGCAGACTCGACCAGAAAAATGTGTTGCTCACGTAGGGTGCATGGGTAAAATAGGGTTTTAGAATCCTTGATTTTTGGATCCATAAGACCTAGATCATGGTCAATGAGATACATACCTTGTTCGAAGGTGAGTGTTTGTTACCTTGTTCAACATCTTGGAGTTTTGATTATTTTGGTTCCATATGACCTTCCACCTTGAAGGCTTCGATCAAATTATGCACCCTCTTTAAGTCTTCGAGGACCTGATATTCAATAGTCTTTTTTCCTAGTCTCAGGATAAGTTTGGCAGCTTCAACGTCCACTAAGGCTCTCACTGTGGCTAAGAATGGTCGCCCCAAACTAGAGGGAACTGATTACGCTCCTTGATTTTTATCACCACAAAATTGCATGGGACATAAGTGTTATGTCCTAGATTAACCAAGACATCTTCAATTATTCTAAAGGGTTTTGTAACAAATGCATCAGCCAGTTGAATGGTCATAGTCGTGGGTAGGGGATCAATGAATCCAAGGCGCTGACATAGAGTGTAAGGCATAATGGATATGTGTGAGCCTAAATCATCAAGTCCTTTGTGGCTAATATCGTGTCCTAAGAAACAATCTATCCCAAATGAGTCAAGATCTTTTTTCTATTGAGGCATATGATTATAAACTATATCAGAGATTGTATATGCTAGCTTCATGGTCTGGTATTCCTTGGTCATATATTTTCTGGATAGGAGAGTCTTGAGGTATTTGCACCAAGTTGGAATTTTGGCTAGTGCATCAAGGAACGATATATCGTTTCTTCATAGTGTCCTTGAACTTCATGAATCCATCATCCATCTTGGTCTACTTGAGGTGACCCAGATGGGGTACACATGATTTGTGCACAAGTGCTTCAGGTGTTGTCGATGGTCTAGAGTTTACTGTTGGTGCAAGAATAGTTGGATTCTCACTGGCGCCTGACTAAGTTGGCTTCACAAGGGGATTTCTTATTAGATCTTCTACTAGACTGACCCTCGAATGGTCATTTAGGAAACTCAAAACTCCAAATCGGGTGCCTTCATTTCTTCTAGGGGTAATAGAGGTTGGAGTGGAGGTTGGGGTGTGGAATACATGTTCCCTAACCTTGTCATTAGGACGTATGGATACTCTAGATGCTTGGGATTGTTTTCTAGCTGACTTGCAATCATGCTAGATGGGGACTGTTGACTAGCTACCAATCGGGTGATTTACAACTCTAATGCCATTTAATTGGTTGTAGCATTTTCCAATTGAGTCTAATATGATGTCATCATTGGTTGGAGTGTCTTCACTAGATCTTGTATTTGCACCGACTCTATCTGCAATTGTGCAAGTTGATTCAGATTCTAATAATACTACCAATGTCGGTAGTTTCTTCTTGCAAAATTGAATCTATAATTTGCCTAGTTGTGTGGGCTAGTGTAGTTTAATGGCACTCTAGGTTGAGTTGATTGAAACAAGATATGTTGATTGGGACTTTCAGCTCCAGTGGATTCCTATATTGGAAACCCGGGTGGTTGTGAGCCCGATTCGGGTTAAAATACTCCTATCCTAGGATAATATGAATTGAATTCACATCTTTGGCTTGGGTAACAATGTATTGTTGCTCTGCTTCATGCTTGTAGAACATGACATACAACTATTGGTAGTCAATTGTGTTATGATCTACTGCATGGAAAAACTCACTAGATGGCATGATGATTTGCACTTGAGGCATCTGGTTCTTCCTATTGTATTCACTGAAGGATTTTTTGAGGTTATCTTTCTTGAGAGAGAGCACCTTTAGCGATTCAGATATGGATTTGAGTTTTGAACGATCCTCAACCATAGCTGCTTTAAGAACAACTTTTCCAGAGGGTCTGGTCCAATAAGTTTGATTCTCAGCTGCAAGGTTGACTATCCTTAATGTGCTTTTAAAGCTTTGTCGTATGAAGTTTCACTTAGAGTAAGAGTCAAGGAACTTCTTTGTCTTGTCGTCGACACCTTGATAGAAAATTTTGATGATTTAATTTTTGAGAATGCCTTGATGTGGGCACTTGCCTTAGGAGTTCCTTGAATTGTTCCCATGCTTCATATAGAGATTATTTAGGAGCTTGATTGAATCTTGTGTTCTGTCCTATGATCACGTATGTCATCGAGGGTAGGTAGAATTTCTCCAGGATTTTATTTTCTAAGACCTCCCATGTTGTGATTGGGTCCCCTAAAGCGCATTGTACCATGCTCTAGCTTTGTCGATCAAAGAATATTTAAAGAGATACAGTCGCATGGCATCATCAGTAGCACTGGATGGCTTCATCGTTGAGAAAAGCTCGATGAATTTAAGGAGATGTTCCCGACATTCATCTCCAATCCTTCTAGTGAAGGTGGGATTTTGTAAAGGACTAACCCACTGGGCCCTAATCTCGATTGGTTTGACCAGAGGTTGAACTAGATGAGTCAAGTTGGAATCTTTATGGATAGAAAAATCTCATAATTCCTTTGTGTGTTCTGTGTCTTGGCTGCTTCTAGGTTGGTCTTAAATTCAACCTATACCTGCATTTTGGCTTCTACGGTGAGTAATTCATGTTGGGCCTCAATAGATGCTTCAATTCGTGCTTGAATAGCTACTTTTGCAACTGTTGCATCTGCCATGGTCTTTTCCTCATGAAGACTTTTGAGAATTCTCTCAATTTCAAGATCGAACACCAATCTTGAGTCAAAATTTTTGGATCTTCACATATTCCAGGAGTACCTAAAAAGAGGTAGAATGATCGTGAGTTGATGAGTTGATATCTAGAGAATTTTCAATAATATCAAGTATAAAAAAGACAAACCATAATTACACTTATACTTCTAAAAATATATAACTACCATTGTCCCTGGAAACGGTGCCAGTTTTTTATGGGGCTCCAAATGTCACACCAATAAAAAAAAAACCTAAAAGAATAACACTTCAGTTTAACCGAAAGTTTTGCCCTAATTCTCCACTCTACATGAATAGAAGCCTTATTGTAGTATACTTTAGGATCAAACCCAAAGTACAAACTTTTTAAGTAGTTATATATTCAGAAGTATTAAGAGTAATACTTAACATCGGGAAGTTGGAGGATTGATTAAACTAAATTGTTGACAGTAGAAACAAACATTAAAGAGGTAATTAAATGATAATAAAAAGGACCATGGCATGGGTTTTGCTTTCCAAAGCCTGCATAATTATCCTAGCAAGATCTAACTCCTTAATAGTAGTTTACTAAATAAAGGCTTAGCTATTGCACCCTCATGGGATACCGATCATTTCTTGGATTAAACTCTCGATTCGTTCCTCTCCCTGAAGGTCGAGCCACTTAGTTCCTCAACCGCCCTTCGTCGAGCCTTTCCGTCGGGGGGGAAGCCTGGTATGAACTTTTCCGGGGTGATTGTCGAAGCAGGGGAAAAACATGATTGGAAGACCAATCTCGACACCCAAGTTCCTACTTTATTCAGACTGGACTCCCTTATTATGGATGACCATCCTTGGCACGTTAGTAGATCATAACCTAATCACCTCACTATACCTTTCTAACACTTTAGGGGAATAATAAGATTGGTCTAAAGTTTTAATCATGCTCACAAAAACCTACACATTGACAATTATAACAAATGTGCAAAACAAATTGTCAATTTGCAAAGCAAGAAAATAAGCAGAATGATACTTTATTTAGAAATAGTATTGTTGAATTTAGATACATGCTAAAATAAAATGTAGGTTGTTGGGGCTAGTCTCCATGCCCCAGCACAAATGTCTACTCACTCATGGTGAGAGACAACAAGAAAATGAAAAGAACATTGGAGGGAGCCATGTTGCCTAGTGTAGGAAGACCAATCCTCTAGTGTGGTCACTGCCTCCTCGCTCCTTGCTAGGGTTTGCACTGTGCAATGTGGATTCTAATCACCGATTAGAGACCCCTTTAAATGGACGATAAGGGTTCCCTTTTATAGATGCATTTCTTGTTTCCAAAACCCTAATGTTGAATACTTGTGGTCGAAGGAAGCTAATTTGCATGGCCCATACCCGGTCCAACGGGAAACTCACGTGGGTTACTCAATTTGGACCTTGTATCTGGTTCTCTGGCAAACCTGTGTAGTTGAACTGGGGTAGGTTGGATGCTAGGAGCACATGTTGGAACTGAAGAATCTGAAAGACTCTGGGTAGAGAGTGGTTCGAGTCAGATGACTGGCAAAGTTGATTGCTTGACTGGGAAGTTGGAAGGTGGACAAAGGAAATCTTCTCTGGGGCCTTCCTTTCCTTGAGGTGTGGCATCATGAGGGCTTTATCATCGATATGGGCATTAAAGGATAGTCTTGGTTGGTTCTGCATAAAAATATATAGTACGTTAAAGTCTAGAAAAGAGAGGATACTTGCATTTAAGTAAATCTAAAGCTAAAACTAAGAAATAGAAAAACAACAACCCCTTAAAAGTGAGTAAAACAACATGCACAGATGGGTATAGATATACTCATCATTATGGTAGAATTGCAGTATCTTACATCATATGTCTAGGTTTTCTTATGAATCTTATTGTACCAATGTTAATGTTCTAAGAATATAATGAGAATTTATTTCATACACATTTTGTAATGGTTCTTTTTTATCATTATTGTAATGCATATCATGTTAGTAACACTCCCAGTATAAAAAGAATTTGCTTCTACTCATGTGATATGAAAATACGGGTATTATACATGTGTAGCTTGTGAATCGAGGTAATCTACCACATGTCACATGACGGATGGCTCTGATCTGTTGGATAGCTCAAGTAGGATAAAGCATATCTCTTCATTTTCTAGTTATTTCAAGAACATGCCAGGGAAAATTGGATAGAATCAATGTAAATGTGGATTTCAAATAAAAATTTATTGAAATACAGAGGGATAGGAATGTGCACTAATTTAGGATCATCCTTCATTTTTATCCTAAACATATGTATTTTTTAAATAAAAAGCCAACACGATTAGGTAATTTATGAGAAAGGCTTATAAAAGGAAAATTGGTGAGCAAATTTCACTTTAATGGGTAACAAAATATTTTCTATAATGAAGCCCAAATTGAATAAAAGTAGGTGAAAATAAATGGATTAAATAGGTAGGAAATATGAAAATTTTGGGGGAAATAGAAAAGGGTGAAATTATACTATATGTGGAAAAATGGAGAAATGTGGAAAAATGTGGAATGAACTCCATCATTAGCTAGGGCATAAATATTATCACGAGTTTCCACTTTTGAGACAAAATGGAGTGTCAACAATAGCCATAGTAATGAGGAATGTAATGTGAAGCACAGAGCACACAGACATCAATGGTAAACCCCACTCTATCCCAGTGTTTCTAATATTGGTTCATTTTTTCCTCTTAAAGTGTCTATAATTTAGTTAATAAAATCAATCAATCGTTATAATATTGATCTTAGTCAATTTAAATTAGAAATATTTTTTGAAAAACCTTATTTGTAGAGTTTGATCCTAACACTTTACTACAATAAGATTCATCCTCTTGTGGGTAGTGCTTAGTGTACGTAGTTTGGATAAAATATGGGGACCTTTCCCTAGGTCAATATGCCAATGCAATACATCACACATCAGGAACCAAGGAGCACAAAGGAGGAGGAATCTCCAAAGAATTTGGGAGTTTCTCCAATTTGATAAGAAAAATTTCAGTATAAAGCATTTGATAGTTTTGGAAAAACATTAGGAGTATGCTACCAATGAAATATCAAGATGAGATTCATTAGAGAGAGATGATGATACTACATAAAGATCTTATCATCATTTGCACAAGAAAATGAAAGAAATTGGAGGTAGAGGACATTGTAGAAAATTCCAAATCATGTTGATGTGGTTAACCAAAAAGTTTTGGATGACGAAATAAGTAAAACTCAAAAAATAAGCATGAAAAGTCATACTTTAGGTCCGATTACCAAATAAAAGTAAATTCATTCATATTAGGGTATGTTTAGATATTTATCTTTACTATAGATTTTGATAGGTCAAATGAAGTCCAAATGGCTTCAAAATTTGACAAATAGCTCTATAAGGCATCTAGTTCGTAATATGTAGTTACATTATAAATTTGAAAATCTATCATCCTCATGAAGCAATCATGTACATATGTATTTTTATTACTTAAGAGGGAAAACTATAGTATGATTTTATGGTATTTATCCTTAGGTATATTCAATTTTACTAGGAGATAATGAGGGTTTTTTTGCCTTACAATTACTTTTCAAGAGTGGTAGGGAGGAGAGAGAAATTTCATTAAGGATGATTATTATGTAAGTTGGGATTTATTTCTTTCTGGACTCATTAATGAACTAGAGGTGTTTGAAGATATTAATTGGTTTCAAACCAAATTGTGACCACATTATGAATATATGCTTACTTTATGAGGAGTTGTAGTTAAAAAAATAATTTATGTGGCGCTTTACAAAAACTATAGAGGGAAGAAGGATAGAAAGTATTTTGTTTTTACTTTTTTCATTGAAAATAGTTAATATATTCATGGTTCTTGGTTTTAAATGAGTTTTCTATCATTTATAAGAGACAAGTATCTCTATAGAAATTTATAAAGGGAACTTTAATTATGTGCTAATAAGAGCATTTCTAGGAGAGTGGGGCAATTTCTTAATTAGGTTCTAGGATCATTTATTAAGTTGTCTATTATATTAGAGTTTATTTATATCTATTATATTAGAGTTTATTGATAATATCTCAATTGATATGATGTCCATTCATATCTAGTTGCCATATTTAGAATTTAAGCTTATTTTATCATAAGAGAAGTTTTACATTTTTACTTTGCACAAAATATGTTGGTTGCTTATAATTGCCATTACATCTCTCTAAATATAATGTTGCCTGGATATTTGCAACCTAAGTTACATAACTTGTGTTATAGATCCAAAATATTTAATTGGATGTTTTAGGCGCATTACAATTAATAACACATGTTTAGGTACATTTATGCATTTTCATGTCTCATTTGTAGTTAAGTGCAATGAATAATGTGACATATGGATACAGTTACAACCCAGATGAGGATTATCTGGTAATCATAAGAGTTTAAAGATAACTCTAGTACTAATGATGATTTTATTATTATAGTCATATTGTGAAATATTCACGTCTGGATTAAAAAATTGTTGAGTTGTGGCAAAGAAATGTACATAATTTAATTATGAAGCAATAGAATCAAGAAAGAAATCAGAATTGAAATGGAGAAGTTACAACCATTTTATCCTTTACAAGAATTTCCATTGGTTGATAGTGGATGGATCAAGACCTAGGGTTTTCCAAGACCTTAGATTGAAGGTTTTTCTTAGTACCAAAGTCAATGGTATTGTTGAAGACTGATGGGTTAGTGGGAGTATCTTTTGATAGCTCGGGAAGGAGTGACTTCTGATGTTTGGTAGGTGACATTGATCGATGGGTTGTCTAGATGACAACCAAAGGTTTTTCCTTTGATTGTCAAATCACATATCAAGAGACTATGAAACTCCAAGTTCACTTAGGAGAACCATTGACCTATAAGGTGATGGGTTAACTGAAGGTTGTATTCTGGTGGTTTTATAAAAGAAGGTCTATCCATGGTTGCATGGAGTCTATAAGTCAATAGTTTTTGTAAATTGATGAAAGTGTTATCTCTAAACTAAAGGTCTAGTTCGTGGAGGCGTCTTCCAATAGATTAGTAGAAGACTGGCAACTGATGGTTTAGTACAGAGTACCAACTAAAGGTTTGAAGGATGATTTTCAACTAA
The DNA here is from genome assembly GCA_963693085.1 of Alisma plantago-aquatica. Taxonomy (NCBI): domain Eukaryota; kingdom Viridiplantae; phylum Streptophyta; class Magnoliopsida; order Alismatales; family Alismataceae; genus Alisma; species Alisma plantago-aquatica. Next base: position 1,472,876,410 of record OY856412.1, on the reverse strand, counting down.
AGGAAGAACTGATTGAAGGTTTTAGCAATCAATGTCTGCACTAACAACCATCAATCAAAGGTGTGACGGTCGAAGGTGATAACTGAAGGTTGTACAGACTAAAGGTCAGTGCCTACTGAAGGTTGAGCAATCACTGGTTGCACATACGTTGGTAGAGCCTTTTGATGGCTCATATGTGATGCCTCCCAGCTCTTCGAATGACATGGAGTCTCTATCTCTATATTTAGTCGATGGAAACTAATGGAAACAAGTATATTAGCTTCAGAATTATATCCTTATCCTTTGAAGCACCTTCAACCAAAGGTGAGCAACGATCATGGAGTTGATATGAAGGATTATGATGAGGAAGATGACTAGATCATCAAAAATAAAAGGTTTCCTTAGAGATTCATTTTGGTAAGTAGTTTTTAACCATGTGTCTTCTATTCTATTCAGCTATCCTTATAGAACGACCTTTGTTTATCCAACCAAAGGTTTCGATTAACATTCGATCTTCATTTTCTACCTCAAGCAGTTATTTTCTAAGGTCAGTAAACCTACATACATGTCGTTGGGATGAGTTTTGGAGGTCTAAAGCTTGGATCAGACCTGAAGGTGGGATCAATGAGATATATCATGTGCATGTGAGTGGAAAAACATCTTTTAGCCTTGATTTACAATATGGAATTTTGAAGTTCTGGTTTTTTTTATATGAATTCTTGCTCATATTGGTTACTGTGAGATTATTGTGTGTAATAGTTTGTGGTAGAGGAAATGTATTATTCAGCATATCATGTGTTGTGATGTTGATACTTTCATCTATTGTGAGAACTACCACATAATGAGGTAAAATGAATGGTGGATTTAGATGTAGCGGAAGCTCTGAGATTTCCTAAATCCTGAATGGTATGAGTTGAGTTGTGATTTTGAGAAGAATTTTGATACTATTCCTTATGTTAGGGCCTATTTAGTAAGGTGTAGTTTATTGAAAAGAGTGAAATGGAAAACTCAAGTTTTGAAATCTTGGAATTCAAACTACCAAAAATTTGTTTGGTAGGGTGTAGCTGAAATGTAGTGATTTACTTTTCCTTTGTTTAGTTCCATTCTTAGAAACATATAAATCATATGAATGCATAAAATGAGACACTCAGCTATTTTTCCTGTAAAAATAATTTCCAGAACACAATAACAACAAATTTTCACAGATTATAGAAACGATGGACACATTTTCACAAGGCCATATATTTCTACAAGCTAAAACAGCCACACCATTCCAAAATGGATTTTTTATAAGCTATAACAAAATAACAGCCACATACTAACAAAGATTTCTCACAAACTAAAAGAGAACAACCACCATACTAACATAGAATTTAAACGAGCAATCAGAGAACCATGTCCATAATGATAAATTTTACATATCTAACATAGAACATCCAGAGAATCTTTACATAGATAACATTAACACCAATACAAATTTCAAAAAATGAAACACCTAACCGCACCCATTTATGGGGTGGTACAAACTCCTAGAATTGGACCCTCTCGACAAAATATTTTGGGAATTCCAACTAATTGAATCGCACCTGACTACTCCCAGCCAAACAATTTTATTTGTGTGAAACTTAACATTTGAACACATGAAATCGAACCTCACCCTACCAAACAGGCCCTTAGATGAATATTGTGAACATTTATTAATTTCTCAATTTGCAAAAGTAGGGTAATATTAGAAATGCTAAAGATGTTGCATCTACAAATTAAAATCATTTGATGATAGATGACTTGAACAGTATTGAATCCTACACCAGAGGCCTGCCCTGTTAGGATGAAATGTGCTTCTAAATGTGTAAGGAATGGGACCCGATAGGGGATCCACTCCCTACTAAATTTGAGAATAATCTCATCTGTCCAAACAAACTTTCAAGCATACTCGAATAGACATTTTTTTCTTCTCAAATGATGATATACAAAAAGAGACCAATATAGCAACGGAATAAAAATTTGGGACTATATTCAATTTTATAAATGTACATCATTATCTCTCATATAGGGTTTACATGAAATGTGTATGCTGAGATGGATGTGTGGGAAGACAAGAAAAGATCGTTTGAGAAATGACTATATCAGGAATAAAGTGGGGGTGGTGATCATTGAGGACAAGTTGCGTGAGGGCCGACTCAGATGGTACGGACATGTGCAACGCAGACCTACTAGTGCGCCTATACGAAGCAATGCTATTGAGCCAAACACTATAAATATAAGAAGAGGAAGGCCTAAATTAACATGGGATGAGCTTATAAAGAGAGATTTTGAATCTCTACATCTCAATCAGAATATGGCCCATGATATAGCTGAATGGAAACGAAGGATCCATGTAGCCGACCCCAACATAGTTGGGATTGAAGCTTAGATGATGATGATGATGATGATGATGATGATGATGATAGGGTTTACATGAAAGTTACAACATAAGGATATAGTAGAGGGATTACCAACTTTGTCAACTCTATCTCTCCAAGTGCTTCACCTAGAACGTCCATACCATCATGTCGAGTCTTTCAAGTCCTACACCTGGGGTTGGAAGCATACCCCAATAAAAGGAGAAAAGTACATGTATTAGCAAACATTGGTAAGTGCATACTAAATATAGATTGAGAAATATAAAGTATAAAGGACATCAAATAAACAAGGCTTCCAAAAGGAAAAGGGAAAGGAAAGGACTACCCAATCAAGCATAAAATATAAAATAATTCAATAAAATAAGAGTGAGGTAATCCATGTGTTTCACCTATGATAATACTAGAACAATATTAACATGTTGGTAGGAAATAACACATCTACCATAAATATGGGGTGAGTAGGGACATATTGACATCTACATCGAATATGGGGCGAGCATGAGCATATACACATCTACTCTAATTAGGATAGGATACACATCTGCTCAAATAATTTCATTTGCAGGAATTATCACCTTTGCATTTTACATTCTGGGAATTTACACATCCACATAAAATAACACATGTAGCATTACACTAGCAGTCACCACATGATGCATAACAAAAGAGCAAGCAAGAATAAATCAAAGTATGAGGGATGAGAACATCTAATGCATATAATGTGGGATCAGAGGATCCATATACAATTCCCATTGCATAAATGTGCAATATAAAGATTAACCACAAAAGTGAACAAAAGTAGTACATGTCATCATATAGAGTTCCATCATGAACAAAGTATAATATGAAGTTAAAAGAAAGTCCTTCAGAGTTGAATGATTCACAAAAAATCAAAACCAACTACTATATTTTAAGAGAAAGAGACATTGTGTAGGCTATTGTTCAAAGGACCAAGAGAAAGATAAAAATGGGTTGATTGCTCAAAGGAATAATAAGGGATGAAAACATACCATGACTTGAGTGTTAAGTTAGAGATTAAGAGGAAGAGACCATCTTGCTACAACAACATGTTGTCGTCACAATCCTGAGACAAAATCACAAGAGAGGGTCGACGAAGCAATCCAAGTTGTTCGTTGTGTGCATGGACATAGTCAATAGGGTGTGTTTATATAAGTAGAGGATAAAAGCAGTGGTCCAACTTCCCTCATAATTAAATTTTACATTGTGTTAAAAGAAACTCATATTTACTTTGTTTGGCCATTCAAACAACTTTTTGGTCAAGGCATATGTTCCACAATGTAATGAATTCTTTACATAAATATATATATATATATATATATATATATATATATATATTAAAATGAAACTTCTCTACCACAATAAAAGTCTTATATATCCTAACATAATTTATTTGTGTAATTAATATATCAATATTCCATACCATATTTATACATTATGTCTGCCACCAACCTATTACTAATTAAGTTGACGCCTTTAAAACAACATTATATAGCTCAATAATTTCTTTTTTGAAATATTGTAACCGTGAAAACCCATAACTTCCAGCATTATGAAATGTTAACCAGATCTTCTTTATCATATAAAACTTTTATGTCCCTCTCTCTCTATTTAATAAATAGAGAAAACTGGAAAGATTTGGAGATCTACATAATTCTCCTAACAAAATATATGTAAGAAGTAATAATTGTCATTAAGATTCACCAAACCATGAAAACATCATTATGAATTCCATAATAAATCTTTGTCTATCAAATTTACACTTATCCTTAGATAAAATAACACAATACTTCACTAGGATTTTATTTTCTCGTGAACACATTAAAACGGATTTCAAATCATATCATCCATTTATCATGATTTCAAACATCATTTATAAACCATATCTCCAAAATAGTAATCCATAATTTCTCCAAAATTAATCAAAAATCGCAATTCTAATATTAAAAAAAACTCTCCATTTAAAATTTCACCTTATCTGGACAAAGAAATCTCATGATATGAAAGTTTTACTATTTCACTGAAATGATGTAAATGATTTGAACCATTATATTTCATTCGGCTATAGTTTTTGTATAATTTTGTGAACCATCAAAAAAGCTCCAATTGGTCTGAAATTCAATATCACATTTCCATACCGGCATAACAGTTCTTTTACAAATTTTCATCAAAAAATATTTTTTTTCACTCATCTAACTAAAATATCTCCAAAACTATTATTTTTGGCACATATGAATTTATAATTATTCAAACAATATCCAAAAATTCGGAAATCTTAACCCTAGATCTAATAAATGATTATAAGCTTCATGGAAAATTCTGGGATCATTTGTATACACCAAAATCTCAAAGTCATATATATGAAATTATAAAACATTGAAAATCGAGTTTGTCACACATAAACATGAGGAACATGATTCTATAATCAATTTTCCATATTGGAGTTCATTTAATATTTTATGCTTTTACATACTTTCTCTCTCCTACTTCTCTAGAACATTTAAGATTATCCAAACTAGATGAAAATTTACACATACATTAAACTTGGTATGTGGATTTCGAATTTTAGGTTTAATTTCACTTTTGGCTTTAATTATTTTATTTAACACTTTGGCTCTTAACTTATTTTCTTTTCCAAATAGAAATAAGATAGTTATTATTAAGCAGATAATGTGAAACTTTTGCAACCAAGCTAATTTGCACCCAAGAAAATGTTTTACCCTTATATTATAATTTTGAGATTTATTTTTATGTGTTATGGAACCATTAGGCATTTTTACACATTATCATTATATTTATCAAAACATTATATCAACACTTACTTAATTAAGTCCTACTAATGTCACATTGTTACTAAAAGAGTTATATATATATATGATTATGTACAAAATTGTGCACTTTACTCATTTTATACATTATGTTTATTAATTCCTGATTTATTTAAATTATTTGACAATTTTAATATTTATGAACATGAAATTACCAAATATTACTCCAAAGCAAATCATTTATTTTTATTCAGCCATTAATTTTTGGAAATAGGTAAATATATTGCCAAAAGAAGAGGTATAGCCAGGCTATATACTGTACAAGAACAACTACAAAAGTATACACGGGCTGACTCTACAAAAAGCCCCAGTGTAAACAGGCTAAAGGGCTAACCCCTTTGTTAAGGCCTTTCTTGGTCTGTAACACCGCCCCTATATCTCTAGCTACAAAATGGAAAATGTCAAGGTTTGTTGATCTGTTGTGCACCACCCAGTTCCTGACTTTCCAAACATTAAAGCAGACACAAGTGAAGCAAAGACCACCAAAAGCCAGCTTCCTTTCATTCCTACATTTCATCTTTATCTGCTCCATTATGTTAGTGAAGAAAATATATGTAATATATCTCATGATTTTATTTACATGTTGTTGTATCATAGAATTATTATGTAAATGTATTCTAAATTTCAATTCTTATTTGGTCACATCTAAAGGACAAACTTGATTAGATTTCTAATCATGGGATATGGTAGGATTCTAAGTTCTAGTTCATTACAACACTCCACCCCATTAAATGATTTTGTCCTTGAAATCTAAACATCCCAACATAAACAATCACTATACTTCACCTGTTTAAAAGGTTTTACCTACTAAGTCAAATAACACCATAAGCTCAAAGGATAGTCTTCCAAAACTCAGGCACAACATTACTTTCATCCTCAAAACTAGGGTTTAGGATATCTATATCAACTAATCCTAGGGTTTCTCTAGTAAAGTTTTACCTATTTCTTCATTGTGACTTAGTTCAAGAAAAACTCTAATAAGAACCAAAAAAAACTTTTTTTGTGTATATAATATTATAAAGAAAATAGTTTGAGGGCAAAACTTTTCGATACAAAATTTGAGATAGGGTCCAAAATCAAAGCGAGAAACTAAGTCACAATTTCCATTTCAGATCTCCTTATCCTACTATTTCATTGTCCTCACAAACTAACTCAATCATCAATTCAAACCTTATTATATTCAAAGATACATATCATAACTAATCTACATCATAGGGTTTATACAACTAGAGCCTCATCACAGAAGGGTTTACTCATCATGATTCTTATATGTACTTCCTATGATCCTAAATCAACCTTTCATCATCTCATGAATTATTATAGGTCAATTCCAGGGTGCCTCACTTAGAGGGTGACTATGTAAGGCAAGGGTTCTAATTAGGGAGACAAAATTGAAATAGTCAGAAATCCAACCACTATGACTCTAATACCATGATGTAAGGAGTAGGACTTGATAGGGGATCCACTCCCTACTAAATTTGAGAATAAACTCATCCATACAAACATACTTTCAAGCATGTTCAAATAGACATATTTTTCTACTTCTCAAATTATGATATACAAAAAGAGACCAAAGTATAGCAATAGAATAAAAAGTTGTGTCTATATTCAATTTTATAAAAGTACATCATTATCTCCCATATTGGGTTTACATGAAAGTTACAACATAAGGATCTAGTATAGGGATAACCAACTATGTCAACTCTATCTCCTCAAGTGCTTCACCTAGCAAGTCCATATCACCATGTCCAATTTTCCAAGTCCTACACATGGGGTTGGAAGCATACCCCAGCAAAAGGAGAAAAGTAGATGTATCAAAAATGTTGGTATGTGCATACTGAATATGGATTGAGAAATATAAAGAATAAAGGACGTCAAATAAACAAGCCTTCCAAAAGGAAAAGGAAAAGGAAATGACTACCCAATCGGGCATAAAAGAGATAAGAATTCAATAAAATAAAAGCAAGGCGTCCATGTGTTTCACATGTGACAATACTAGAACAATATCAACATGTTGGTATGAAATAACACATCTACCATAAATATGAGTGAGTAGGAACATATACACATCTACTCTGAATATGGGTGAATAGGAACATATACACATCTACTCTGAGTAAGACAGGATACACATCTGCTCAAATGATTTCATTTGCAGGAATTATCACCTCTGTAGTTTCGCATTCTAGGAATTTACACATCCATATAAAATAACACATGTAACATTATACTAGCAGTCACTACATGATGCATAATAAAAGAGTAAGTAAGAATAAATTAAAGTATGAGGGATGAAAACATCTAAGACATATAATGTAGGATCAGAGGATCTGTATAAAATTCCCATCACATAAATGTGCAATATAAACATCGACCACAAAAGTGGGTAAAAGTAGCACATGTCACCATGTAGAGTTATATCATAAAAAAATTATAAGATTAAATCAAAATAAAGTCCTTCATAGTAGAATGATTCACAAAAATTAGAACTAAGTAGTATAGTCTCAAGAGAAAGAGACATTGTGTAGGCTGTTGTTCATAGGACCAAGAAAAAGATAAAAATGGGTTGATTGCTCAAAGGAATAATAAGGTATGCAAACATACCTTGACTTGAGTGTTAAGTCAAAGATAAAGAAGAAGAGGAAGAGGAAGAGGTCATCTTGCTGCAACAACGTATTGTTGTTACAATCTTGGGACAATATCACAAGAGAGAGGTCGGGGAATCAATCTAAGTTGTTCGTTGTGTGCATGGACATAGTCAATAGGGTGTGTTTATATAAGTAGAGGAGAAAAATTATGGTCCAAGTTCCTTCATAATTTAATTTCACATTGTGTTAAAAGAAACTCATGCTTACTTGGTTTGACCATTCAAACAACTTTTTAGTCAAGGTATATATTCCACAATGTAATAAATTCTTTACATCAAAATGTGTGTGTGTGTGTGTGTGTGTGTGTGTGTGTGTGTGTGTATATATATATATATATGGCGTTCATTTGTTGCCCGCGCAGGTAGCCTAGATTTTTGCTACCCAGCTACCAAAAAAGTAACTCTCCTGGCCTAAAAAGTAACTATGATGTCAAAAAAGTAACTACGGTGAACAGAAAGTAACTACACGAATAAAAGAGTAACTCTGTACAAAATATACATCATATATATATAAGGACGGATTTTTTTATTTTGGAGGGGCAAATGATATTATTTTTGGCTAAAATTTTTTGGAGAGCTAGACAAAATAGTCCTCTACGATTGAAATTTTTTTTTTTGAAAAAAAGTGGTCGGAAGGGTGGGCGGATAGCTACCTGCGCGGGCAATAAAGATGAGCCCATATATATATATATATATATATATATATATATATATATATATATATATATATATATATATATATATATATATATATATATATCAAAATGAAACTTTTCTACCACAATAGAAGTCTTATATCTCCTAACATAATTCCTTTGTGTAATTAATATATCAATCTTCCATACCATCTTTGTACATTATGTCTACCATCAACCTACTACTAATTAAATTGATGCCTTTAAAACAACATTATACACTTCAATACTTTCTTTTTTGAAATATTGTAACCTTGAAAACCCATAACTTCTGACATTATGAAATGTTAACCAGGTCTTCTTTCTTATATAAAACTTCTACTTTTTTTTTAGTGAAGTCAGGAGACAATCTTATTCATCCCGCCCTCCTCTTGCGAGCATCAGTAAACGAAAGGTTACAATCACTAATGCAACATGAATCATTAAACATGGTAGTACTACTACCATTACATTCATTGATAAAAAGAGAAAGACAACCCCCTGGGGGTAAGGCATACTCTACGTATGCAGGTTACAATCACTAATGCAACATGAATCATTAAACATGGTAGTACTACTACCATTACATTCATTGATAAAAAGAGAAAGACAACCCCCTGGGGGTAAGGCATACTCTACGTATGCAGATTGATTTTGAATGTTGGATTTGGCCAAATAATCGGCAACTAAATTGCTACTGGACTCTCCACCCAAGCCTGCGAAGCCGTTTAATACGGCCCACAGTCTTTGCATATTTAGGAAAGTCAGCAGTTACCCCATTAACCATCTTGACTGCCGCTAACGAGTTCGTTTCAAACACGGCTTCGGTGATGTTGTTATCCTCGGCGACCTCCATAGCGAATAAGAGCCCCTCCAGTTTGGCCTCCACAACCTCCTCGGTAAACAATTTCATCGTCGCGCCTCCGATCCACTTGCCCTCATCGTCACGACAGACAAACATACACCATGCACGCTTGCTCTTGATCACCGCATCGGAGTTGAACTTGACCACACCAGACGGCGGCGCTGCCCAGCGAGGGATGATAGAGGGATCCTCCGGTTGAACATGCTGCTGGAACGCCTCCTTGTGTGTCGCGATCTCCCTTCTGATTTGACCCGCAAGCATCATCTTGTCCATGGCCTTGTTGTCAAACACCTGCGAGTTCCTAGCTTTCCAGTTGTACCAGGAAGTGATGAAGATGGCTGAAAGTTCCTGCTCATCCAATTGAAAAGTGGCGCTGATCCAGTCCTTGGTGTCCGTCGTTACAAACGGGGAACCATTAACGTCTTTGCTCCCCCAAATCTCCTACCAAACTTCTCTGGCCCTATTGCAGTCTCTCACAGCGTGAAGCACGGTTTCTTCCTCCTCCCCACACCTAGGGCACATACTGCAGGTCGTCAACCTCCTCCTTAGTCTTCGGCTGTTTGTGAGGAGCTCATCGTGCATCATGAGCCATACGAACATTTTATTCTTGCTGGAGAGGTTAGTCTTCCACAATTTGGACCAATTTCCTTCCTCTTATGCCTTTACCCTGTCGGAGCTTGTAATATGCCGATTTGGTGGTGAACTGTCCGTCGTTTGTCAGGCTCCAAACTCGGATGTCGTCGCCATCGTCTACATGAGGCGGTTTCAGGCGCAAGATAGCATCTACCATAGTCGGTTCTAGCCAAGCCTTCAAGAACTCCTTGTCCCAGTTTCCTGTAGGTCCACCATGCTCGCAACCTTCAAATCGCACCTGTTTTGAGAGGGGGGGCTTCGGCCCCTGCAGATCCAAAAAAAAAAATAATAGTTTTTGATTCACCAAACCAACAAAACATCATTCTGATTTTTAAAATATATCCTTCTTTACCAAAAATTTTCGTATCTTTCAACAAAATAACACAATACTTCACTAAGACTTTATTTTCTCGTGAACACTTTAAAATATATTTCAAATCATATCATCCACTAATCATGATTTCAAACATTATTTATAAACCATATCTCCAAAATAGTGAATCCATAATTTTTTCAAAATTTATCAAAAATCACAATTGTAATAAAAGTGTCCTTTTAAAATTTCACCTTATTTAGACAAAGGAATCCCATGATATGAAATTTTTACTATTTCACCTAAATAATGTAAATGATTTCAACCATTAAATTTCGTTTGACTATAGCTTTTGTATAATTTTTGAACCATCAACCAAGCTCCAATTGGTCTAAAATTTTATGTCACACTTCAATACCAGTGTAGCAACTCTTTCACTAATTTTCATCAAAAAAAATAAATTTGTTTAGCCATCTAACTAAAATATCTCCAAAAACTGTTATTTTTGCACATAAGAATTTTATAATTATTCAAACGATCTCCACAAATTCTTAAATCTTAACCATAGATCTAATAAATGATTATAAGCCTCATGGTTAATTCTGAGATCATTTGGATACACCAAAATCTCATAGTCATATATATGAAATTATAAAATATTAAAAATTGAGTTTGTCACACCTAAACATGAGGAACGGGATTCTATAATTAGTGTTCCTTTTTGGAGTTAACATGTTTTTTAATATTTTGGTATTTTACATACCTTCTCTCTCCTAACTTCTCTAGAATATTCAAGATTATCCAAATTAGATGAAAATTTACATATAGGCTAAACTTCGTATGTGGATTTAAAATTTGAGGTTTAATTCCACTTTTGAAAAACTTTAGTATTTTATTTAGCACTTTGGATCTTATTCTATTTTTTTTCAAATAGAATAATATAGTTATTATTAAGCAAATAATGTGAAACTTTGGCAACCAAGCTAATTGGCACCCAAGAAAATGTTTCTACCATTATATTATAATTTTGAGATTTCTTTTTACGCGTTATGGAAACATTAATCATTTTGACACATTATATTATATTATATCAACACTAAATTTAATCCCACGAATGTCACATTGTTACAAAAAGAGTTTATATATATATATATGGGCCCATCTTTATTGCCCGCGTGGGTAGCTACCCGCCCCCCATTTCGGTTACTTTTTTTCAAGTTGGTTACTTTTGACATGTAGAGAGTTACTTTACCTTGCAAACTGCTAAGTTTCGTGCATAGATAGTTACGTTTGCAACAGCAGATTTTAAAACACGGGTATATATATATCTGCTGTGTATTTTGTAGGGGATTACTTTTTTAGTCGCATAGTTACTTTTTGATCAATATATTTACTTTTTTTATAGTATGGTTACTTTTCTGGCCAGAATAGTTATTTTTTTGGCTGCCGGATAGCAAAATCCAGGCTACCCACGCGGGCAATAAATGAACGCCATATATATATATATATATATATATATATATATATATATATATATATATATATATATATATATATATATATATATATATATATATATATATAAAGGGCACCCACCATTTTATTAAGTAATCAAATCATTTGCAACCAGTACAAGGATCCGATCCTTAAAGCTCTCCCTAACACAGTGAGGGTTAACAAAATGACAAGCGAAAGAAGCCAAGGCATGTGCTACTCTATTGCCTTGCCTCCGAACAAAAAGAAAATTAAAATAAAGGAAACTAAGAGAAAGATCTATGATGTCACGGATGATGATCTCCTCAAAGCCGCGTCTGTCGTTCCCCTTCTTTACTGCCTCCACCAAAAGCAAGCAGTCTGTCTCCACCACTATATCCATATAGCCTTCCCTGAGAGCGAGTCGCATGACGTGTAAAACAGTTGTACCCTCCGCACTAAGCACTGAGTACGGCTGCTCTATCCGACACTGGAAAGTCCACAAAAGTTGTCCGTGCTCATCCCTAATGGTTGCGCCGCAATCATTATCATCCGCCGTGGTGAGAGACGCATCAGTATTAATCTTCACGCTGCCCGGTGGTGGCCGCCGCCATGTAACTGGTCCATGCGCCGCTACTGAGTGTGCCACTACCATGTGATATCGAGCATAATCCGCCATCAAGTCGATGAAGCTAGCTGCAAGTCCCGGGAGATAAGGTGGGTGATCGTCAAAAAGTACTTTGTTCCTTGTTATCCATGCCACCCACAGAAGAGTGGCTCCCTCATCCCTACATCGGCCATCCCCCTCCTCAAGCAAACTCCTCACAAAGCTCCCCACATCATGTGCCTCCAACTGCCCCGTCCAATCAAACTCGCCCATGACCCAAATCTACCTAGCCTGAGCACAGTGCATCAATGCATGGGAAATGTCCTCTCTCTGGGCACAATGTTGGCATCTGTCATCCTGCATCACATGCTTCCTCATAATCTCTACCTTAGTGGGGAGAATGTTCCTAAGAGCTCTCCAGACAAAGTGTCTCAACTTTGGCGGCCATCTCTGCTTCCAAAGTTTCTTCCATAAATCTGTGTCCGCACCATCTAATAAGTCCGCTCCCGCCCGGAGAAGAAAGTAAGCACTACAGACTAAGAACGTACCACTACTCTCCCTCTCCCAAAAAAGGTTGTCTTCTCTATTCTGCTACGATAGAGGGATGTTGAGGACTCTCCTCGCTATGTGTGTAGGAAAATAAGCCTCCACTGCTTCCGTATTCCATCTCTTCGGCCCTCTACAAATCAAATCACTCACTGTCCTATACTCCACCGGTCCCTGTATCAAATACATGTGTACAGTTCCATTGAGTTGTGGAATCCACATATCCCTTTATATGTTTATGCTTCCCCCGTCCCCCACCCGCCAAAGAAAGCCACTCTTCACCTACTGCAAAGCTCCCTAAATACTCCTCCAAGTATAGCTGGGATTCCTGCCCAACTCCACGTGCAGGATAGATGAGGACCTAAAATATTTCACCTTCAGGATCCGGGATGTAAGGGAATCACCGTGTACTGCCAACCTCCACCCTTATTTAGCTAGTAGTGTAAGGTTGAAGGCTTTCAGATCCTGGAACCCCATTCCTCCACAATCTTTGGGCCTGCATAACCTCTCCTAACTCATCCAGTGAATCTTCCTCTCCCCTTCCTTTGAACCCCACCAAAACCTTGCCATCATTGTGTGGATATCATCAATAAGGCCCTCTAGAAGCTTTAAGATGCTCATAAGATACGTCGGGATAGCTTGGATAACTGCCTTGATCAACACCTCTTTGCCTGGCCTAGAGAGAAGTTGTTCCTTCCATCCCTGTAACTTCTTCCACACTCTGTCTTTTATCACAACGAACACAAGCTTCTTCGATCTCCCAACCACCGTAGGGAGTCCAAGATACTTTTCATGTTTTTCCACCTCCCTCACTTGCAGTCGGTTCTTGATCAACTCACGTCTTTCTCCAGTGACGTTCGCACTAAAGGACACATCTGTCTTCTCATAGTTGATTTTCTGCCCAGATGCCCTCTCATATTGGCTGAAAATTTTAGCTAAAGCGGAGCATTCTTCTGAGGTAGCCCTTGTGAACACAATGCTATCATTTGCAAAAAAGAGGTGAGTAACCTGTGGCGCCCGTCTGCAAATCCTCATCCCATGAATTTTGTGTTCCTGTACTTCTTTAGACAAAGAAAAAGACAGTGTTTCAGTGCAAAAAAAAGAAGAGGTAGGGAGATATAGGATCACCTTGGCGAAGACCTCTAGATGGATTTGAAGATCCCCTCCTGCTGCCATTGACGATGAACTTGTGGGAAATGCTAGTAATACACTCCATCACTTTGGACCTCCAAGTACCCGACACTCCCATCCTCCTCATGACCTTATCCAAGAAAGGCCACTCGGCCTTATCATAGGCCTTACTCATATCCAACTTGAGAGCCATCAATCCTTCTTTCCCCTTCTTCCGGTGCTTAATGGTGTTAAAGGTTTCATAAGCTACAAGGGTGTTATCCGTGATCATCCTTCCCCCTATAAAAGCACTTTGATTCTCAAAAATCATGTCATGCAACCACGGCTTGATTCTGTTAGCCAGAACCTTAGTAATGATTTTGTAAGATACATTACAAAGGCTGATTGGGCGATATTCTGATAATCGGACCGGGTTGTTTGTCTTGGGAATGAGCACAATATCTGTGTCATTGATATCCAATAAACTCACCTCCCCTTTCCACTATTTAGAGATAAAGGATAACATGTTGTTTTTAATAACTCCCCAGAATTTCTGATAAAAGATAGCTTTCATCCCGTCAGGACCTGGGGCCTTGTTGGGATGCATTTGTTGCAGAGCCTTCCACACCTCCGCCTCTGTGGGAACATGATCTAAATCTAAAAAAGCGGCTTCCGGCACCTCTCGTGGCAGCCCTTCTAAAAACTCATCCATTCCTGAAGGATTTGAGCCTGTGAAGAGAGAGTTGAAGTAGGATGAAATAATTTCAGCAATAGCCTCCGGCTCCGTGTGCCAACTGCCATCCTCTTTAAAGAGTCTGTCTATAGTGTTTCTTCTCTTTCTTTGGCTGGCTTTATGATGGAAGTATTTAGTATTCTTGTCCATGTCTTTCATTTCATTGGTCCTGGCCCTGGCTAACCAATAGCTCTCCTCCAACCATTGGAGTTCATGCAACTCTTTGGCTAACGCCTCGCATTCCTGTAACATATCATGAGAAGGTGGTCGGTTCTGTACTTTGGTAAGCCTCTTTTCTATCATATATATAATTATGCATGAAATTCTTCACATTACTCATTTTATACATTATGTTCATTAATTCCTTATTTATTTAAATTACATGACAATTTTAATATTTATGAACATAAAATTACCAAATGTTATTCCAAAGCAAATTATTTATTTTAATTGAGCCATTATGTTAGCAAAGAAAATATATGTAATATATGTCATGATTTTATTTACATGTTGTCACATCATTAAATTATTATGTAAATGTATTCTAAATTTTAATCCTTGTTTCGTCACATCTAAAGAACAAACTTCACTAGCTTTCTAATCATAGGATAGGGTAGGATTCTAAGTTCCGGTTCATTATAGAATGGAGGATAATTACAAAATTGAGATAACCAAATTGCATCAAATTAGGGTGTGGGGGTCAAGGCCAGTGAGGGAAGACTCATTATTATAGTGTGGTACTCAATAATAACTAAAGATACCAGTGGTTTCTATGTTACTGGTCTATAGTCATCTTCGGTAGGACCACTAATGCAGAATAACCCAGAGTGCTTTGACGAGTACCTATGTTACTAGTCAGTGGTCATCTTCGATGGACCCTTGATGTGGAATAAGTTAGAGTGATTTGACTCTCCATCTTAGTACCCAGGTTTAGAGGAGTCTAGATATATGGGCACTCCCATTAGCCACTGAGAGTTAGATGGAGCAAAACTAGTTGTCGATATGGTTGATGAAATTATAGACTTAGGATCATGGGCATGCTTCTACGTCTTGTGTTGTGAGATGGTAGCTTGTTGAGATACTTTCCCATGTTGCGGTACACCTTATGTGGGTCCAAAACATTAATTAAATAGACTAAAAGAACTAAATGAGTGTTTAGTGATTTACTCAAATAAGGCGATATCAATATTTATGATTTGTTTAACTAACAAGTTAGTTTTAATTAATTGCATGTATATGCGTACCCTAAACAACAAATATTCATCAAATTGATTAATAATGATTATCTATTAATTTTCTACATACTAATCCAGTACCTCATCAACCTACTAAAACATTTTTCAGGAAAAAGGTCCATCTATACCAGAAGAGACAAAAGCATGCTTTTATTAAGAGTAGAGTAAGAGTCTCATGAAGAAATTGTTATATTAGACAGTTGGTCTCTTATCCTTCCTCTAGATCATGGGAATAAAGAGTGAGAAAAAGAGCAGTTTGTAATAAATTTTACATGATGTGTATTAAGTGATAACTATTCTTTTTATGTAGAAGTCATACTCTGTTGTGATATTTTATGTAACACTTAAATAAGAAGCTATCAGTAGTTGAATGTTGTTCCTATCTATTTGTGAAATGAAGAAATTGTAAGGTTGATTTCAAATGAGTGAGCAAAGAGAAATGGTTGGAATAATCCCTCCTCGGGGGGGGCTAAACCTCGATTAGTGGGTTCGGGCCCCATCAACTAAAATTAGTATCAGAGAAGTAGCTTAGAACTTAGGATTTGAGTCTGAGTTGGGATAGAGGCAATAAGAGACCAATAGGTTAGCATGTTTTCCTATTTAAGCTACAATTTTGAACATATGTGTTATGTTATGGATATACATATAGCAGGAAGAGGACATGGTTTTGGTGAGGAATAAGTAGAGAGCCCGTATGGTGCTAATCCTTATATAACATCTCAAGGAGGAGGAGATAAGGATGAGGCAACAAAGATGTACCACATCTAGAGACAAAATAAAAGTATAAGAGGGACATGAGGGGCTCATCTACTTATAAAGACCTAATGAGATTCTTTGAGATGGTAAAGAAGCTTGGGGGATTGAGTTTTCTGGAATAACAGACCCAATTGCAGTGTTTCATGTGTGGCTTCGACAGCTGGAAAAGATCATTCGCTTAATGGAGTTATCGGAGGATAAGCAGATCAATCATGTTGTCTGTCTACTTAAGGGAGATGTTGAGTTGTGGTGGCGTGGAGTTGAAAATAAGAGAATGAATACAATAATGTCATGGAGAGACTTTGTAGATGTGTTTCACCTTACATATTATCCTCCAACCTTCTTATGTGACATGGTCTGACCGTTGGAGAATATTAGATAGGGAATCATGTCTATTTCCAAAAATGAGGCATATTTCATATGGTTGGCTAACTTTTATCCTCAACTTGTATTGAATGATGTAGAGAAATGTAGGAGATTCCAAGGAGGTTTAAGATACAAGATTAGACATACCATATAAACTATTGGAAGAAGAGATAGAGAAAACATTAGAGAGTTTGTGGAGGCTATAAGATGTATAGAAGTGTCAGTTAATGTTGATAAGCAGCCTGAAGGTAGAAAAATATCTAGAAATTTAAGAAGAGGAGGACAAAGCAGTGGTGGATATAGAGGGGGTGGTGGTTTCTTTTCTAAGATAGGATGAGGTATTGGTTGTTTTGGAATACAAGTATCTATTCTTCACATAGTGGAGAAAGGTCCAATTCCAGTATATGAAATACACCATCCAGGTAGACACTACTGTCTAGGTTTTTGAGATCATCAACATCAGTGATAGGTCCACAATGACATGATACAACTATGTGTGAAAAGTGTGGCAAGATGCATTTTTGGTCAATGTTGCAGAGTTAATATTCAAACATTTATTATTGGGGACAAATGGTACATATTGAGGACTGTCAAAGCTTAAATTTATACCCAAACAGAGTCCACAATCATAGTTTCAAACTTTGCAAAGAAATTCTCTAGTTAGAGGGGTAGGTTCTTTAACAGCCTCATGCTTTAGATGGGGAGCACCTAGTTCCAATTGTGGATAGTGAGGACCACGTAGTAGAGTGAGAGCTACAAGATGTTTCTTTTTTATGACTCAATCTAAAGGATTATCATCGCTTAAAGTTGTTACATCTGAGATGCTTCTTCTTAATAGCAATTCAATTACAGTTTTGATAGATTCTGGTGAAACATTCCTTTTATTTAGACATCAATAGTTAGTGGATTAAATCTTTTAACCTGGGATTTACCTTATGAATTGTTGCTAAGAGTACAGTTAGGTGAACCAACAATTTTGACAAAAATATGTTATGGATGTATTTTGAACTTAAGTGGGTATACTATAGTGGTTAAACTCATACTCTTAAAAAATAATTCTTTCAAATAATTTAGGGTATGAATTGCCTGAAGATATACCATTTCCAGTTATATTGTTGGAAGAAAGATGATATCTTCTAGCATGGTGGGTTTTCCTATATCTTTACTATAGAGAGATAAGTCTTACCCACATGCATAGTATCAACTATTTTAGCTGATAAAATGATGAAAAAAATGTGAGATCTTTTTAGTGAACATGATAGATACAGAGGTGGAAAAAAGAACGGTTTGTATAGAGGATGTTCCAATAGTATGCAAGTTCCGAGCTTTTTTTCCTAATAAATTAGCAAGTATAAGTCCATAGAGAGATATTGACTTTGCGATATAGATTATACATGGTAGTCACCCAATAGCATTACCAAATTATAGAATGGCACATGCACAATTAAAAGGATTGAAAACTCAGTTACAAGAGTTACTAGATAAAGGTTTCATTCAACCTAGTATGTCACCTTGACAAGATCCAATACTTTTTGTAAAGAAGAAGGATGGAACTATGCAATTATGCATAGACTATAGGCAGCTAAATAAGATACCATCAATAACAAATATCCATTGCCTAAGATTGATGATCTATTTGATTAGTTAACAGAGCAACAATATTTTCAAAGATAGAGCTCAGGGCATGTTATCATCAGTTGACAATACAGGCATCGAATGTACCCAATTCAGCCTTCTGAATAAGATTTTTGGGCATTATGAGTTTGTAGTTAAGTCGTTTGGACTGACAAATGACCCTGCAACTTTTATGGACATGATATATAGGGTCTTCAGACCATATTTGGATCAATTCATAGTAGTGTTTATAAATAATATTCTAATATATTCCAGAGATGCAGAACAACATGAGCAACATCTTACTATAGCCCTACAGTTGTTAAGACAACATCAATTGTGAAATTCAGCAAAAGTGAGTTTTGGTTGTCTGAAATATCATTTCCTGGACATGTCAGGTCAGGACAAGGATCAATGTAGACCCTAAGAAAGTCGAATTTGTTCTTCAGTGGAAGAATCCTACAACTATTGATATTAGAAGTTTTATTGGGTTAGACATATATTATAGAAGGTTCATAAAGAACTTTAGTGTTCTAGCAGCACAACTTACATGTTTAATAAGAAAGGATGTTCCATTTGTTCGATCTGATAACTGTGACAAAATCTCTAAGACATTGAAGCAAAGATTAACCTCACCACCATTTTTATGCTACCATAAGTAATTAAAGGCTATGTAGTGTTCTTTGATGCATCTAGAAGAGGATTGGGATGTGTTCTTATTCAAGAAGGAAAGGTTGTGGCTTATGCTTCTAGACATCTCAAGGAGAATGAAGAGAATTATCCAATACATGATCTTGATGCAGTGGCAGTAGTACATGCTATGAAGACATGATGTCATTATCTTTACAACGAGTCATTTCTGGTCTTTACTGACCATGAGAGTTTAAAGTACTTTTTCACACAAAAGGATCTAAACATGAGGAAGCACATATGGTTAGATCTCATTAAGTACTATGATTTTTCCATTAATTACCACCCTAGGAAGGTCAATGATGTGGTAAATTCTTTGAGTAGGAAGTCTACATCACCAGTAGAAATGTTTTCTATGGCATGTGGAAAAAGAAACTTACTGGAAAAAATGGGAGAGACGAATTTAGATCTGAGTGTGTCGGGCCAAGATGGATTTACTACACACATTATACCTACATTCTATGAGAAAATTAAAGAGCTTCAACAGAATGATAGTGAATTGAGGAAAATCATGTGTGATGGGATAGAAGAAAAGAGGTTAGAGTTCATATATTCACATATTGGGATATTTGATTAGCATGATAGTTTGTGTGTGCCACATAACATTGAGTTAAATAAGTTGATTCTTAAGGAATCTCACTTTCTATGTATTCAATGCATCCAGGCAGTTCCAAGATGTACAAAAATTCAAGGAATTGTATTGGTGGTCAGGAATGAAGATAGATGTAGATGAGTATGTAGCCAAATTTGGTGTTTGCCAACAATTCAAGGCTAAACACTAGAAGCCAGAAGGTACTCTACAATCAATCCCTATTCCAATATGGGAGTGGGAACATATCACTACAAACTTGTACTTGGGTTACCTATGACACCACATGGGTTTGATTCTATAAGGATAATAGTGGATAGATTAACTAAATCTTCTCGTTTTTTTCTGGTTAAGACAACATGGGATACATAAAAGTTGGACAAAGTCTATATATATGAGATAGTCACATTACATGAAATGCCAGTTTCTATAATCATACGGAGACCCAAAATTCACATATAGATTCTGGAATCAATTGCATCATTTGATGGATACAAGATAGAACTTTAGCATAATGTTTCACCCTCAAACATATGGACAATCACCACAAACAATTCAAACATTAGAAGACATGATGAGAGAATGTGTGTTGTAGTTTACTGACAGTTAGAATGATTAGCTTAGTCTTATGGAATTTGCTTGTAAAAATAGCTACCTCTCTAGCTTAGTATTTCCCCTCATGAATCATACTATGGGAGAAAGCGTAGATCACCTATATGTTGGTATGAAGTTGGAGAAAGACAAATTCTAGGTATAGAGTTGGTGGAAGAAACAACTGAAAAGGTACATGTGATCAGACAATAGTTGAAAGTTGCACAAGATAGATAGGAAAAGCTATGCGGAGAAGATACATGGACCACTTTAGTTTGAGGTTGGAGATGAGGTTTATCAAAAAGTGACACTATGGAAAGGTGTATGAAGATTTCAGAAGCAAGTTAAGTTAAAACCTAGGCATGTGGGTCGTTATCCAGTCATTCAGATAGTTGGAGCAATAGCATACAAGCTTGAGCTACCTCTTGAGCAAGCTAACCTACATGGTTTATTTCACGTATCCATGTTGAATAAGTGTTATCCAGGCATAGAGAAGATCATAGACCCAAAACCAATATAACTAAAAGAAGATATATCATATCAAGGACCCATGTAGATTTTGGATCATAGGATTCAAAAGCTTAAGAAGAGTGATATACCCCTAGCGAGAGTTCTATGGAGGAATCATGGAATAGAAGAAGCTTCACGAGAGTTAGAATCTAAGATGTGTAACAATTATCCTTGACCTCTTCCACGAATTTTGAGACACAATATTTATTTGATGAGGAGATTGTTACAATTTGAATCACACTTATTTGGTAACCATAAGAGTTAAAATATAACTCTAGTACTAATAATGCTTGTTAATTTAATAAATGTCTTTTAAATTATTCTCATCTTAATAATTATTTTTACTTGAGTTTTGGCACAGAATTGTAGAGAATTTAATTATGAATCCACAGTTACAAGAATGAATCAAATTGGTTCCTTCGACTTTTAATCGACGTTTCAAGGCACTAACAAACCTTTGAGTTCACTCAGGAGAACCATCGACCTATTAGGCAATGGATCAGCTGAAGGATGTATTGTGGTGGTTTTGTGAAAGAGGCCTATCGATGGTTCCATGAAGTCCATAAGTCAACATTGTAAATTGAGCAAGTGTTAGTCATAAATCAAAGGTTGTGAATCAAAGTTCTAGTCCACGAAGACATCTTCTGATGGATTAGCAAAAGACTAATAGTTGATGGTTTAGCAAGAGTACCAACCAAAGGTTTGAATGATTAACATCAACCAAAGCAAGAACTGATCAAAGGTTTCAACAATCGATGGCAACACTGACAACCATCAATTGAAGGTGTGACAGTCAAAGGATACAACTGAAGGTTGTCCAAACCAAAGGTTGGTTCCCACCACAGTTCGAGCAACTGATGGTTGCACATACCATCAATATAGCCTTTCTATGGTTGTCTGTGATGTCGTGCAACTCATCGAATGACATGGAGTCTTGATCTCTATATATAATCAATGAAAATTGATGGAATCAGGTATGTTAGCTTCAGATTTATATACTTATCCTTTGAAGCACCTTCAACTAAAGGTGAGTGGCAATTTTGGAGGCGATGTAAAGGATGGTGAAGAAGAATATGAATAGGTCGAAGGAAACCAAATATTTCCTTATAGATTTTTTTTGTTAAGTAGTTTTTAACCATAGATACTCTCTTCTCTTCACATATCCTTGCCTTATGATGTTTGTTTTGCCAACTAAAGGTTTCCGTTAACCTTTGTTCTTCATCTTGTACCTCAAGTAGTTCTTTTTTGAGGTCAATAAACCTATGGATAGGCCATTTGGACGAGTTTTGGAGGTCTAAAGCTTGGATCAGACCTGAACGAATTATATTTCAAGCTTGGTAGTTATCGAAGGTAGAATCAGTAAGTTATATCACATGCAAGTTCGTGGAAAATTACCTCTTAACCTAGATTTATAGTACAAAAGTTCAATATATTGATTGTTTTATACTTATTCTTGCTCAATATTAGTCACTATAAGATTATGATTGTAACACCCCAATTTTCTAAAACATGTACAATACTGAGAGGAATCATAAATCTCATTGGGATGTCATAAAATGATTATCATTGCACAAAATATATATTCATTCAACCAACTTAGGAAAATAATTACAAATCTCATGTCTCAAGTTCCACAAGATAAAACATAAACTTTTAACTAAACTAATCTATTACATAGTCTTCGTACTAATTAAAAAACTAAACTAAATTCTATAGGATATTTGGTACCCCCCAAGGGCTAAACTCTTAATATGTCCTTAAGATGTTTGCTCCTTACTTAAGCTCCACCATTATTATTTCCTCCTACAGACAGTGTGTCCCCAACCATGCATTAAAATGGAAAACATGTTTGAGTAAGCGACATTGAGTATTTCTATAACAAAACAATAATTTCACAATAAGGAAAAACATGAAGATAATTAAACAATAAATCTTGGATTCACATAATATGCTCTTAGCAGTTGATTATAATGTCTTCTACTCTTATGCGCCAACTATGCTCATAAGCATGTAGGCTCAACTGATGTTCCACTTGAACTCATGATTTTCACCTAGGTGTCATAACTTATGCTCCAATTTAACTCATGATTTCAACCTAATTGCCTTTAATAATGCTCCACTTGAGCTCATGATTGCACAAACATGCCACAATGTTCCATTTGAACTCATAAGGCCCAAGGGCTCAACATTAACATGATGAGTACAAAATAATATAACCAATTACATGATTCGGTCATTAACTTGGAATAATTAATCTTTACTTGTATTTCACATAAGAACTTGAAAGCATAAGCATTATATAACAACTTTTGGGAAACATTAATTCAAGAATTTTTGAAAATTGAATACATAGATATGCATATAATTCAGCTTGATTATCATGATATAATAATATTAAAGCGATTGAAATTCATACTAAATACTTAAAGTGCATGGACCCACTTACGTTGGAACAAAAAAATCCTAACTAAGTCTTTCTATTCCTAAATAAATCCTAAGTCTCCTAAAAATACATGATTTATATTAATTACCACCTTAAGTATCATCCTGAACCATAATTTGGTTCTTTTAGGAAAACATGGTAAGAGACAATGGAATTAGGGTCTGAAAATATTGAAATCAGATTCTAATCGAAAAATCCTCTCCAATGACTATTTTTCCATAATATTCTGATCAAAAAATGATTTATTATGAATTTATGAAGAACAAACCAATCAAAATTTGTGAAAAAGCCACGCAAGCAAAATTGATAGTCTGACTCATGGGGTCGCACTCTGAGATGGCCCTATAGCCAGTAGCCATGTAGCATGAGCCCAACATAGTTAGGAGTGTGCTCAAGAGATTCTCAAAGGTCGAGATTGCTCTTGCAGATTAAAATCTTCTTATTAAAATGATATGGGCATCAAGGTAAATTTATCCTTGCCCTTTTTTATCCTTCACTATCAATGAGAGCAACAACCTCAGGCACCCAGAACTTAGACCAACATGGAGATCAACAAATGTTAGTGAGTTGCAAGAGACACAAACCAAAGTATTCAGTTCATTGGGCACCGAGAAAGCCAATGTCGCACTCTTGGGCACAAAAGGGATCCTCACATCCTTGGAACGGGTCACTGGATCAACAAGAACAGAGGGAAGGCAGTTGGAGATATGGGACCATAAAATTAAAGGCACAATACACAATCTAAGAGTGAAAACCCCCTCTTATGGTCCTAGTGATCCCAACCAATGCCTCCTGATGCCTGGATGGGCACTGAGTAACCATGGCAATGAAACGACGGCAGGCACATCAAAAGTGGTTATAGGATACAACAACTCTAGGTAAACAGGGAACTAAAACTATATATAAATAGATTTGGATGTCCATAGTTGCTTATTGAAATGCCAATTGCATTGATGGAGGCAGATGCACATGTGAGAAGACGATGATTTCCAAAAAAGCAAACCGGATTGACAGTGTTGACTCAGAGTGTTTCCAAACAAATTGGGTGAGGAGGGTAAGAGCATACAGTTTGACAGTTCTTATGGAGCCCATATATATAGGTTCGAGGGCCGAGAAGTTCTTCTATAATCTCATGGAGGCGAGGAGAAACCCAACCCTAAAGGGAATTTCATGGATTGGGCATGAAGTCCCAACAAACGTGGGATGGTTCGGTTCGCATGGGGATTACAATTTCATTGGTGGAGAAATTTCTTGAAACATGACTCAATGGAGGGAGATTTGGGTCCGCAAATAAATCCCAGCTTGATGGTCCATTCTCAATCTCCTACTCAAGGTAGGAGGTGGCTTCCGAGTCGTCTGATGGGCATCCAACGGCTCTGGATGTATCCACATCAAAACATGTGTTGTCACACTTAATTATATCTAAAATTGTCAAAATCAAGGGCATGACATTTAAATAGCCATGATCTTAGGCTAAATCATTATATGAATCAAATATTCCATTGATATATAATCAAAACTATAGGTTAGCTTCCCTAATTGATTTAGAGGGTGAAACAAAGTCCTATTGACTTCAAATTTGGAACACATGTTAATAAAGGAGTCTAGATTCTTCCTATATTATTAAATTTAGGTTTTGTTTACCTTTTGTCCATCAAACTCACATATTTCATTATCTTAGTGTATATAAAAATATGAAATAAACTAAATTTTTCTTTCCCAAGTGAGTTAGATTTTGATTTAACTTTGAGTTATTATCAATATAAGGCATATTCTTTATGTATATTTGAAGGATTTTCTTAGGGAAGAGAAAGGTAGAGAGAATAATGTTAGTTTTCCTTTTATGTATTCTCATTTGATCATAAAGAAAATAAAGGAAACATATTTCGTTTTCTTCCTATATCAAACTTCATATAAATTATTTAATATTTGGGGTAACTTGCAATAAAGTCTAAGTTTTAAATTTTATATTGTAAATATTACAATTAAGACCCTAAAGTTACTTTATTTAAAATTTTGGATGTTACAATTATATATGTGTATTAGTTTTCAGTAAAGAAAACATATTGCTTAGTCTATCATGTGCTATGATGGAGATACCTTCATTTATTGTGAGAAATACCATGTAATGAGGTAAATTGAATGGTGGATTTAAAGACATTTGAAGCCCTAAGATTGCCCAAATCCTAAATCTAATGAGTTGAGTTGTAATTTAAGAAGAATTTTGAGTTGTCCTTATGTCAGATGAGTGTTGTGAATATATCTAAGTTGCCCAGTTTGCCAGAGTAGGGTAATATTAGCAACAATAAAGATGTTACATGGACAAACTAATATCATTAGATGATAGATGCCATAAATATTATAGAATCCTTCATAGGAGGTCTATGCTATGAGGAGAAAACATACTTCCGGTTGTAGGATAAGTCTACATCGAGATAGTCAAATTGCACTAGATCAGGGTGTGGGGGTCGAGGATAGCGAGGGAAGACTTCTTATTGTAGTGTGATGCCCAACAATAATTGGAGATGTCATCGGTACCTATGTTATTGGTCAGTGGTCATCTTAAGTGGAACCACTTATGCAGAATAAGAATGAGTGCTTTGGTTGGTACATGTGTTATTGGTCAGTGGTCATCTTCGCTAGGACCACTGATGTAGAATAATCCAGAGTGCTTTGAATCTCCACCTGAGTACCCAAGTTTAGAGGATGAGTATAGATATCCAGCTGCTCCCATTAGCCACCGAGAACCAAACATGGCAAAACCCACTACAGACATGGTTGATGACATTATTGACTTAGGATTTTTTGCATGCTTCTAAGTCTTGTATAGTGAGATCATAGCTTTTTGTGATGCTTTCACATGTTATGGTACACCTTATGTGGGTCTAGGGCATTAATTAAAAGAACTAAAAGAACTAAATGGGTGTTTAGTGATTTACTCTAATCAATTTCTATCAATATTTATGCTTTTTTTAAATAGTAATTTGTTTCAATTAAGTGCATAATTTGTATGTATCCTATACAATAAATATTCATCAGATTGATTAATCATGGTCTATTTATTTTCTGTGCAGTGATCTGGTAGCTCATCACTTACTGAAATGTTTTTTAGGAAAAGATCCATCTATACCAGAAGAGACCAAAGCTAGCTTTTATGAAGAGTAGAGTAAAGGTCTCATGAAGAAATAGTTCTATTAGATAGTCAATCTCTTATCCTTCCTCTAGATCCTAGGAATGAGAGAGTGATCAAGAAAGTAGTTTTTAATAAATTGTACATGATGTATATATTAAATTATAACTCAACTTTTTATGTAAAAGTCAAACTCTCTTGTGATATTGTATATAACACTTAAATAAGAAGTTATCAGTAGTTGAATGATGTTCTTATATATTTGGAAAAGAAAATAAAAATATAAAGCTAATCTCTAATAAGTGAGAAAATAGTATGGTTAGACTAATCCCTACTCGGCGGACCTAAACCCTGGTTAGTTGGTTCGGGCCACGTTAGATACATGTAGTAATTTTTCAAAAATAAAATTAGTTATTAGTATTACATATATTATCATATGTTGGCCTAAGGTTCTTAGTTTATATGCTTTGTTTAGTTATTATATTGTATCATTTTGAACAAATTTTTATAGTATAAATCACATATATACATAACGGTTACAAAACTTATGGTTGGGGTTAACACCTAACTAGACATTTATGCACATCTTAAGTATATCAATGTGTTTTAGAATACACTTAGTTAATATTCAGATAACTATTAGACACTAAACACATTATTGAAAAATCATAGAAATAATATTTTATGCATGAATTTTCCATGTTTTGGTAAGTTACATCATCCGTGGTGCCTTTTTCCCTCCTTACATTGGCAAGTGTTGTGTGCACTTATCTTACCCAGGTTTGTGTGATTAGGGATAAGAATTAGTTTATTTTTTTTCACTTTGAGGTTAATCTAATTGATGAAAATGTTGATATGTTGTTGTGAACCTTAATCATTAATATAATCAAACTAGGGTTGGTTCATTTAGTTACAATTATATAATTATAAATAATCAAATTAGTTAACACATATAACTTGTATATTGATTGAAGTAATTACAACATTATGAGCAATCATGGTAGCACAACAATGTTGAATATAATTTGTTTACCTTATTTGGGATATAAATAAATTGATAGGTTTTAAGAAATAAAAATAAGATTATGTAACACCAATTGGATATAAGTAAATTTATTTATCTTATATGGGATATATATAAATTTATAGATTGGGATATAGATAAATACTCTTCATAGATCACCAATTCTGAACAACCTTACTGTTATCATAATGCAAACCATATCCTATGGTAGCACCTCCATTCTGTGGAATGGAGATATCATTGGCTCATTTAAACCCTTGTGTGTAATTAAACAAAATATCCCTTATCACCCTACCATTTTGTCCTATGCCTGGAGAGGTTCAGCCTACAAATTGTTGAGGAGATTAATCAAGAAAGATGGATTCCAATATTCTTACAAGACAAACACTACCTTTCTCTCATGTAAGTTTTTTTGATGAAATCATACTCTTTGGAGAAGCATCTACTCAGCAAGTTACTACCATAAAGAGATGTTTACGCCACTTCAACTCAGCATCTGGCCACTTCTTATGACACAAGCAATCTACAATCTTCTTTTCTATTTATACCCCAAGATCTTTGAGGGCTCATATATGTTGGAAGCCGAGCATTCAAGAAACATCCAACCTAGGGTGGCATCTGGAGATTCCCATTATCCACATACTGAAAAAGGAAAGGAACACTTTCAGTACTTACTTGAAAAGATTCATCTTCAGATAAACACATGCCAGAAACAAGCTTCTACATTTGGCAGGCCAAATCACCTTAGCAAAATCAGTTTTATTTTATCAAACATGCTACACCATGCAAGAAACACAGCTATCAATCTCCTATTGTGGTATAATCAGTCAATTAATCCACAACTTTATCTAGAATGGGGCTTCACCCACAAAGTTGAACTTGGTCACTTAGAAGCATCTAACCAAACTTCTACATTAGGGAGGTATTGGAATTAACAAGGAAAAAGATTTCAACACATCCTTCATACCGAAATATGCATGATCCTTCATCCAAAAACTACATATCCCATAGGTTCAACTGATGCTCGCAAAATACACAAGCCAAGGTACCCAGAACTCCTCAGGCTTTCACACATGAAAAACCATCAAAAACTCAATACCTTTTCTACTGAGAAACTTGAGGAAGGCTATAATCTCAGTTTGGGACATGGTCGTATGGTTAGATGCATGGGTGGGAGAGGGATATACCCCATCCTCAAGCCTCAACACATAATACCAAATGATATCAAAGATTTGAAAGTTATCTGCCTTATTACCGATAAAGGCAAATGGGATGCAAGTTTCTTGTACCAATGGTTTATTTACTCCACAACTAAAGATATTCTTTGATGATCAACATTGCATAGAGCCTATGGAAATAACAGTTTGGTGTGGCTCTTTTCAAAGGGTGGTATTTTCACCCCAGATTCATCCTATAGAATCTTAAAGAATACGCACGCCAACGTCAATAATGACCACTTTGAGGCAATATGGGCATCACCTACTCCGCAAAGAATAAAGACTCATCCCTGGCTCATTTATATGGACAAGATTTTCACAAATGTCTTAAGATTCGTAAAGATGACTCTAGACAATATCTGCTCAAGATGTAAGGAAGTTGAGGAATCCACGCTCCATGTCGTACGTGTTTGCGCTACAACCAAACAAACATGGTTGCTTTTAATCCCCTCAGAGGCAATTGACTTCTTTTCTTCTGACTCAACTTCTTCTTGGATTGGATACAACCTCAAGTACCTAAGGAATATGGAAGGCTAGAATAGTCTCTTTGCAATGACATGTTGGCTTATTTGGAAAGATAGGAACTTCTTCATCTTTAAAAATAGATCTAGACCACCTATAGTTCTTGCGATCCTAAGCTGGTATGAGCACACTTCGACCAAACTAGCCTTTCAAAACTCATCCAAAATTGAACCATCTCAAGCCCTAAGTCTAAGTACCACGATTTAAATCTCCTAAAACATCTTCATAATGCATGTGGACACAACAATATACAACAAATTCAGCCATAGGTCCAATGGTCAGATTCTAAGGGACAACAAATGTAAATGTCTAGGATGTGCTTTAGCCGTCATGAATGGTTCAGACTCCATGGAGGTTGAATTGTTGGCTATTATAGACAACCTATCCTAGGTGTTAAACAATACCATTCCCCAAGGTATCATCATAAGTGATTCAAACAACATTTCCAATTGGGTGAACAATGTTATGGAACCTCCAATGAAATACAATTTGTTGGTGTAAGTAACCCATAATCTGTGGAAAAAGTCATTCAGAAGGTGCGCCACTTAAAACTAAACAAAAAAAACTAGTTGATCAATTAGCTAAACATTGCTTGAAGAAGTCAGACCAGTCTCTCTCCTAGAGCTCATATCCTCTGTGTATGTTGAGTAGCTACCATAAAGAGCTTCTTAATTTTCCTACTATTTATCCTCTAAATCCTATAAACCTCTCAGCCCAGGATCCAATAATGTAACCAGACTTTCCTATTATTTTCCAAAAAAAGATTAAGTAGATTTCTATGCATATCAAATAATATTACATAGCTAAATTATGGTGAATTAGTCAATATAATTAACCAATCCAATACTAATCTAATCAACCCATTACTTAAATGACAAATTATTCAAAATGAATTAACATTCTTTATTAATAATTGTAGTTGTCCATGCCACCTATTGAGTTGTTGATATGTATGCCCAAAGTGCCAATCATATGATGATTGTAATGTCATTTCATGTAAACGTTTTGATTAATAATAAAGGCAATCTTCCAATTTATTATGTTATTTAGTTGTGAGATAATTATGTAACATAATAAATGTCTAAAGAATGATATTACTCAATGATGTATGTCTTATAGTTGAGGACATGAACGATGAGATCATACAAATATCACGAGTATATCAATTCGTGTTATGTCCCTGGTCAAATGTTATTATGGAAGGCCAATACACAACAATAACACTTAAGACTAGAGTGTGTGTTGGTGAATGACAGAATCTCATTAGTCATGATATGTGATATCAAACCAAACACATAGATACTTGTTAGAGAATAGCATATCAAACAAACTATAACATACTCAAATCTAGACACATAGTTGTAGCCTCCCTTTTTCTAGGCCCTAATCGATTATATTTACAATGAATACCTGATCTACCTAGTTCACAATGCATTAGAAATAATTTGAGCCATTCATTATAATAAATTCATTAATACCCTTTATATATGATAAAATAACCATAATACACTCAATAACAAGACTTAAGGATCAAATACACCAAATATCATGCTTGACTCTAATTTGACACCCTAACATATTCTTAGGAGTATAAGATGAAATGAATCAAATAAATGTGTAATAGGTATTAAAATTAGTGAGTACATTAAATGTATGTATGATATACAAATAATGAAATCTACCATTAAACATCTTCAAAATGTGAAATTGATGGCACCATTGGATTTTTCACATGTTAATTGATCTACTTATCAATTTTGGTATTAATCGAACATCAATTGCACAACCATTTACTAATTTGAATTCTTAACTTAGTATACACCCTTGTATTCATGCTATTTGAAAAACCACTAGAGGGGGGTGAATAGGGTTTTATAATAATTTTAATAATTATTTAACTCAAACAACCAATCACAAGAATATTGGACAAGGGGACAAGGATTTAGAGTGGTTCCAACCTTAGCAAACACTAAGGAAGTCAGTCCACTACCCGGTTGCTTACCCAACCGGGATTTTGAAAGAATTTAAATTTATTACCTCGCAAGGACTTTACATAAAATTACAATTTTTTCCCTAAACCCTTCGAGCAGCCTTCACCTTGAAGTAATTGCACCAACCTTGAAGCAGCCTTCTTGAAGTAACTTCAAGCTCCCCCTTGAAGTAGCCTTCCTCCTGAAGTAGCTTCCCGTTGCAATAGCCTTCTTGAAGTAGCTCGAAGTCCACCTTCTCCTCTGAGAAGAACCTTCTCCAATCCACAGGCTCCAACCCTAGGAGTAGCAAGGAGAATACAAAGAATAAAAGGAACAAGAAGGAAACAGGAAATTACACTTATCCTTTGAAGCACAAGGCTTGATTTGCCTATATCAAGCGTGTAGATCTCCTAACCAATGTATATGCACGTGTGATTGTTGTGGATAGGAGATACTAGCCTATAGGACACGAAATTAGAGCAAGTAGAGGGATCGCCAATGCAAGTGTTGCTCAATTTCTCAAAACAGATTGCCAATTGTGAGTGTATGCTCAAGTGTATCACAAGTGTAGCTTGGATGTTTTTAGATGTCCTAAGGCATGTCCTATTTATAGGAATGACCTACAAGTGCTTAAGGACGTTCTAGACACTTTCTAGGGGATTCTAAGTGCTTAACTAGTCATTAGGTACAAGTTAGTTGCATTAGCAATGGCTAGTTAATTAATTCTGCAGTTGTTGTCAGAGTCCATCTCGGTCGAGGAATTATCGACCGAGACACCAACTCGGTCGAGGATTTGTCGACCGACAGGCACTCTGGATCAAGTGTTTGCAACGTTCATCTCCAACTTCCAACTACCCTGTCAGGTATGTCTAACGGCTACCTGGGTCTTTCTCGGTCGAGAAGTTTGTCGACCGAGAGTGTCTCGGTCGAGGAGTTTGTCGACTGAGATTGATCCTATTTTAATGTTTCAAATAAAGACATTAAGTGTGTGTATGAGTGTGCATATATGACACTATTGGAGGGGATGACGTATCTAAGTGTAGTGATTGGCTAGGGAAGATCTAACGCTTGATTTACATGATGTCTAAGTACTTATACATTATATACTTGTACAAGTTTACAATTGATTACATTTCATGAAATTTACAAGCATTCAAGCATATAGATTCCCTAGTACTTTGTCATCCACCTTATTCCTGCAACACTCAAGTAGCTCGTTAGATCGACAAGAATGAATGTTTGTCATCATCAAAACAAAGGGATTTATCATAATGTCCAATTTAGCCAACAATCTCCCCCTTTTTGAAGATGACAAACATTTCCTAAATATAAAATAAGGAAATATAAAACATGTGAGTTTCATACCTGAAATTTACCTTTGTAGCCATCTTTGGTTTTGCAAGTGACTGCTGGCCAAGATATTATGAAACTCATTTTAATTTTATGTTTATGATTTTATATTATTTCTCCCCCTTTGTCATTTCAAAAAAATATCCAATATAATCATTTAGTATGACATTGTGTCTTTCTTTTTAAGCTTTGCTCCCCCTTAAAGAGATATTCAATTAAAATCAAGGGATTTTATTGTCAAATTTAGCCCCAATTTGTTTCTCAATCATTTGCAAAGGATGTTAAGCTTTGAAATGATATGAGTTTCTTTTAAGTTTATGGCTTATGTGTATTGATTTCTCACCCATTTTACAAGGGATGTTAAGCCCTGAAAATGATATGAGATTCCCTTAAGCTTATGATATATATTGATTTCTCATCCATTTTGCAAGGGATGTTAAGCCTTAAAAATGAAATGAGAATCCTTTAATCTTAGAGTACATGAAAATGTCTCTAACCAAATGCACGGGATGTTAAGCCCTGATTTGTTTAGAGAGTTCCTTTAAGAACAAGATATATCATTTTTATGAAATTTGTAGATTTCTTCATAACCAAGAGTAAAAATACTAAGGTCATAACAAGCTTCAAATGATGTTTATAATGTTTTTGTAATCTTCTTAATCAAATAATCAAATTTGTTTTTATGAGCTCCCCCTTAATCTTATAATTTAAAGCAATTTAAAGCTTCTAAGGTCACAAATGATTTCTAAGATTTGATTTTGACCTTTATCAAAAGTACATTTTGATACTAATATTAAGTACAATAAAATGATGTACAAATAAGCATTTTGTCAAGCTTATTTTAGGTCGACCTTGACTACGACCATAGTGCCCCTTGGTCAAATTCGATTTCAACCAAGAGGCAATTTTGCAGATTTTAAATTTGAACACTCATATGTGAAGTATAATATCTGCATGTAATTTGATTAGATATCAATTTGAAGCATTTTGAATGATACTCAATATGAAGATGTTCGTCCTTGATTTTCCTAGAAGATTTATATAAGCTTTGCTTTAGGTACATAAATATCAAATCCTATTTCTTCTTGTACCCATAAGATTCTAAAAAAAATATCCTTGAAAGCACGATTAATATCTCAAGTCTAATTGAGAAATTTGTATTAATATCTTATGTGTTACGACTATTTGTTTTAGAAGAGCAAGCATTGAAGTTCTAAGCAATATATCAACAACAATTCATTTTGCTTGCCTATTTATCATCAAAGACCATTTATGCAATAATCATTATCTATTTGTGTCATAGAGTTTTATTTATTGCAAAAAGCATCATGAAGTGGTGAAAGCGTATCCATGATGTAATGATAGAACAATAACAACATGAAATTCAACATATGGTTTCTATCAAAGAATACTTAGAATAGACCATGAAGGCAGTAATTTGACTTAAATCAACATAATTCATAATTTTCAGTTTTAACTTAAACCATTTAGAGAATAAACCAAATTAATCTCATATAAGTTTTCAAGGATGGTTTCCAGAATTTATACTTTGTTTTTCATGTACAAACAGTCATTAACAACCAATAGATAGCAATTTGATCAACTGAAAACATATTCAGTAGATTTATTGCAGACTGGAAATCAGTGATTTGCTCAGTCGACAATTTCTCGACCGACTGTATTCTCGGTCGACAGTTTCTCGTCCAACAAAGTTTCTGGAATGTTTTCAGAACTGTTAATTGCTTCCAAGTAAAGCAAAATTATGCAAGTTAGAGCTTGATTATGTTGAGATATGACATTTGTATATCAAGAATCAGTTTAGGTCAAATCTCAACTAGTTAAATTTAAGCTTCTGAGTTTTAGGAATCCAAGCTAAAACATCATTTTTTTTCTTATATGGGCATGAAAATGAATAATGTCCAAGACGCATGCAATAATGACAACTGATGGAGTCAACTTCATTTCTCTTTATAGGAATTGTGTTCCTAGGTACAAACATAATCTTAGTCTTGGATGCTTTAGCTCTTTTGGGTTGATTTCTCTTTGGATCATATCCTAATCCTCTTCTTCCATTATAACTAGAGGAAATTTTCAGAATATTTTCAAGCATGCCATTTCCTCTTAACTCATTTATATTTCTTTGTAACTTAGCAATATCATCCATCTTCTTGTTTATATCTTTCTTTGCTTGATCTAAATCAGATACTAGAGAGTTTCTTTCTTTGACAACCTCATCATAATCTAAGTGTGAACATAGAACAGGTTGTTTCTGAAGATCATTCACTTGAGTTTGCAAGTTTAACCTTTCTAAGGAAAGAAGATTGCAATTATCTTCTACAGATTTTAACTTAAGATCATAATCTTCATTTTCCTTTTTGAGATCTTCATTTTCAGATGCAAGAGCAAGAAGTTTAACGTTTAAATCATCATTTACTTTATTTGATTTCTTAAGTTTCTTTTTGCACTCAATATATTTCTCATGAGTGTCTTGAAGACTAGCAATTAGATCTTCTTTTGGTAGATCAAAAAGACTTACCTCTTCTTCTTCATTTGTTGTAGCAATGAGGCATTCTACTTCTTCTTTTCCATCATCACTATCATCACTTGAATCATCCCATGCAGCTTTATATGCTCTTTCTTTCTTTTTGTGAGATGATTTCTTCCCTTTCTTGAGTTTTGGACAATCACCTTTCATGTGTCCCTTTTTGCCACATTCAAAGCACCTGGAAGAAGAAACACTAGAAGTTTTATTAGTTTTAAAACTTTTGCATTGCTTACCATTTACAATGAGAGTTTCTTCTTCACTATCATCTTCACTTGTGTCATGATTGTCCTTGGTTGATGCCTTGAATGCAATGTCCTTCTTTTTCCCTTGTTGAAGTTCACGTTCTCTTCTTTCTTCCTCTTCTGAAGTTGCCTCATGAGCTTCTAGGTTGCCAATGAGTTGTTCCATCTTTAGTCGGGTGAGGTCATTTGCTTCTTCAATGGCCGTCACCTTGGGCTTGTATTTTTGAGGAAGTGATCTAAGGATCTTTGACACCTGATCTTCCTCAAGAACAAATTTACCTAAAGCATTTAAACCATTTACAATAGAAGAGAATTTTGCATACATTTCACTAATAGATTCATTTGGATCCATACAGAAATGTTCAAACTTTTGTTTAAGCATACTAATTTTGGAATTCTTGACTTGAACAGTCCCTTCATAAGTTATGGAAAGTCTATGCCAAATTTCATAGGTTGTTTCACAGTTAGATATTCTATTAAATTCTCCTACTGAAATTGAACAATAGAGAATACTTACAACCTTTGCATTCATTTGAGCCGATTTTACCGTATTGGTGTCCCAAGCTACATATTCCATTTGAGGAAGCTCATAGGGGGTTGACACCATCCTCCATAGATCCCAACTAATCCCTTAGAAATAAAATTGCATTCTTCTTTTCCAGTAGGTGTAGTTAGTTCCATCGAATGCTGGAGGTCTAGCCACAAGTGTCCCTTCAAGGTTGAGGTTGTTGAGCAACCCGTCACCCATTCTTCAAGACTTGGTTAGAGTTCCTTGAAGCCTGCTCTGATACCAATTGAAAAACCACTAGAGGGGGGGTGAATAGGGTTTTATAATAATTTTAATAATTATTTAACTCAAACAACCAATCACAAGAATATTGGACAAGGGGACAAGGATTTAGAGTGGTTCCAACCTTAGCAAACACTAAGGAAGTCAGTCCACTACCCGGTTGCTTACCCAACCGGGATTTTGAAATAATTTAATTTTATTACCTCGCAAGGACTTTTAATAAAATTACAATTCTTTTCCTAAACCCTTCGAGCAGCCTTCACCTTGAAGTAATTGCACCAACCTTGAAGCAGCCTTCTTGAAGTAACTTCAAGCTCCCCCTTAAAGTAGCCTTCCTCCTGAAGTAGCTTCCCGTTGCAATAGCCTTCTTGAAGTAGCTCGAAGTCCACCTTCTCCTCCGAGAAGAACCTTCTCCAATCCACAGCCTCCAACCCTAGGAGTAGCAAGGAGAATACAAAGAATAAAAGGAACAAGAAGGAAACAGGAAATTACACTTATCCTTTGAAGCACAAGGCTTGATTTGCCTATATCAAGCGTGTAGATCTCCTAACCAATGTATATGCACATGTGATTGTTGTGGATAGGAGATACTAGCCTATAGGACACGAAGATCACCAATGCAAGTGTTGCTCAATTTCTCAAAACAGATTGCCAATTGTGAGTGTATGCTCAAGTGTATCACAAGTGTAGCTTGGATGTTTTTAGGTGTCCTAAGGCATGTCCTATTTATAGGAATGACCTACAAGTGCTTAAGGACGTTCTAGACACTTTCTAGGGGATTCTAAGTGCTTAACTAGCCGTTAGGTACAAGTTAGTTGCATTAGCAACGGCTAGTTAATTAATTCTGCAGTTGTTGTCAGAGTCCATCTCGGTCGAGGAATTGTCGACTGAGACACCAACTCGGTCGAGGATTTGTCGACCGACAGGTACTCTGGATCAAGTGTTTGCAACGTTCATCTCCAACTGCCAACTACCCTGTCAGCTGTGTCTAACGGCTACCTGGGTCTTTCTCGGTCGAGAAGTTTGTCGACCGAGAGTGTCTCGGTCGAGGAGTTTGTCGACCAAGATTGATCCTATTTTAATGTTTCAAATAAAGACATTAAGTGTGTGTATGAGTGTGCATATATGACACTATTGGAGTGGATGACCTATCTAAGTGTAGTGTTTGGCTAGGGAAGATCTAAAGCTTGATTTGCATGATGTCTAAGTACTTGTACATTATATACTTGTACAAGTTTACAATTGATTACATTTCATGAAATTTACAAGCATTCAAGCATATAGATTCCCTAGTACTTTGTCATCCACCTTATTCCTGCAACACTCAAGTAGCTCGTTAGATCGACAAGAATGAATGTTTGTCATCATCAAAACAAAGGGATTTATCATAATGTCCAATTTAGCCAACACTATTTACATTCCATGCCACCGGTTCTCTTTGTCTGGGAGACCCACTCCCTCCTCTTATGCGATCAACGCATTCTCTGCGGATCGCAGGCGGCCGGAAAGGCCATTTCTCCTTCTCCTCCCTTTCCCTTATTCTTCTCTCCTACTTCCTCGCCTCCTCTCTACTATCCCTCTTCCTCTCTTCCCTTCCTCTCTCTTCCAGTAGCACACAGAACCCTAGCACCCTATCTTCAATTTCATCTAGCCCTTGATGGAAACGCAACTCGAGGATGAACCAGAATTGCCTGATGTCGCTACCTTCTCTTATTCTTCCTTTTACTTCCTGCTAATCTTCCATCCTTCATCCACCCAGCCTCCTTGCTGAGAGGATGCCGCCAGCAGCCGCTAGGGATAGAGGCTATGGAGGAACCACAATGGTGGCGCTGCCTTCCTCTTCGCCATCACCCTACACCTGGACTCTACCTCTGCTCGTGCCCGACTCTACCAGCCACAACCTCACGCCCAAACGTGGCCAACGCCGACTCCAGGGGCCACAACAGCCTCCTGTGCCTATCTGCACTACCGCCATCTGTTTCAGTGGCATCTGTTGCATCATCATCCCTCGCCAGTAGCAGACTGTCTCGCTAGCAATCTGCAGTCGACGACAACTAGAGGAACCCATCATCCATGCCCTTCAACCTTCATCGACTCAGTAGTATCCTCAGATGGCTGTCTACCTTGGCAACACCCTCTCTCCGTAGATCTGCTGATACCATCCTCTCTGATGGACCTACAACACCATGGCCACCACACGAAACCCCAGCCCTATAGCTTCGACGGCCGACAAGCAGTCTTTGCAGTCGGTGACATAGGCAACCACCAAAGGAGAAGTAGCATGGATCTGAAGCATGTTGTGGCATCAAGCTCTGACCACATGAGCTCGGTCTTCCATGGCCACCGACACCCTGCTCTTCCTTTCTCACCATCTCCATACGCCGCTTTACCCTTGTCTACACCCCTGCTTTATCTATACAAGTACCCTGACACCGCAGGCCTAAGTACAAGGGAACTCAAGGGTGTTTGTTGCCTGGTGCCATACTATGTGCATCATAGTTCGTCTCTCATTTGCCTCCATCGTGAGGTGGCCTAAGCTGACCTCAGTCCCTAATCAGTCACCAAAGGTCCACCAGCATCCATAGGAAATGATGAGGAAGTCAAATAATACTCTACAGATCATGAGTCTTCATCAAAGATTCAGTAAGCATCCTCTTCTGTTTTCGTTACGACTCTAGGAAGACAATTGAAGATACTAGTCCAGATAACATCTATTGCATTCGAGAATAGCAGCAATAATATTCAGAATGTCTCAGTCACATGGTTTACATATGTAACTGTACCATTTCTTATTAATTGTATATATGTGTATGCAGTAGGGTAATTAGTTTGGTATGAAACAAGTTAGCAATCCTACTAGTTTATTATAAATGATGTACATAATTAGTTATCAATGCAATATGTAATGTTATATATGATAATACAGTGAAACCTACCACAGATATGTAATTAACTGGCTCACCTTTTTCAACCCATATTACATGTATCATTAGTTGATTTCTAATGAGAAACTATTACTACCAAAGATATTAGGGCCCTAAACCATAGATATAAATATCGAGTATATTTTTGATAAAATACATGGTAATTAATGAGTCACTTAAATCCATGCATATTCATAATCTGTTTAAACAAAAATTATAAGGGAAGGCTATACCTAAAGGATTATGATGTGGATATGCATGTAATCCTAGTTGACTATACTTGAACTATATGCTACATATAGTGAAAGAGGAAGATTGCAAGACCTAAATTTACGAAATATGTATTATTATCCGCACATATATGTAACCTAGACATCATAGGGTTATGTATCTCAAGATGGGTATAAGAACTAAGACGTATATGTAATGAACCTTATGACTACTTTATAGGATTAAGAGCTATGATATATCATTACATGATCCAGACTAATATAAGAACAATATGAAAATCTTTAATAGGAAAATATGCATATACCAATTTTGGTTTGACTAACATATCATATGTTCTTAGGATGAGTATTTGACTTTGGGGACCAAGCATAATTGTCGAGTTAACCATCAGTATGTAAGACAAGGTATGTACATCCTCTATTTTATTTTTGGGCATTATTTGACTAAAACCTACTTTCTTTTAATGAGGCATCTTTTGAACTATTATTCCTTATGAAATCTAAATTATTGAACATTTACATTTCCTGATGTTGACTCATTATATCATTTTCATTTTTGGACTACCTTGTTTATAAGGGTACTTGTACCCCACTTGCTATGAATGTCTTTTTATGAAAATTGACTGAAATGCTAGTCTTGCGTGGCTTTCTTATGTTTCTTTAACTCAAGGAGAAGCCTTTCTTCATGGTCTTTAATCAGAGTGGAACTGATGATTACTGGATATAATTTTTCTTCATCTAGTTAGACGTGCTTATGTCCCGTTGGTAGGGTTTTCATCTATGGAGCCTTAGGTGCTTCTGTTATTTCTAAAATAGTGACCGATTTGAGCTCCTCCAAAGTGGTTGTTGGTGCTTCTTCAGCTTTCTCTAAGTGTTGCAGGCATTGTTGAACTAATTCTTTGGCTGAGAATTCAACTTCTGGATTTATTAAGACATTTTCTAAATCATCATATGGTTCAGATATTTCAAATTGGGACATTTGATGTATTACATCTAAGAGAAAAACTTCCTCTTGAATGTTGGGGCCTTTCATGCTATTGAGGACCCAGAACTGAATTGCTTCCTTTCCCAGTCTTAGATGATTGTGCCAGCTTCAACATCAATGAGCACCCTGGATGTGGCAAGGAAGGGTCTGCCGAATATTATTGGGTATCTTAGATCCTCATTGATATCCATAATGACAAAATCACATGGGACATAAGAATCCTTGCCCATCCTGACTGGAATGTCTTCAATAATTCCTAGGGGTGCAGTGATAGTGGAATCAGCTAACTGAATTGTCATCGTTGTGGGTAGCAAGTCAGTAAAACCCAATCTTTTATACATGGAGTAGGGCATAATTGATATGATAGCCCCTAGGTCAGCTAATCCCTTTTTGCTCGAAGCATTTCCAATACAACATTGAATACCGAAAGAACCAGGGTCCTTCTTTTTCTTTGGCATGTTATTAAGAATGATATCGAAGGTGGTTTGAGCTAGTTTGACCATCTCTTGCTCTTTAGTAATATATTTCCTTGATAGAAAGGTTTTCAGATATTTATCCCAACTTGGTACTCCAGAGAGGGCATTGAGGAATGGGATATCGATATAAAGTTTCTTCATTGCCTCCTTGAATTTTTGGAATCTAGTGTCCATTTTAGTCTCTCTCAATCTTCTTGGATATGGTATCCTAGTTTTATATTGCAGAACTATATTGCAGAACTTCTGGCTCTTTGGGAGCTTGTTCCTTCTCTTTGCCTTTTGCAGTCTCTTCAGTTTTCTCAATTCCTAGATTTGGGCTTGCATTTGGAGTAAAAATAGGTGTATCGTGATCGTCACGAGAGATTCTAGTAGCTTCATGAAAGACACGACCAGATCTTGTAGTGATAGTATTCAATTGCTCTGGTCTATTTTGATCGTGTCTTGGGTTTGACTCTGGTTGACCAGTAAAAGTACCTGCTGGTGGTTTCAATTAACATCAATTTGCGCTAGTTGAGCCTCCACAGCCTTCTATTGTTCTTGATGATTAGCAAGCATGGTTTGTTGTGACTTTAACATCTACCTAATCATAGTCATCTTGTCTGTTGGCTGGGAAGGAGCATTTTTCTATTGAAACTGAGTGAGTTGTTGTTGTCCTTGATGTGGTTGTTGCGGAGGTGGTGTTGAATGAGGTTGCTACGATTGCTGCAGCTGAGGATGTAATTGTGGGTGCAGAGGAGGATGGGTATATTGATAGTAGGTGGAGGGATTTCTTGGGTAGTTGGATCTTGGGAAATTATTTCTAAGATTCCCTTGATTTTGGTTATAATTACTTTGAAGTCCAGGAGGCAATATATTGAAAGATCTGCCTTGTGTTTGATGTTGCGGGTTAGCAGACCCCGCAGGATTCCCATATTGAAACTCGGGGTGGTTTCATGGTTGATTTGGATTATAGTAAGCTTGCCCTGGTATGGAATGAATGGAATTGACTTGTTCGAGCATCTGATCTTCAGGGTGTTCGATGATTGGTTCATATTGCTGTTGTGGTGGTTGCATATCCATCATCACATTATAAAGTAAGCCCCATGATAGTGTAGGGTGATCAGATGTGTGACAGGCTTCACAAGTCCCTGTGGCAGCTTTAACTTGTTGGATTTGGGGGTTTTTCTTCTTATCGTATTGTCCAAATGAAGTTTCAAGCACCTGCTATTTGTGAGCTATAGTCTTTAAAGATTCAGCAATGGCTTTCATTTCCATTGATTCCTCAGCCATATAAACTTTGAGGACTCCCTTAGCGGATGATCATCCCCATTTGGATTTGTTTTTAGCTCCAAGTGTAACAATATTCCAAGCATCCTCGTAGTTCTTCCTCATAAAATTTCCTCCATATGAGGAATCCAGAAATTGCTTGATATCATCGCTCACCCCCCTATAGAACGTCTCTTTTAATTGATTTTAGGAGATATCATGATGAGGGCACTTCCTTAGAAGCTCCTTGAATCTTTCCCATGCTTTTGCGAGTGTTTCTCCAGGAAGTTGGGTGAAGTGGTTGATCTTCCCCCTAATTTCGTAAGTTAATGAAGGAGGGAAAAACTTTTCTAGGAACTTTTCTTCCAAGGGAGCCTAGGTGGTGATGATTGGCTCCCTATCAAGTGAGTTGTACCAACTCAAAGCCCTTCTAGATAGAGTCAAGTGAAAAAGATGTAGCATTATTGTGTCAAAGGCAACTCTGGCTTGTGGGATAAGTCGGTAATGTGCCTTGAATCTCTTCAAGTGATCCATGCAGTCATCTCCAGAACCACCAGAGAATGAGATGCCCTACATGATTTGAATCCATTGTGTCCAAATTTCGAAATTGGGTATGTTGATGATTGGTGGTCGGATTGGATGATTGTCTTCATAGTTCTTGGGGACGACATAGTCCCACAATTGCTTGTTTCTTAGCTTTAATTGGGAAGCTTCATTAGCTGCTTTGTTTTCAGCTTGGATGCGGGCCTGTTCTTCAGCTCGGATTTCCACTTGGACCTGAGCTCGAGTGTCAGCAATGAGTTGTGCTCTTTGAGCGGCTATGGCGGCGTTGACCCTATCCATTACTAGTGCATCTTGGTGTTGATCTTCAACCATTTGTCTGGCTCATTGGCGGTAAGTCTGATACGGCGGTGGAAACTTCTCTCTACCTCAGAGTCGTACTCTAGATCAGGGGAGAATCTGAGATTATGCGATGGTTGCATACACGTCTTCTACCTGAGTAGAGGAAGAAACACACTTTTCAGATGATGCGGGAGATGTGATGAAATCAAGAAAATGTGGAGTAATGTTGAAAGAAAAAGTGTAAAACCCTAACCAACTAGCAAGATGATAAATGAAATTAAAACATTTTGTTGTCCCCGAAAACAGTGCCAA
The DNA here is from genome assembly GCA_963693085.1 of Alisma plantago-aquatica. Lineage (NCBI taxonomy): Eukaryota > Viridiplantae > Streptophyta > Magnoliopsida > Alismatales > Alismataceae > Alisma > Alisma plantago-aquatica. Next base: position 1,472,832,983 of record OY856412.1, on the reverse strand, counting down.
TTTTTGATGGAGCTTCCACTCACGTGGAATTGCTTGCACCAACTAAAAATCCTAAAGATAATAAGTCTTTAGGTTTAGCCTTGCTTATAGTAGATTAAAACTCCACCCACGTATGCTAGAATACGTGGAAGTCTTATCGCGGTATAGTTAAGGGTCGAATCCACAGGACAATAGTCTTGTTAAGATCAACAAGATAGAAAATCTTAGAATTTCATTTAGCTCCTTAACAGTTGGTATTTAGATCAGAGAATTGGTTTGGTTGTTTTAAACTAAGTGTAAGTAAAGTAAAAGGCAAGAAAGTAAATTTAAGGTTGTAAACAGTGTTAAGAAACCACTAGGACGTGATCGATTTTCACCACCATTACGCATGGATCAAAACATGCAACATAAAAAGCATAACCTGCAATAAGAGTCTAAACAGTTAGTATCTTTGTAGATTTAGTTTCCTTTTAGAGAACTAACTACGAGAAGTGTGGGAATGTTGCAATGCCAGCCATCCCCGAACGAATGGTCACTTTCTTTGCCACATTCCCTTCGCAAAGTGTGTTTCTCGACTTATTAAGGTTTTACTTTCATACATCAACTTATTCCATTTCATAGTATGAAAGTACGACGATGGAAGTGAGTTTACTCCACTTCTTGAAAGACACCCCTAGATACCGAAACAGATGCATGGTGGCTACATGCATCAAGAACCAACATTCAATCGAGATTTGAATCTAATAGTACAAACGTAGATAATTCGTACTAAAAGATAATAGATAACACAAGTTGGTGATCAAGCAACAAGTATTCATCAAACGATTGATGTTGAACTGAAAAGAAAGTATAACTCTATTGCAAACTTATGGATTACATTGCATGAAATGAAAACATGGGTAGCGGGGCTACTCCCTGCACCCTAGTGTATAAGACTACTCGCTCATGGCAAGGACAAAGAAGGAGGCGAGAAGAGAGAGAGAGAATGTCATCTCCATAGAGGAGGGAGGAATGCCAACCCCTTGGAGAGAGAGAGAAATGATCTTCACGCTTCGTAGGTTGCTTGATGATGAATCCTCCTCTTCCCACCTTCTTTGGCTATGAGAGAGAGAGTAGCTTGTAGATGGAGTATGGATCTCAGACTGGAAGCCTCAGGGCAGTGGATGAAGGATGGAACAACTCTGGAGTAGCAGAGGCAACTTTTGGACGTCTGAAAACTTGATCCTTTGTGAGGACCCTTTGGGTCTTATTTATAGGCTTTGAGTGAAGTCCAAACGGTTTGGGCAGTTTTGGGCTCAAACGGTCGTGAAAACCATTTGGGTTCTGAGACCGCTTGGACTCTCTCGATTTCAAAACCATTTGGACTCTCCCGGTTTGGAAACTGTTTGAGTCCTCACGATCTTGAAACTGTTTGCCTTTATTCGGTCTTGGGACCGTGTAACTCCATGCGGTCTCTGGACCATTTGTCTCTGCACGGTCTTGGGACCATTTGGTTTTATGTGGTATTAGGACCGTGTAACTCCATGCAGTCTCCAGACCATTTGGCTTTGCACGGTATTGGGACTGGTTGGTTCTATGCGGTCTCAGGACCATGTAACTCCATGCTGTCTCGGGACTGTGTAAGTCCATATGGTCTCGGGACCGTTTGGCTTTATGCGGTCTTGGGACCGTGTGACTCCATGCTGTCTCGGGACCATTTGGCTTTGCATGGTCTTGGGGCCGGTTGGTTTCCAAACGGTCTGGGGACCGTTTGGTCTCCAACCAGTCTCGGGACCGTTTTGAACTTTTGTGATTTTTTTGTGTTTTTTTTCTGTAAGAAAAAAAAGGAGAAAAGTTAATCTAATGGCATATTTGCAATAAAGGGGTAAAGTTAAGGATTCTATCTAATTTATCTGAGAAAGAGTATGGAAAACTGAGGAAACTATTAAGGTAACATCACAAAATGGGAGGTTATCAAGCCCCAACTACGAATTTGTAGAATTTTTCAAAAGCAAACACTACTGCTAACAATTCTTTTTTAATAGTAGCATAATTCATATGTGCATCATTCAAAGTCTTTGACGCATAATATATGATGGTTAGAGTCTTGTCTCTGCGTTGACCCAACACAACTCCAAATGCATAATCTGATGTGTTACACATCAGCTCAAAAGGAAGGATCCAATCAAGAGCCTACAAGATAGGAACAAAAATTAGTTTTTCTTTAAGGATTTCAAAAGCTTTTAAACAGTGCTCGTCAAAGGAAAACTTGACGTCTTTCTTTAAATGTTCAGACAATGGTTTGGCAATTTTTGAGAAATCATTGATAAAATGGAGGTAGAATCCATCGTGTCCTAAAAAGCTCCTTACTCCTTTCACCAATGTCGGTGGAGGTAGTGTGGAGATGACTTCAATCTTTATTGGATCTACTTCCATGCCTTTGTTGGACACCTTGTGTCCAAGAACAATCCCTTCACTCACTATCATGTGACACTTCTCCCAGTTTAGAGCTACATGAGTGTCCTCACATCTCTATAGCACCCTATCAAGATTATATAGGAAATCATTGAAATATTCACCATATATAGAAAAATCATCCATAAAAACCTCTAAGCACCACTCTACCATGTCAGAAAAAATGGTGAGCATATAGTGTTGAAACGTAGCAGGGCCATTACAAAGATTGGAAGGCATCCATCGGTATGTGAACATGCCATAAGGGCAGGTGAAAGTGGATTTCTCTTGATTCTTCGGCTCTATGAAGATTTGATTATACCCAGAATACCCGTCATGAAAATAAAAGTGCGAATGACCAAATAATCATTCTAAGATTTGATTAATAAAAGGTAAATGGAAATGATCTTTAAGGGTGGTTGCATTTAACTGACAATAATCTATGCACACCTACCATCCCAATACTAGCCCAATGGAAGTTAATTCATTAGCCACATTAGCAGTGACCATGGCCCCCTTTCTTAGGAACTACATGGGTAGGACTAACCCACATTGAATCAGAAATTGCGTAGATTATACATGTCGACAGAAACTTGATGACTTCCTTCTTCACCACCTCAGTCTTAATAGGATTTAGACGCCTCTGAGGTTGGACAATTGACATTGCTCCTTCTTCAAGCCAAATCTTGTGTTGGAACAAGGATGGAGAGATCCCTTTAATGTCATCTATGGACCACCCAAATGCAACTCGGTGATTTTTTAGCACAATGAGTAGCTTTCCTTCCTCTTCACCACTCAAAGAAGATGATATGATCATTGGGAGATTTTCCTCTATAGCTAAGAAGGCATACTTCAGGTGCGGCAGTAATGGCTTCAACTCCAAGTCCGGTGAGCTCAATAGAGACAGGACCAATGGTGGGGGTGGTGGTCCAAGGTCTTCAAAATGTCTTGCATAGTAGCAAGATACTACCTTCAGCATCAAAACACACTCCTCTAGATGGTTGTTGTAGATGTTGTCCTCGATTTTGTTCATCAAGCATGTTTCTAAGGGTATCTTGGGTGATAACTATATCACAAAATCAGTTGTGGCTTCTTCTAGGACAGTAAGGTCTTACTCCTCTCCCTCATCTTCTAGGTAGCACATTGCTTGAATTAGCGAGATCACCTTTGTATTTTCCAGGATGTCCACCACTAGAGTAACTCTTTCTACTTTAGTCATAACATGGGCCATATCTAGGAATGGCTTCCCTAGAAGTATAGAAAACTTGCTATCCATGTGTTGAAGCATGTTGCATTGCACCTTATCTAAAGACTTGCTATCCATGTGTTGAAGCATGTTGCATTGCACCTTATCTCCCATGGCTTGAGAGTGCTCCGAAATCTTGATCTCGAACATTTCATCTTATATTCCCATAGTTAGATGTCCTCTTCCCATCTCACGTATCATGTCTAAAGTGGCTTGAAATAATCTTCCAAGAAGAAGATCATTGATATGCTCATCCTACATTTCCATCACTATAAAATCTGTAAGAAAGATGAACCTATCCACTTTCACCAGGATATCCTTGCATATACCATATGGCTTAACTACTGAGTTGTATGCCAAATGGATTGTCATGATGCTCTTCCTAGATTCCTTAAGTCTAAGCTTCTTGAAGGTAGATAGGGCATCAGATTTATACTCACCCCTGAATCACATAAAGCCTCTCCAAATTTTGTCTTTCCTATGAAGCATGTCATATTAAAGCATCATGGATCCTATCTTTTAGGAGGCGGCGTCCCCAAAATAAAAGCACTAACTGCTCTTTCAGAACCATGACATCTGACTCCGGTATCCTTCTCTTGTTTGTACCTATATCCCTTAAAACTTCCCATAAGATGGTATTTTCTCAATAATGTCTATCAAGGGAATGTTCACCGATAACTTCTAAAAATTATCTAGAAATTTATTGAATTGTCAGTCTATCTTAGTCACCTTAAAACTATTCAGAAAGAGCACAAGAACCACAGGTGCCCTCTAGTGAGGTGGGATATAAGCCCAAGTTTTATTACCCCCAACCCCATCAACTTGCTCATTTGTATTCTTCTGATGTGCTGACATATCTAGTTCTTCTGCATCCAAAGGTATAGTTTGATTTTTCGCTTCTTATGCACATGCATCGTGTGATGCATCATTCAGTAGCTTCTTGCCACTACATAGTTGAACAAATTTCACATGCTGATTCCCGAAAGGTACATTGATGTTCGCCAGAAATCCTTGTTGGGTTGGTTTCTTTAGTGCACTCTCATCTACCTCTATTTGAGAGATTTGTATCTCTATGCTGCGAATATGTACCCCTTGATTCTAAAGATCCCTTTGAGTTTGTGCAATTTGTAGCTCATTCTGACTCACCAGCTGGCCCAACATTTCTTCAATCTTTTCAATTTTCTATGTCTCTAGTTTATATTGTGCTTGGACACTATACGACTGTGGCTTAGAATGTTGTTGTTGTGCCTATGATGGATCCTATTGGAAGTTGTTGGGATCCTTCCAAGAGAATCTGGGATCCTTCCTCCAAGAATAGTCATTGTTCTTGTATTTCCCCTGGCGCACATACTTGCACTCTTCTTCTTCTTCCTCAAATGGAAATCTATCTATAGCACATAGCTTCTTAGCAATCAGATCTAACTTCTCATTTAAAGTATATATCACCTTGGATTCCCTGACACTCTTGATGGTTGTTGATAGCTCTCTTTCTTCTCCCCATGATAATTTTTTAGACATGTTCTTGAGGATTTAATGGCAGCGAGCGGGTTTATTGTTGAGGAAGAAACTTTCTCCTGCACTATCAAGAGTTGTTCTCTCCCCTTTATGTAGTGTGTAATAGAAGATCTTGGAATGCCCCAGTGAAACTATGTCATGATGAGTCACCTTTCTCAGCATATTCTGAACCCTTTCCCATGCCTCTGAACATGACACATCAGCTTGTTGTCTGAAGTTGTGAATCTTCTTCACTAGGTCGTTCATCTTTTATGGAGGGATATAATGCTCAAAGAATACATCAATCATCTGATCCCATGTCTCGATGATCTCATCATCATGATTGTTGAACCATGACTTTGCACTATCCATCAGTGAAGATGAAAATAGCATAAAATATATTGTAGTAACTAGGACCCTATCTATCTTGACCATATCACAGCTCTCCATGAAATTGCTGATATGTGTCATTGGATCCTTAGAAGGATGGCCATGGAACGCTTGAGATGTGACTAAGGAAATAAGTCCAAGATTTATCTTGCAGCTGCCTACATTGATGGCTTGCCTTTTGATGGTCCCTTTCTAGGCCATAGATGAAAAAGCCTTTATCCTTTCCCATATTGTTTGTTCTTCTTCTCCCTCCATTTCTACTGTCTCTAGTTCTTCTGGTGTCACATGTATCTCAGGTAGAGGTGTTGGTGGTGGATTTTGGTTGAATCTATCCATTGATCGTGAAGCTTCTCTCTCTCTCTATGAAGGAGTTCTTCTTGCCTAAACCCAGTGAAGATGGCTCTCCATATTGGTGGACTCAAGTTTGCACCATACACCAATGCTTAAAAGTGACAAACAAATTGTCACAACAACAGAAATAGAGGTAATAATAATTTTATAATTTGGCACAAAATGAAAACAAAAAAATGAAAAAGGGATTGGCCTAGAGTGACTGAGCACAACACTTGTAGTGTTGGATATTGCTATTTCCCCGGAAATAGTGCCAAAAAATTGACACATGTTTACCATGTGTTATACAAAAGTGAACGTCTTAAAGTAATATAGGCCCTTTGAGGCCCGAGTCGAGCACATGGAAACATTTCTCCAGTAGACTACTACTAACTGTAGTCTAATCAGCTAGGCTAGTTGTAAATGGTTGAATAGGTTTGAGTTACAAAACTAATCTAGAAATAAAAGAAATTCAAGGTTTGAATTAATCAGAGATGGAATAAATTCCTTAGGACAGTGGTTTCACCACAAATAACACTAATAATTAACCTCACACACTAATATCCATTATCTCAATCCCTAGATAAGGAGCTTGTAGCCAGAATTACCTATTGCCACAGTTCAATTCGCTACCTAATCTAATGTCAATCCCACTTCCACAGTTATTGGTTCATTAGTCAGATGCTTTATGATTATACTATATGTCTCTCCTCTTATATACACTCCACTTTTTATATTACACTCCATATATTATACTATATGTCAGGTAAATATATGCTTTACAACCCTTAATCCCTCTCCCGAGATGACTAAGCATCTATTATTCCACTTATGGTGATCAAGCACAAATAGAATACAAAGATTTCATACCTTTATATCCAATAAAAAGAGATAAATTTGGTATTATTGCATACAAATCAATTACATTGTATATCTGGGCTACTCCCTGATCCTAAAGAATAAAGGTTTTTAGACTTTCATAGTTTTCATCGAAGAATACATGGAAAGAAAGAAGAAAAACATGGGAAACATTAGGAAACTAAAGTAACCCCTAAATCTCTGTCGTCCGGAAGATTCCCTACGTCATACGTGTGTTCTGCTATCTTTTGGCTGCAGAATTATCCTCTGCAAGTGCTCAGATCTTCTCAGTTGAAGCTTTTGGTCCTCAATTCTGCTCTTCTCTCTCTTTGATTGTCATGCAATCGAAAAGACCACCCCCTGGCCTGGTTGTCGTCCCCCTATGTTATAGAAGACACTTAGGGTAAGAAATAACATCCACAGTTGGATTAGAGTGAAATTTGTGGATGGTCTGATCGGGAAGACTCGGTAGTACTGACTACGTGAGTCAGTAGTAGCGAGTCACTTAGGTTTAGCCGTGCGATCCGGACCATGTCAGTACTATTGATTGGACTCGATAGCACTGAGTTTTATGATTTTTGAACTGCCTTCTTGACGTCAAGTTGGTAATACCAATTGAAAACTTGGTAGCATCAAGTTTTCTCAAATCATGCTGGGATTTACTGATGTTGTTTCGGTACCACCGACTTCGGCTATCAGTAGCACCAATTCTGGGTGAGTTTTGAGTCCAGCACTGACATCAAGTCAGTACCACTAACTATTACCAGGTCAGTAGCACCAAGTTTGTGGAACTTCCTTGTACCTAAAAATGCACAAAAACAACATAAGTACTTCAGATGCATAAAATACTACATATAATAGTTAAAATCATATAATTTGATGCATTCAATAGAAACAAGCCATCTATGTCCTTCCATGTGTAATAAATCAAATAAAGGACTCATCTACACATGAAATCAAGGAAAAATGTGCCTGTAATAATGACTAAAAACACATCACCTCCCCAAGGCTGATCACAATCATATTCATTTGGTCTATAGTGTCTAACCATCTTGTCAATGTCTGGAAGTTAATGCCTAAGGAGTCGAACAATTCATGTGGTAAAAATGAGGGGGTGGAGGCATCAGAACCTTGAGGGCGCTTCTCAGTTTTTGTAGGTTGCATGCATGTATTCTAATATTAGTTTTTGATCATTTTAAATTTCAATACTTATCATACCTAATGAAATATAATGATTCATTTGGGCCACCTGGTAAATCGACCTTCTACTCTTCGACTGTGGTGGCATCTGGGTGCTCATATAGGAGAGGTATGTCGCTCATTCTTAGAAAGACAAGAATGACTCTTACATGACAGTGATCAGTGGGAAGAGGAATACCATGAACCACATTGGAAATAGAAGACTCGACATCTGCCATGATGTTTCTTACTGGGGAATAGATAACAAAATGACATTTTATAGCCTACACTTTTATGAAACATAGAATTTAATTTGAAAAACATAAATATTGACTTGAGGGATTATTTCACCACAAATGTATATATAAATTGACTTTAATTGAATCTTACCCCGGTTGTGCCCTTTGGGTCCGAAGGACTACAATGAATGCACTTTGTGGGTGAGTAATGAACAATTGTAACGGTTGAAGAAGTTGGTTTATGTGTCTCTTGAGAAGCTATATGTTTCTCTAAGGATCCATCTACTAAGCGCTACACATATTTATGGTCCACTTGCCCTTCTATCCCTAGAGAAACCATCAAGTCATCATGTATTCCCTATGGGGTGAGCTTGCCCTTCTTTTCTTGGATAGCAAGATCCAACTAATTATCATCAAAAATTGACTATTTCGTTTAACTTATCCAGTCAAAAAAGAACAAGGACATTATCATTACACCAAGAAATTTACCATTTTTAAGCCACCTCCTGTGTTGCTTCGACGGGGATTTCTCAGACTTTATTTTTCCTCACATCTATCCACTCAATGTAGTTACGAAACCATCCAGAAGAACTAGAAGACTCAGCAATAGAAGGAGTAGAAATATAAATCCCTTGCTCTTTCCCTTGCCCTTGATCTTGCTCTTGTTGTAGCTCTCTCATCTTCCACCTTTTCAAATAACCATTTGAACCCATATGTTGGTTGTGCACATTCTTGGAATGACTATCTTTTTTAGCATCATGAAGGACCTGATTAATTAATACAAGTGATATTGTTAAGTAAACATAAGAAATCATAAAAAAGTAATTGATTCCAATACCTGGGAAGCATCTGATTGTCACTTCCGAACAAACTTCTTCCAATCTTCTTGATTAATATAGTTCCATATACGCCAGGGTTCCTTCTTGTCTCCAAAAACATAGTCTTTTGTGAGGATCGTCTGCCAATCTCTGTGTCTTATCCCAATCAGTTGCATATAAGACTTGCGATCATCAAGTTCATATCGGGCTTAAAAAGATTCAACATTCAATAGTTTAGAAATGTTAAAAGAAAGTATAGAAAAAAAGACTATAAAAACATAACTTCATTTATCTGACCTCTAACTCCCTCCAGATGAGGTCTTTGTGGACCGTACTAACTTGTCACCAACCCTCAACAAGGAGAGGCATTATTCTACAAGCAAGGACCCCACAATAGCTGACAAACTCTTTAGTAAGTGGTGTTCATGCTTCATTAAATTCGACAATGCCCTTCCTCCCTTGCCTATTTGTGGTATCTTTCATCACAGTTATCCCTCTAACTCCCTTACATTTTTGGAGGGAGAGCACCATCAACACCATGGTAAGGATGCTTGTTATCCTCAGACTCATGATCATTGTTCTCTTGGTCAAATGCCATCTATAAAATCAAAAGTAAACAAATGAAAAAAGTTAGATCACATAAAAAGTCAGATCACATATAAAAAGTCAACAATGTAAAAAGTCAGATCACATATAAATAAATAAACATGTTATGTAATGTAAAAAAAGTTAGATCACATATGAGAAGTATGCCTTAAACTATTATCCCTTCTGTGTGATCTTCCCGTGTATAGTCATCAGTGTTAGATTCAACATTTACACTTGGTAAACCAACAGAAAATGGACTAGACTCATCATACTTGTCATAGTACTCTTCTTCATCAATAGGATCTAAAATGAATTTTCTTTTCCTAAGAAGAATGAAAGACACATTTTATTTTGTAGGATCATCGATAAAGAATACCGATTTTCCTGTGATGCCATGATGAAGGGTTTATCCTTCTTTCCTGTCCACTCAAAATTCACTATTGTGAAACTGAGTTCTCCAACTACAACTCCTTTATTTTTATCAACCCATTTACACCTAAATGATGGAACTCTAAACTCTTTTTAGTGAATTTTTCATACATCTTCAAGAAACCATAATAAGACATCTTTCCTTCACGTGGAATCTTATCCTTGGCACTGGAAAAATATAATGAAGATGCCTGAAGGGTGACCCCACTATTTTGGATGACAATTTTATCATCTTGATGTTGTGTGTAGTATGAAAATACATTTATGTCAAATCCTTAGTAAGATTTAATGTGGGTCTTTGCCTTATACACTAGCAATTTGATAGCTTTTGTAACATTATTTTGTGTTGGAGATATTTGATTGAATACTTCCTTTTCAAACCATCTAATAATAGTTTGACTATGCTCTCTAGCAAGCCACATTGAACTGGCTAGGGGATAACTTCTCTTCACCTCGTTGGTGTGTTTGGTGATATAAATACTCACACCCTCAATGTTGTGTTAAATATACAAGTTTGGTTGTTCCCACTGCTCATGACTGATATTTATATGTCATTCTCACATATTATCATGTTACATCATACAACATGAATTCATTTAGACTTACTGTGATGAATCAAAATTGAACCAATTATTAGGATATCTACATAAAAATGGAAAATCATATGATTCGAGCAAGATAGTCAACATAAACATCAACATTGTCAATTCAAGTTACTCATTCAAGCATAATCATTACAACATAGATGAGGTCCAATTTAAGTTAGGTTCCACAAACATATTAAATATATACACTAATTTGATTGCACAATCTAGCATGAATAATCATTAAATACATTACATATATGAATTTACATCACAATCGTACAATTCATCACAATCTAATTAATTTTCATCATAATTCACTATGATTTTTATTAATTTCATTAAAATCGAGTACCTAATTATCTCCATCTCCCTTCCCCCTCTCCTCCTTCCTCCTCTCCTCTCCTTCCCCTACCATAGTATGATTTCTTTTCAAATATGAGAAGAAATCATACTACAGTAGGGAAGGAGAGGAGAAGTGGAAGGAGGAAAGGGGGAAGGGACCCTACAGTCCTGAATGCACAAGTAGGACTGCCTCACTAAGAATTATGTAGACTGCCTCTCTGCACACTTGAAAACCCTAGTTATAGCTTCCCATCCCCAAAACATTGATGAAGCCCTAGACATGGCCCTTAAGCAGGAAATGGAGTAGAGATTGTAGAAGCCTTCTAGTATGGGATATTTAGGGTTGAACACCACTGAGGAAGATAAGTTCAACAAGTTCCAACCCACCCATAATAAAGGATCAGGAAAAGGAGGAGGTTTAGGGAAGAAAGGACATAAGAACATCAAGCTGATGGATTACCACAAAAAATGCAAGACTTGTGGATGAGGACCTGATGGACCTTGTCGCTACACCAAGCCAGTCTGCTACAACTACAAGAAGGAGGGACATTTCCTTTCCAAGTGCCCCAATGCGTCTATCCTTGGCAAACCTCCAGTGGGTGCTCCACCCCCTCAGGGACACCGCAATTCTAGGGTGTTCGTAGTAACAGCAGAAGAGGCTAGGGCAAATCTTAACCAGCTTATCGAATGTAACCTTAAATCATTTTCATATATCTAATATATCATTCAATGCCTTCAATTATTTAAAATATAATTATCATGTGTAGGCATTATTTTCTTGATGGACATCCTGTTAAAGCATTGTTTGACTCTGGACCCACAAATTCATTTATCTCTCAAAATCTGGCCTCAGTGTTGCACTTACATATAAGGGGATTGGGTTATATTCTGGATGTGTCAACTCCTAGTGGCAAAATATTCACTACATTATAGTAAACCGATGTCCTCCCTCTAAAATTCAAAAATCATGACATGCCCTTTGAATTCATCCTCTTATCTATGGAAGACTTTGATATTATACTTGGCATGGATTGTCTATACATGTATCATGCTCAGATTGACTATAGAAACAAGATGGTAGTTCTCTCTCAACCTCATTCTTGTCCTATGGTGATTCCTAGGGGAAGCGGATTTTGTAATAATGTAATAATTTCCTCTCTCAAAGCTAAAAAGCTCATATCTAAAGGATGTAAAGTCTTCATCACATTCGTATCAGAGACCAGTCCTGACAACAGGCCTATAGAAAAACTGGAGGTGGTACGTGATTTCCTTGACGTATTTTCGGAGGAGCTTCATGGGCTTCCTCCAAATAGAGATATTGAGTTCTCCATAGACCTTCTTCTTGGAACCACTCTGATTTCTAGGGAATCGTATAGGATGGCACCTGTTGAGCTTATGGAGTTGAAGAAAAAATTACAAGAACTTCTTGATAAGGGTTTTATCCACCCTAGCGGTTCCCCTTGGGGTGCACCTATTCTTTTTGTTAAAAAGAAAGATGGTTCAATGTGAATGTGTATTGACTATCACATGTTGAACCAAGCTACCATTAAAAATAGGTATCCTCTCCCTCATATTGATGACCTCTTTGATCAACTTCATACTACTACAGTCTTCTCAAAAATTGATCTTCATTCTGGCTACCATCAACTTAAGGTCAAGGATCCAGATATATCTAAGACTGTTTTTTGAACTCATTACGGGCACTACAAATTTCTGGTGATGTCGTTCAGGTTGACCAACGCACCTGGCGTATTCATGAACCAGATGAACAAAGTCTTCCAACCTTATCTTGATGAGTTTGTGGTCATCTTCATTCATGATATTCTGATCTATTCTAATTCTATGGAGAAACATCAAGAGCATTTGAAGTATGTCCTTGAGATTCTTCAAGCCCAAAAATTCTATGGTAAGCTTTCTAAATGTGAATTATGGATTGAAAAAGTCATGTTTCTTAGTCATGTCATCTCTGGGGGTAATATATTTGTCAATCCCGCCAAAGTCTCTATTGTACTTGATTGGCAACCTCCCCGGATACCTTCTGAAATCCAGAGTTTCTTGAGTCTAGCCGGATATTATCGTCGTTTCATCCCAAACTTTTCCAAAGTCGCACTTCCTCTAACCAAGTTGACTCGGAAGGATGAGCATTTCATCTGGTCAGCTGCTTGTGAGTCTAGCTTCCAAGACCTCAAGCAGACGTTGACGTCAGCACCTGTCCTTGTTCTACCATTTGGCAATGAAGGATCTGTGATATTCACCGATGCTTCCTGACATGGACTAGGGTGTGTCCTACAGTAGAACGGGAAAGTAGTAGCCTTCACTTCTAGAGAGCTGAAACCCAATGAGTTGAATTATCTTACTCATGATTTGGATTTAGATGCTATCATCCATGCTCACAAAATTTGGAGGCACTACTTGTACGGGGCAAAATTTGATATCTTCACCGACCACAAAAGCCTCAAGTACATTATGACGAAGAAGGATCTAAATCTATGACAATGACGGTGGATCGAGTACCTGAAGGACTACTACTTCACCATTGGCTACCATCCAGGAAAGGCCAATGTAGTTGCAGATGCTCTTAGTAGGTATAGAGCTATGTGTGCATCTCTATATGTACCTGAATGGAGGAACATTGAGGACCTAGCAAGTTGGAGACCACAATTCTTGGTTGACTGTATACATGTCAATAACATATATATCACATCCAACCTGTATTCTAAACTTCTGGAGGCACAGAAAGCTAGTCCCAAGCTTGCAGAGCTCTCCTCTCTCCTGGATAAACCTCATACACATCGGTCTGTGGGTCTTGATGGTGGTCTTCGATATAAGAACCGTATATGGGTTCCTGAACAGTCAGTTGAAAAGATGAAGATTATTTCTTAGGCACACGGGTCCAAGTACACCATTCATCCTAGCACAATGAAGATGTACAACGGCCTTGATTTTTTTGGCATGAAGTGCGATATCGCCGATTTTCGTGTCCAGATGTCTGACATGCCAAAAAATCAAGGCCGAGCATCAAAGACCAGACAATCTACTGCAACCCCTCGAGATCCTAGAATGGAAATGGGAACACATCACCATGGGTTCATGGTAGGATTACCCAGGACCTGGAAAGGATATGACACCACATGGGTCATAGTGGATTGTCTCACCAAGTCAACTCATTTCCTCCTTGTGAAAACCACTGCAAAAGTGTCTGAGCTAGTCGACCTCTACATACGGGAGATTGTATGTCTGCATGGAGTTCCAGCATCCATTGTCTTAGACCAGAACCCAAATTTCACTTCAATTCTGTGGAAATAGGTTCAAGAATAATTGGGCACCAAGTTGAACTTCAATACAACTTATCATTCGCAGACAGAAGGACAATCAGAACAAATAGTGTAGATTCTAGAGGATCTTCTATGAACTTGTGTGCTTGACTGAGAAGGCTCGTGGGACTATTACCTGCCTTTGGCTGAGTTCTCCTATAATAATAGATATCAATTGAGTATTGGAATGCCACCATATGAAGCTCTATATGGCCAATCATGTAGATCTACATTACATTGGGATGACGTCAGAGAACACACCTTGATGAAATATGAGGAGATGCAGATGTATGTAGATAAAGTTGCACTTATTAGACAGAGGATGAAGTGAGCACATGATATGCAGAAATCTTATGTAGATGCTCATATGCAGGAACGTCAGTTCAAGGGAGGCGATCATGTTTTTCTGAAGATCTGACCCATTCGAGCTTTGGCGAAGAACAAAGAAAACCTAGTCCTCGTTATGTTGGACCATTTGGGATTCTGGAAAGGATTGGTGAATGTTCCTACTGCCTCACTTATCCACCTCAATATAGTGCCATGCATAATGTGTTTCACATATCTAATCTGAAGCCCTATGTCAAGGACCCCAGTCACATTCTGAATCATGAGCCTCTCGAATTGAAGGATGATCTATCATATGCTGAGTTCCCAGTCAGATTTATCGACTTCAAGTCAAAGGAGCTTCACAGTAATCATCATATAGATATGGTGAAATCTGGAGCCACCATGATGAAACTGATGCAACCTGGGAACTAAAGACCGAGTTCGAGAATAAATATCCACATCTTTTTCAAGCTGCATGAATTTTGGGGTCAAAATTCTTAAAAGGAGGGGAGAATGTGACTGAGTGAGTTTTTCATATATATATTATTATTTTCTCTCTCCTACAATTTTGATTATTCCAATTATGTCCTCAATCATTTCCCTCACTAAATTGATTATCAATTTCACTTAAGACCATTCATAATATCACATAAAGTCAATAATACAAGCATTATGACTTTTAGTCAATTGACCTAGTCAACAATCGAATTTTGACTCCAAATTTTTACCATGATACATGGGAACATCATTAAGCTAATCCTAAAATTTTATTGCATTTGGATCTACCAATTGGGAGTTATG
Organism: Alisma plantago-aquatica; assembly: GCA_963693085.1. Lineage (NCBI taxonomy): Eukaryota > Viridiplantae > Streptophyta > Magnoliopsida > Alismatales > Alismataceae > Alisma > Alisma plantago-aquatica. Next base: position 1,472,817,629 of record OY856412.1, on the reverse strand, counting down.
ACCAATTTAATTTGGCACATTTTTCCTTACTATTTTGGACCTAAGACCTAACTTCTTGCTTTATTTGATCATTTGATGTGTCACACAGCCCATTTAACGCTTGGAAATGGATCACCTATCTGGGGTTCGACCCCAGTCGTCTGATTAAGGGGACACAGATCCACTCAAGATCCAAGTGTGAAGACCTCGTCTTCTACCTCCACCATCTTCGGCCTCGACCCCCAACACTACAACAACCTCTCTGAAATATCTAGCGCCCGAATCTCGTCACCTCAGCACGAGAGATTTGGAGGATAGACTCCTCTCACCAAGATGAGTTCAAAGATCCTCCACTCACCTCCCCTCGTCCATGGAATAGGGAGAATGAACTCCCAATTCCTCACACCTTTCCTGGCGGGGGCGGCTGGTTTTAGGGCTTCACTACCCTTAGCCTCAAGAGCCTATATAAAGCCTCCAATAGCTCCACCCGATCCCCCCTAAGATTGCCACTCAACTCAATTCAAAGTGGCTGATCTCCGAGCACCCCCCCCAAGTCAAGCTTCCCACCGTCGCTGCACCAACATGGCGACACCACCACTGACCTCGCCCCACAAATTACTCCCTGCCATCACTTTCACCTCAGTCCAATGGGAGCTTCCCGATCTTTTCCCATCTGCTCCAACGCCCTGTGCCCCTAAGGACCCTAGCACACCGGCAATCTGCTCCACCTGCCCGGCAGAATTCCACTCCGCAGGGAGCCATGATGCATCAGTGGGCTGTCCGAATTCATCACAAGCTCATGAATGTGATTGACATCTTAACTACTCTCCAACTCCACCTAGGAGTGAGACAAATCTCACCAGAGTTGCCCAGGTAGCCTGCGCGTGCGTAAGAAAAGATAAGAGGAGGAGGATGTGTCGCCTAGGACCAACCTCTGAACACCAAATCAGCAACCTGATCCATCCCACGCAAAGCCTGGAATCAACAAGATCCGTTGATCTAGTCAGATCTGGCCATTGATCAAGGTAATTGATTTGTGAGTTTTCCTTTTAATGAATCAAGAAAATAGATTAAATTAGACAAATCAAAGAAAATGCTAGGATTATCAGAAAATATCAAACCAATATACCATTTTGATCAAAACAATATTATCTATCGAAATAAAATATGATTAGGACCTAGATCTGTTTCCTATTTAAAAAATAGTTGCCTAGAGCCTAAATGACCTTTTTTATTATAATTAATTATTAATAATGGTTTTCCTTGATGATATCTGACCTTCTAAAATATATTTAACCCTAGATGAAACCATATTTCCTATATAACTCGAAACACTAGTCTAAGTAGATAAATGATGAAATAATTAGGAGAAACCCTAAATCTAGTCTTCTCTCTCTACATGTAATTAAATGTACATATTTATATCAAATCTAATATTATTAGATGATGAGTAGTGATCATGAATGGTCCTGAACTCTAAATCGAACCCTAATTTTATGAAATCATTAATATCCTAAGGGTTGCTTTCCTTTTTTTTGACCATCCTAGAAACCCTAGATTTTTATAATCTTTTAATTGATTAATTAAATACCTTATTCTAATCAAACCATATTATTGTAGATCATATATTATAATATCTCAAAATCCAATTAAAATATGGATAATCCCTGATCCGAATAAGATAACATGAAAAGAATCATAATTAAGAACATATCTTAGTCTTGGTCACATGGACCAATAGTAATGTTGTACCCTTGCTTTTTTGTAGGGTGACTTAATTCCTGTTGATTCTAAATTCTTTGATATCTGATCTAAACAAGTAGGTATGTGGTCTTAAAAGTATAAGACTAGATTTCTTGGCTGCCTATGATATGTAGTATCTTGAATTCTCATATTTGGATATGATTGTTTGGTTGAACTAGTATGAGTTACTCTTCGACAAAATATAATATAACATAAATGATTATGATGGGTTGTAGCTACTAGATCACATAGCCTAGTATGGATGTATGTTGCCTAACATGGATGTATGATTCTTGGGCTCATGTTTGATGTATGATGATATTATATTGCCCACACTAGATGTAAGTCAAGTGCAAAGATGTGTAGTACAACTGCATCAAAATGAATGTAATAAAAAGGATGTTTACCTAATTTTCACCTTAAGAAATGGTTTTATCTCTCTTTTCTTATTTTTCAAATATTTTTCTTCATTCAACCTTATTAGTGTAATTTTTACCATGTACCAACTTTGTTGATGTTTTTGTTTCTCATATTTTCTAGGTTCAAGGAACAATTGACAAACAAAGTGAAATGCATGCTCAAAGTACCTGAAGGCATAAATTAATAAGCATGAAGGATATATTAGATAGATCTTTTCCTCTTATCTCATTCTTACTAGATGTTAGTTTATTTTCCTAGTTGATGTTGAGGATGACTGAGATCCTATGTAATACTATTATCTTTCTCTAGAACAATATTTTCTCTCCTTATGTAATGACTTTATTTTATCCATATGAATGAATTGTTTATGTGGCTTTATGAGATGATGTGGACTTTGATCTTGGCTCAATCTCTGATTTTAATTGATTTCCTTAATCTCTTATATTTTCCCTTTTGACATCAATAGATATGAGTGCACGCATATCTGTGAATGTCACTATGGAAAGTATATAGAAATTGGGGTTGTCATAGTTCATCAGGATCAACAACATTGTACTCTTTTATTATGGGTACATCAGATAAGATAGGGTTCTCAACCCTAGTATCCATTACATGTGCAAGATAACATGTGCATCCCTTCCTCATCATTTTCTCAGTAGCTATATAAGATATCAAACATGTAGATAGTACTTTCCTGACACCTTGAAAGATCCAAGAAATATCTCCATTAGAGAAGATAACTTCCTTGGTAAAGAAATCTAGCTTCACTCGATACTCCTCTAAGAAATTCATGCCTAGAATAATATCATAGATATGCACTTCAAGTGGTAAAAAGTCCACTTGTATACATTGTCCATTAAAGCTTAGAACACATCCTGGACAAACCTCTATCACAACTGTAGGATGTACAATAGGTATCTCCAACAAGAAATCAGAAGGTAGCTCCTCAACAAAAAGTTGGCCTCTAGCTATGACATCCCGAGTCACAAAAGAATGTGTAGCACTAGGCTCAATCAACACTGTAATAGGTATAAGAATGGATGTAACGAAACAAATCTGACATGTCACAACACGTGGAGAAACAACTCCCTCTTGTTGATTCAAAGCATAAGCACAGGTTGTCGCCTACTTCCTACCTCGACCTCATCCTCTACCCTGATGTAGTGTGGCTCCCTGAGTATTGGAACTTGCCTGTGATGCATACCCTCTACCTGAGCTTTTTGGTGACACCGGTCTCTGTACTCTAGTCATTAACTGTTGTTGAGTTATCTATGGACAATCCCTAACATAATGTCCTTCCTGACCACATATAAAACATCCCTTGAAATCAGGGCCCCAACATGGACCTTTATGAAACCTATTGCAGTATGTACATTGTGGTGGTGTTGAGTGAAAACTTATCCGATGAGGTCCTGTCACAGTTCCTGTACTTTGTGTCCTCTATGTTGTTGGTCCCCTAGTTACAAAAGTAGTAGTACCCCTACCATATGGATTTTGTGGCGGTACACTAGCTGGCGTGTCTGGCTTCCTAGAAGGATATTTAGGCAGCCTATTCATCCTCGACTATACACTAGGTCCTGGCCTACTCAACTCACCACCTATCCTCTTGCGGGTCTCAAACTCCCACCTCTGTTGAATGACATGCTCCGCACGCCTGACTGCAACAACAAAGGCATGAAAATCTGACTTGGATTCTATCATAGCTATTCTTTCATGCAAATCATAGTTCAAACCTTATTCAAAATGTATGATCTTATCCTCATCTGTGACACATTGCTGTGGACAAAACCTAAGCAAATCAAGAAATAGAAACTCATATTCAGTCACTATCATCTATCTCTGCCACAGAGTCTCAAACTGACGAATCTTGTCACATATGTATGTGGCAGGATAATAGAGGGACAAAAACCTCTTTCTAAATTCTGCCCATGTCAGACTCTGTTCAGTCTGGTGTGTCTATTTCATGCTCCACCAGTGACTTGCCCTTCCTTTTAGGAGATAAGTAGCATGGTTCACCTTCTCTACATCAGATACATGAGCTATTTTAAACACCTTTTCAGTTTCATATAGCCAAGCATCTGCTTTTGCAGGATCAGTTGTGCCATAGAATTCATAGGCACACATCTTTCTCAGCCTCTCATAAGACCTGCTAATATCGCACAATGGATCAGGAACACTTGGAGGAGATGGAGGGACTACCCTTGTTACTGCATGAGCCATCACTGATACTAGTCTTTGTGCCATATCATAGAGATTATCAGTGGTAGATAAGGTAATCATTGCATGGTATTGATCCATTACTTCAATAGGATCTTCTTGCCCTAGTTCATCCCTAGCACCACCTAATGAAGGTGCCACATAGTGACTCTCCACCTGTTCTTCACCTCTACCAGCCATGATCTAAAAGAAAAGAGAGCATTCCATATTTCATAAGATAATTTGAAGGATTCAATAAGACTCATAGACTCATCTAATGTCTATGTACGTAGGCACTAACAAAAACCTAGGCTCTAATACCACAATTTTGTGAGACCCCACCTCTGAGACCCCACGATGCTATCCACACTAACTACACTAAATCTCAAATTAACATTAAAACCTGGAATCAAGGCATTCTATTATATGAAAAACACAAATAACTTTTTCCATTTAATTCCAGAATTGGCACAAGCAACTAAGTATTATTCATTTTCAATAGATCATATATAATCAAGCCCGAGATGTAAGCATTATTCAATATAAAACCCTAATACAACATGAAGTAGAAATTTACACTATTACATTCACATAATCAACATAGATTAAGATAAAGTACATCACTACAAGCATGCATACGCTCCCAAAACTCTCTAATACAGGGACAACCTATACATATAACCTACAACAAGAAGACAATTCTCGACCTCAGATGGTCAAGAAAAGATGACTACATATGAGAAGCTTGTGGATTAATTGATGAATCAATACCTATAAAAAATTTGAACCACCATTTATCAGCACATTGAGTGAGTGGAACAGGTTCAAGACAAAACTAGCATTGAACTAATCTTTTTTATTAGAGAGAAGTATATTTCAGATTTAATCAAACAATTCTAAATATCATGCAGATAATGATAGATATAAACTACATAAGATGAACATGAAATAACAGATATAACTAACATGTAATTGGATATTGATAATCAAATCCTATTCTCGGCTTGTCAAGATTCATTGTTAGGTTTTCCCTAAAATTACTTGATCTATACCTAATCAAGTAAAGGTTGCCATGCCAGGTTCTCGTGTCAACGACTCACTGTCCACATCTTAGGGTTAGCCAGAAACCCTAAGATAAATAACAAACTCTGGTGTGCCTTAGAGTTGCCAAACACTGGCTAGGTAAGAACATAAAGCCTCTCTACCTTACAGACCTCATCTCAGGTACATGAGATAGGTTTATTGAAATAAATGTCAAAGCTAGGGAATCATGTATGAGATACTAAACAAAGTTATCCCTACTGATCCCTTTCACATCAAGATCATAATTTCCATAATAGTGTTTCAAATACAATGTATTTCATTCACTCCGCAACAGAGAATTTAGGTTAGCATTTCATCTTGAAATCTTTCCTAAATTCTGATGACCTAGCCTTCAAGGTCTTGAATCACACTCTGACATTCCTTTTCATAATCCAAGGACTATTAGAAGGAATCCATTTCATTTCCCCAGTGCAGACCTCAGGGGAAAATCACAGTGTTCAGGGCTCCTATCTTGATTATTAGATTATAATGGATATTAAGTGCATTTACTCACTTTAAGGAAAATAGGGGTTTATTATATGGCACATATGTAACTTCGCATTCTAATCCTAGGATATGTGGATTAGGATTTCAGATATACATATGTTTCCATTTAGATTACAGATACCCTACATATCCTTTTTCCATCATATAAATTTGCATGAAACAATCACAACTCAAAAATTCACATATCATAGATAACACTCCATATTTAAACAATATGTGGTATTTGCAATGTATATGTAATAAGGATATGCAATATGAATTCAATTAAATTTACATTACTCATGATCAAGATAATATAACATCCACTTAATTCATTTGCAAGGATCAATACATGAATCATATCCAAGGTTAAATAAGCAAACAATCCTATGCATTATTAGAGTTCTCAATTTCAACCAATTGTAGTTTAATGAGGAGATTTAGGATTATAGTTCACTAATAGTTTTAAAATGAACCTACACCAAAAGAGTGAATTGATGGAGGGGATGACGGGGGTCTCGGGAGCTCTGGAAAAAGGTGGCGCAGGCGAAGGGGGTGAAACCCTAAAAGATGACGGTAGATCGTTCGAAGGAGGAAAGGATGGAAGGAAGAGTCCAAATCGGAAACCGATCGGGACGCAGAGGCTGGTTCAGGAAACATGCATCCATATCACATATAGAGATATGAGAGGGGAGACTTCTAGTAATACCGCAGAAGCTAGACCAGTGGCTGAACCTATTGGTATGGATACAGACGTACCCGAAGAGGTCACTGTAACTCCTGCTCCATCGGAGGCGCTACCTCCGGCGAAGACCCTAAACTACAAGCAAGCTTGCACATGAGGCGGCAATGGGGCAGCAGCAGATCCTGTCTTTATCGATGATGAACCGGAGGAGGCCGTAAACCCCGACAATATAGAATTGATCAACGTCCATGGCTACCCGGAAATATACGTTGCTCCAGAGGCGGAGGAAATCCTAAGCAAGCCGTTCAAATACTCAGTTATCGTCAAGCTCTTAGACAGGTCGGTAGGTTTTCTCACCATGCACGAAATATTGAAGCACCTGTGGAGGCCGACGGGGAGATTCGAACTATTTTAACTCACTTATCAATACTATGTGGCCAAGTTCTTCAATAAGAACAACCATGAGAACGTGCTCACCGGCATCCCGTGGTCTCTGTTCGGCGGATGTCTGATGGTATGGCCATGGGATGGTTATTTTGAACCTTCTAAAGGTATCCCAGACCATATCGTAACCTAGGTTCAAGTTATAGGTCTGCCAATCCACTATTACAACATGGAGATCTTCAACAAGATTGGGGAAGCAGCAGGGCGGTTGATCAGAGTCGACGATCATTCCATCAATCGCACGAGGAGCAGGTTCGCTAGACTTGCTCTCGAACTGGATACTAGCCTTCCTATACATCCGACGATCTTGATCGATGGAAGAGAGTATAAACTAGAGTATGAATCCCTACCGGTCTTCTGTACACAGTGTGGGAGACTGGGTCATGAAGTGCAATACTGCAAGGGACTTTTTGAAGCACCGGCAACAGCAGACCCGAAGCCTGTGGAGGACGAGGCTGGGGTGCGATGGGTTGATGAGGAAGACAAGTGGCAGGTGTACTATGGGAAGATAATTATAGCCAGCATACCTCCAAGAAAGAAAGAAAAGGATATGAATCGGAAGGGGAGACCTCAAGGGAAGGAAAACAGCAACAAGTACCAGGTGTTAGACGGTGAAGAGGAGGAACAGACAACTCCCGGTGATGAGGAACATATGGACACTGAAGAGAACCAACCTCAGGCGAGTAGTCCAAAGGTGTGGCACAAGAAACAAAGAAGAAATAAAGATACTGATGTATCCTCGAAGAACACAAAAGAAACACCAATTGAAAGTCCAAAAACAACACAGGATAAGGAGGTGCATGCTACAATGGCTCCTAGTGATAAACCAAGGCATACTGTTGTTATACCGGAAGGGGATGAGGTCATCATGGGGAGACCAGCAGGTGAACCGAAGGCTACTGTCAAGATCACCACTACAGAGGCCAGCAACTCGACAGTGACTAAAGCAAATTCAGCTAACTCTAGCACAGCAGCTAGCAAAAAACTAGTGATGGCAGGGAGGAAAGCAAAGGAGAAGGGAGATACTACTCAATCTAGCAGCCCAACCAGGAGGCATGTCTATAATACCCGAGGTGGAATGAAGAGAGGAAGTGAGGAGAAGGAAGGGGTAGCAGCAGGTGCTAACCAATAATTCTACACATCTCTTGTTAATGCTTAATACAATAGCTTGGAATATTAGGGGTGCCGGTAAGAAGCTAGCCCGACAGTCCCTTAAAAACAATATTAAGAAATTTGCTGTTAAGATCATAGCCATCCTTGAGCCACGAATTTCAGGTGTACAAGTTGATCAAGCTATAAGGAAATTAGTCTCTCGAGCTCACACAGAGTAGAAGCAACTGGCTTCTCAGGCGGGATATGGGTCTTATGGAATGAACAGGAATGTGAGATCAGCATCATCCAGAGTAACAGATACTTTATTCACTGCCTTATTAACAACAGCTAATAAACTACCTTTGTCTCTGCTTCTCCGTCCCCCACATGCCGCCCGGTTCTGTGGGATCATCTCCTCTGGCTCAGTACAACCATTGATAAACCTTGGATCACCTTGGGTGATTTCAACTGCATGTTAAGTCCAGACGAGAAGATTGGAAGAAATTCTTTTAACCTTCGCAAGGCAGCGAATTTTAATAACTCGCTCACGTAGGCCGGGCTCACTGACATCGGGAGTACCGGGCACAGATTCACCTACAAGAAGGGTGTCCTCCATGAAAGCCTCGACAGGACCGTTGCTAATGCCTCCTGGATTCAAACCTTCCCGAACTACATCTGTGAGAACCTTCCTCGTATTGGCTCGGACCACAATCCTATTGCCATTCTTCGGAAACTTACCCCTGCTAGCAAACCTCATTTCAAAGCGAAAGCGTCTTGGCAAGATCAACCAGAGTTCAAACACTTAATGCGAGATTCCTGGGACCCCAACAGAAATTTCCATTCTACTTTGGAGGAGGTGAAGGACCGAATCAGCAACTGGGATAAAGGCTTCACCAGAAAACAACAGAAGAAGAAAAATGAACTCATCAATAAAATTTATGTAGTTCAGAAAAAGGTAGACACTGCATACAGCATAGAAGTAGATCGACAGAGTATAGGGCTCGAAATGGAGCTCGAAAATATTATGCTCGAGGAAGAGGAAGCCTGGAAACAACGCAGCCACATTAACTGGCTCAAATATGGTGATAACAACAGCAAATATTATCATGCCTTTGTGAACAACAGGCGGCGTATGAACCGTATTTCCAAACTACAAAATGAGGAGGGTATTTGGATCGAAAATACCCCTGACCTGAACCATTTAGTCCAACAACATTTCAAGGATATGTTCATTTCCTCCATAACTACGTATGTGAACGATATGAATCGTCTGCCAGCTGAGTTCAAGAAACTTGACCACATCCAACTGGTTGCGATGCCTACGGAGCATGAGCTATGGAAGCTGATTAAAAATGCCAATCCTTATAAAGCGGCGGCACCGGACGGAACCGATTATCTTTTCTTCAAAAAATAGTGGAAGGTGATTAGGCCTTCAGTGATCAGAACAATACGAAGCATGCTGAATGGAAATCCGATTGATGAGTCTATTTCTATCTCGTGCATTGTGTTGATACCAAAGAATAAAAATCCTACGATTTGCTCTCAGCTTCGACCCATTTCTCTCAATAACACCATTATGAAGCTTGCTTCTAAAGTTATTGTAGAACGCGTCAAACAACACATACCTACTTGGGTCTCCAAGGTTCAGACGAGCTTTGTCCCGGGGAGGAGCATTACTGATAACATCATTGTGGTTCAAGAGATTATCCATAACATGAGGAGGAAGTCCAGTGCACTGTATATGTCAATCAAGATTGATCTCTCCAAAGCCTATGACAGGTTGTCTTGGGCGTTCATTGATAATACTCTGGAACACTTGAAGTGGCCCCAGAATGTTCACCAATACATTATGAACTCCTTACAAGCTGGTCAGACAAGTATTATCTTGAATGGAGTCTCCCTCCCTGCCTTCAAAGCTACCAGGGGCCTCCGTCAAGGAGACCCCCTTTCACCATATCTTTTTGTGCTCTGTATGGAAAGGATTACACAACTCATAAACAACTCTATGAAAGATAAATGCTAGAAACCAGTGAAGATGACCCAACAAGGGCCTGCGTTTTCCCATGTGGTTTTTGCGGATGATATAGTACTTTTTGCCCAGGCTTCCGTAGAGCAAATTGCTATCATCAACAATATCTTCAACACCTTTGAGTTGGCTTCAGGTCAAACAATCTCTGTTGAAAAGTCAAAAATCTTCTTCTCCAAGTCTGTTAGTCGAGCGATGAGGTCGCGGATCTGCTCTACCAGTGGTATTGCGGAGACAGAAGACCTGGGGAAATATCTGGGGGTCCCCCTTCTTCATTAGAAAGTTGATAAGAGAACATATGCCTATCTCACTGATAGCATCACTTCGAGGGTTAATGGTTGGGCAGCAAAGACCATGTCCCTTGCGGGGAGAATTTGCTTAGCCAAGGCTGTGCTTACTGCTATTCCGACTTATGCTATGCAAACTGCTAGTCTACCGATGTCTACCTGTCAAAAGCTGGACAAGAACATAAGGCAGTTCATCTAGGGAGGTGGACGGAAAGAGAGGCCAACATCACTTGATTCTTGGAAGACGGTCACCAAAAGCATGGAGAAGGGAGGACTGGGTATCAAAAGCATGTCAGATTGGAACAAATCTCTTCTATGGAAAAATACTTGGAACTTGATGAATGAGAAAGATACACTTTGGAAGGAGGGTCTTCTGAACAAGTACAATAACTACAACAACCAGAAGGGTTGTCGAGCTACCCCTTTCTGGAAAGCACTCTGTGAAGGGAAAGAATTCATTACTGCCAATAGCTCCAGAGTTATTGGAGATGGTCAGAATACTTTTGTGTGGTACGACCACTGGGTTCCTCACTAGGGGAGGCTAGCTAAAATTGTCATCGAACCTATATCGAAAGTGATCAACGACATGAAGGTAGCTAGCATGGTTACTTTTGAGAATGCTTGGGATACAGATTTTCTGAAGCTTTACCTCCCTCCACAGTGCGTGGAGAAGATCACTTATTTACCTGCCCCCACCGGAACAATGGTATTGATCTTTGGAGCTGGAAACATGATCCTACCGGTAAATATTCCACAAGCACAGCCTATGATGCCTTGCATTCGGACGATACTGTACAACCAGACGGGGTGTGGAGCAAGCTCTAGACCATTGCTTCCCCATCTAAAATACGCATGTTCTTATGGCTTTCTGCGCATGAGGCGATCATGATGAATGTGCGCAGGAAACAACGCACCTTCTCTGATTCTTCGATCTGCCCTAGATGTTACAATGGCAATGAAACCACTCTCCATGCTTTACGTGACTGCCCTCAAGCTATGGAGGTATGGACTCGGAGCGGTATCCAACAACAACTTCTGAGCAGCAATGGAGAGGTCTTCAAAAATTGGCTTTCGCAGCTGTTGAAGGAAGATACCAATACGCAAATCAGGTTTGCCACGACCTGCTGGGTGATATGGAAGGCAAGAAATGAGCTGGTGTTTGAAAATATTAGCACTCAGGTAAGCCGTCAAGTTATCCAGATAGCAGGTCTCCAGCATGCAACTTCACAAGCCTGGGATACTCAATCCCAGCTTCACCAGGAGGACACGACCCAAGACAGTGCCTAGGTTGTTCATGAAAATGGTAGAGTTACATGGATGACTGATGCATCAGTTCATGGGAACTTGGCATCTATAGCTACTTTTGCGTATGACCTGAACGGTCACTGGATCGGTGGGTGTGCTAGAAATATCAAGGTGAACTCCATCCTTGAAGCTGAAGTCCGAGCTATTAAGCTCGCGGCTAATGTCAGTAGAGTTAATGGTCACAACTGCATCACCTTTGCTACGGATAGTGCTATGGCTGTCAAAGCTTTGAGGAACCATGTAGATGATTCTCCTTCTATTAAACATTGGATAGCGAGAGCTCAAAAGTTCATGGATGGTATGGAGGATGTCGTGCTCAAGAATGTTAGTCGAACTAATCTCCATTTGGTGGATGGTCTAGCCAAGCACCATTTCAAAAACTATCAGGATGATCGTATGTATATCGATCCTCCTCTCGACTCGGTGGGTCACCCCCTCCCCTTTCTTATATGTAATGGTAGGAGTCCTACCTAATTTTCCTTTCCAGTAGGTATTCTGTGTAATAATTTGATTTTCCCTGCACGGGGAGAGCGGGATGAATAAGATAATCTCCTGACTTCCGAAAAAAATGAACCTACACCACTCACCTCTGGTGTGAAACACTTGAAATTCGTATCCCAGCTACTACTGCTAATTCATGAATCAAGTCCTTGCTTCAAGAAAACAAAATCTTCCTGCTCCTCTTCACTCAAGAACCTAGAAGAAGAAGAATTGAAGAAGAAAGAATGAAAGAAGAGATTAATTTGGAATCTTTTGATCCAAATTAGGAAAGTGATGAGTTCTATACATAGGAGAGAAATATAAGCAAATAAACCTAGTAAATATTAATGATATATACAGAATTTACCAACCTAGGAAAGTGAAAACCCAGAAATCTGAAATTTCCACTTCAGATTCTCCGAACCCTAAAATCCCCTCCTCTCTCAAGAATTACAAAGCGCTAAAGTTTGGGACAAAAATGAGAGGTTCTTGGGTCCTAATAGAGTCATATATAATCATTAAGGTGCTTGGAATAATTAATTATAAACATTTTTCAGTCTTTTTTTATTTTTCCAGAAAAATCTAGTCGGTCGAGTTTGTCTCTCTCACAACTCGACCGATCAAGGTTTTTTTGTGATATAAAATTTATTCCAAAAATTCGGATAATTTCATATGTTATTGAAAACTGAGTAATAAACCTTCATTTAAAATTTGAGCTTAATTGGATAATCCAATAAATTAAAAAAAATCAAATATGATATTGCTATACTTAAGCCTCTATAGCATGATCGGTTGAGTTTTTCTTGGGGAAAAGTCGACCGATCAATAGGTCCAAGAAACTCTAAAAATCCTAAAATTTTTTACCAACATGAATAATTGAGTTATACAATACATATCCAAAATTCAAAGTAATATGACTCACACACAAAATAATAAAAATCTTTTACTAGACTGTTATACTTAACACCAAATTAATCATCACATTCTCTATTAATGATTCCATGCAACTAGGGTTTTAAATTTAAAACCCTACTAACCTAATCATTCACAACATTAATCTAACAAATAAGGTTTATATTTTTTATTAATATTTTAACTAGTTAGGAGAAAATTAAATCAATAACTATTGATTCTTAGTAAGATCTAACTAGGAATTAAAGTAATTTAGGAACGGATCCTTACAACTGCAGGTCACAATCGAGAGGGAGAGTTGAAGAGGTGTTGATCGCATTCAGTAGGAAGTGGGTGGAGTCGCGATTAGGGTAGGTTGTAGGAGTTGGTTGCGGTTTCTACTGACTGCCCATGGTGATGGTGAAAGGAGATGATCACGGTTGGTGGAGAAGGAAGGTGATGGAGGGAGAGGTAGGCGGTGCTGACAGTGGTTGTTGGAAGTCGAAGCTGATGATGTGTGGAGAGGATCACGATCCAGTAGCAGGTGCCCGCAGTGTGAAGGTGGGCACACTATTGTTGATGGAAATAGAGGTTGCGGTGAGGTGAGGGTTAATGCCATCGTGGTTCACGATTGAAGGAGGTCGTGGGGAGGAGGTGAGGACATCGGGCGCGGTGTAGAGGAGACTGCATGCATGGATTAGGGTTGACTGGAAGATCGTGGTTTAGTTGAAAGACGTTGTGATGTAGATCGCGATAAGGCAGTTGGAAGGTGTGGACCGCGATGCACTTGGAGGTGATGATTGCGATCAGGATGGAAGTGGAGGACGAGGTCGCAATCTTGGAAAGGAGGCGGTGGTGGTGGGTCATGATCGTGGGTGCGCTGCTAGCAGGGGTCACTGTGTGGAGGAGATAGCGGGTGATCACAGTTTGAAGACAAAGAGTTGATCGCAATCTACAAAGGTGGATGTTGATGGTGGTGGAGGTGCACCGCAATGGTGGAAGGGCTGGGGATCGACGTCGTGATCTGGTGTTGGATGAATCGCGATCCTGGTGAAGGAGGGGTGTAGGTCGCGATCACGAAAGAGGACTCCAGGTCATGAACTGAAGAGGAGAAGGTGATCATGGTTTGGTGTTAGCATGTGAATATCACGATCATGATGGAGGAGTTGAAGAGGTGGGGCAGAATAGAGAAGGGGCCCTCCTTTTTTAGATGTGCCGCATCAATTGGCCTACTAACCTTGCATAAAAGCACATAATCTCTAGTAAAAAGCCTTGATAAACCAACCAATTAAGCAATATTGCATATTGTAAGATTTAGGAGATAAAAGTGAATGTACTTAAGCAAAAATGGGCCAAAGATGGCGACTGAAACCATGATGAATAGGAATTCATCAATTAGGAGTATCAAAGTATACTCATTACATGAGTATTAAACAAGTGTAAGTTTCTCTTTCATCCTTACTAGGATATTGATTACATCATACTCCATTAGGTTGGCTCAATCCTTCTCCTAAGGTACATTGGCTCATATTTATCAAAATGCATTAAACCCTTCTTGTCTTAAAGTATCATTTTACAAAACATACTACATATATCACTCAATCAAGTGTACTGGATTGAGGTGCTTCCTCCATATCATGTATAGAGGTGTAGGTATGCTTCCATATCAGGTATATAGGTATATCCCCATCACCATATCGTGCATCCATATCAGATTACTCAACCTTAGGGGTTTGCATATCGGGTTTCACAACACCATGTTGAGTTTCAACATCATATCGGGTTAGGGTATATACTCAACACCATATCGGGTATAAGGTGTGTACTTGACCCCATATCATGCACAAGGTGTGTGTATGTATCACTCATATCGTTCATGAGGTATAAATTCATCACTATATCATGCTAGTGATTGTGTTCACATCATCATATCAGGTTACCATATCAAGTTATCATATCGGGTTAGCATATTCGGTTAAACCCTTATGCTCATACTCTTTCATACCTTCATGGGATCAATACTATCATGTGTTGAGTGATAGGCTGGACAACTGGTTGAACCTTTCACAATTAGCTCATTACAAAAAATGATAGGGGTGTGGGGTTCCAACGTATATCAGATTCCATATCACCATCTAGGGTTTCTACACCATATCAGGTATAGGGTGTATGTGTACTCACCATATCGACCTTGAGGTTTATGTGTGTGTCACCATATTGTGCATAAGGTTTATTCTCATCACTATATCGTTCTAGAGGTGTATAACCATCACTATCTAGGGATTCAACACCATATTGGGTAAGAGATGTATCCTTCAACACCATATCAGGTTTAGAGGTGCTTCAATCCAACACGGGTTGAACCATGATGATGTCATCATCATCAACCTCTAGACTCTTATTCTTACTATTATATTTCATGGACATGGGTTCATCAATTATGCAATAAAATTCTATTTTGAAAGTAAATCATTTAACTAAGGCAAGATTGATGGTAAATAATAACATAGTTGAGTTCAAGTTATATAAACTGCCTCAAGAGTAACTTCAAAGCTCCAAGCTCCAAAGATTCACATTCCCAAGGTTGAATATGAGCTTATCAAAGGTGATCTCCTTAGTACTATGCATGATACATCACCACTTTGTGGCTGATATCCCTCACTTTGCCGATGTCACTTCACTTGGTCGATCTTTGCTATGGCCGATATCACCTTGCTATGGACGATACCAAAGATATATGCACGATACCCCTATTCCTATGCATGATAATAAGTCTCTAAGCATGATATAAAAGGGCAAGAGGGTGGTAAATTTTGAAAATTTCACTTATAGGAAGGGTATATATACTTGAGGTTCATGAAAAAGTGTGTATATGAGGTGTCATCTTTTGAAGCTACTAGGTTCCACGTGTCCATGCATGGTTGACACTTGTCATTGCATGAAATCATATTTATCTTGACATGAAAAACACTAGAGGATAATCTAGAGATAATATTTCGGCCATTAATTATCTTGTTGGGTAAGATATCTCATCTTTATCTCAAAAAATGTGCAAACCGATACAACTTTTTGCAAGGAGCATCTAACTCGTCATGGATCACCTCCTTGAGGTGATTTTCCCATCATGGAATTTTACAAGAGTTCACAAACTGATATGAGTCTCCCCCTATGGCTCTTTGGCCGATAGGCACTCTCATATGGACTCTACAACTTGATACAACTCAAGTTAGGTTTTCATATTCAACCCCTTTCTTGGTCTTTCTATCACCAAGAATACTATCACTTATACATGATTCCAACATGGTTTCTCATTATTTCTCACTACTCTAAAAGATATTAGGAGGGCGTAGGGACACTCTAGATATGTAAATTTGCATATCAACCCTACATTTTGGGTAAATTGCAATTTGTACCAAAATGGGTACACAAGGTACTAGCATTATTGAAACAAGTTTAAATTTGGAATTTAGGGTTTCCACAAGGCACCACCTTGCATCATTCTCTATATTATGATTATAAAACACATGAGATATGTTTAACATGTAACATATTGCAATATAGCCCTCATCTTGGGTAAATTGCATTTTGTTCATAAACAAGAGAACATTGCTCAAACATTATTCAAATAGGACCAAACTTGAAACATAAATTTGTCACCAGATAAAAAAACACTTTAGAGGATTATATTAAAGTTCTAAGAAACTTATTTAGGTTAAACAAACAGGGTTATCCCTAACCCAGGTCAGGGATGTTATAGGTTATAAACCCCTAACGACGATTTCATCCCCAAAATCCCAGATGAAGGAAGACAATCGTTATTCATGCATCTTACCATCAAGCCTCCACATGAAATATAGAAGTCATGGATATGCCATAGAACTTTGACCAACACAAAGTTCCTCCATACAAGGTTATCATAAAATTTGTCATATAGGGCTCATATTCCACTGTCCTTTTTCATTAATGATTGTAGTGTCAATTTTGTGTCAGGTAACACTTTTCTAAGCCAGAGAAGCATTATACATACCTTATTTAACTCAGGTGTCAAACCTTACTGATTTTTCACCTTCTCAATCTTACAACTTATGTGATAAGATTCTTGACCTTGGGAGTCTTCCATACTCCCCACTTAGTTTAATTTTTCTCCTTCAAAAAAGGCCATAGTCACATACTATCACCCACTTGGAACTACCGGTCTTATCATACATCTGTTGTGCCAATCTAATCTGCTAACACAACACTAAACTTTCTTATATATGACTTAGGCTACTTATCAAAGAAGAAATTATCTCAGAGGTATCTCTAGATGTTATGTATAACTACCTCAACAGATTTAGATAGGAATATTCTTAAGAAATTATTTTTATCTTAATAAGATTTTTTCCAAAATGATTCTACAATTGTTCCTTCAACTCATTCATCCTTTCTGATGTCATGTTTATGCAGAGCATAAACCCCTAACATATGGTATCCATACTAGACTAATCTCAAAGTTGACCCTTCTAGGTAGCCAATTATTAATCATCTTATTAGGATTCATGTTGTCATTTCTCATATTATTGAAAGTTCTTAGATACTAGAATTCTTTACCTTGGTATCCATTATACGTGCCAAAAACACATCACATACTCATCATTTCCATCCTCTGTTGTTATTACCAAAACTAAACATATAATAGGACCTTTCTTATCACATATAGTTTTGTCTTGGAACCAGAATCCAGAACTAACTAATACTTTTCAAAGTATCCTGTTATAGATTACTTATAATCTATGCATATCAAGTGTCATAAGACTTACTTGATTTTCATGTTCCTAAAAGGAAGGAATATAAGGAAACATAGTACTTCTTATCTCCCCATCAATATTCAGGGTTGTTTATTAAAGAAAAAAAATTATCACCTTCCTTGAGTATTGCATGAACTCTCAATCGTTCATGTGTCATTCAATTTTGTTTCCTCTTAGGTTCCTTGCCATCAGCATAGGAGTTATAAAGATGATTACATATAATCATCCCTTAGCATAATCATCATCATGATTACTAAATCTGGGTATTGCAACCCTTAGTCCATCACTGAACATTGTCACCTTTTATCAGGTAATTGTTACCTCTAGGTCCTCAGACCAAGGTATACATTATACTAAACATCTTCTTTTATTTATAAGTTGAATTGTGATTAACTCAGATTCCTTCATATATCATTTAGGATGTGGTAGAAATATCCCTGCCACATCTCCTACTTCATGGTGCACTTTAGATTATCTCAAAATGACAACTTGATCAGAGTAATCAAAAGATAACAATCTAAGAGTTCCGTACTTACCTTACCATCAATAGATGAATACCTGGTTAGGGTATTCAAGAATTGAAATTAGGTAGTATTCATTTGTTTTATATTATGTTTCATCTCTTTAAATTTTAATACTTGGTATCTCAAATTTTCTCTGGGTGTTTCTTTTACATCTATTACCTTTCTTCGTTAAGGGAGAAATTTCAAAAAATGTAAGATAATATTGGACTGAGTATAGGTTCTCATCCTTCTTATCTCTTCCTCATGTCCTAATAGGACTAATTAACAACAACTACCTTTGTTATAATTAGGAAGCAGAGAGTGTAAATGTAAAGATAATTTAGATTAAAAATGTTTATCTGACATGTTACCTCTTATGATTTATCTAGTTTCTCAGCTGACTCAACACATGGAGTCTAGTTGTTATATGTTATTGCCTTTATCCTCTACCACCACAAGTAGATGGACCAATCTATGACACTTGTCTTCATCCTCAGCCTTCTGCTCCACTAAACTATGGTCCTTCTGTGTGTTGCAGATTATACTTGACTGTTGGGTCACCTCATTATTTCTCCTTAGACACTGCCACCTCATATATCCTATTTGTCCTCATTTATAGCAAGCTCAGACCCATCTTGGTGACCACTGCATTGGTGTACTAAATTATTGTTGAATCGATGTTACTGACAACTTTGGTTGTTTAGTACATCCAATCCACTGTTCTTGTGACTGTGTAGACTTCCTTTTGAGGTTTGCCTTCTATTTCTTTGTCACAGACCTTTCTATCCTCCAGATAGATTCCAAAAATGTGGTGAATCTCTCTCTACTTTCTAATGCAGATGCTAAGATAGACACCTCATCATTCAATCCTTTCTCAAAATATCGGATCTTCTCCTATTCAGTAGGAGCCTTTTGAGGAAAAAACCAGAAAAGTTCCATGAACCTAGCCTCATATTCTTTAATTGACATGGTTCCCTATCGAATCTTCTCAAACTATGAGATCTTTTTGTCCAAGTATGTTTGTGTAAAATATTTATTGACAAATTCTTGACGAAATTCCTCCCAACCAACCTCTTCATCATCCCTCTTTACCTCTTTTATGGCGCACCAATGGCCATCACTACCCTTTAAAAGGTATACATCATGTTTGACTTTATCATCATCTGGGATACTAAGGATCTTAAAAGCCTTTTCTAACTCAGTAAACAACAAATCCACATCTACTGGGTCAGTTGTTTCAGCATATTCTATAGCTCCTACATGGCGCAACCGTTCAAAAGTCTTACCAGACCCATGTCCCTCATTGGGAATTGATGCCCTAGGTGCTGGTGCTGGCATCCGGCCTATTATGTGCATTACCATGGTCATAACTTGTCCAAAAATAACATGAAAGGTTGGGTTTTCTATCATAGATTCATCGAAATAGGGATTATCAGGCAATGATTCCACTCTTGCTTGATCCCTTGCACCTCCTACTAAAGCAGCAACATTGCTCTCAGGAACGTGTCCCTCATGTTCTTCGGACATCTTTGAGTTATATCCCTTCTTCTGCATAAGTAGAAGTCACTATAAGATATATTGGGGTACACTTCGAACAGACTCGACACCTTAGTCCTATGTCTCTGTAGACTCAGCGAACCTTAATCTCAGATACCAAACTTGTAACAACTGCCACCAAACTGACATCCAAATCATTACTAATTATACGGAATAATCATAAGCAGTGGATTAACAAAAAAAAACTAAAAATTTAAACTATTTTTGCAAAGAGATCCATTTCAAGGAAAACACTTAAAGGAAGAACCAAAACTTTATATACATCAAGGTTCACATTGTACATACACTATACCATCTCATCTCGAGGATAACATATAACAGTTGCTTTGTCAAAACATATATTGAAGCAACATAAAACCTTGAGGCTTACAAGGAAAAATCTCAGATTTTTCATAAAATCAACACGTACTAACTCCAAGGACCTGAGTGTACAGAGATGACACATAAGACTTCTATCTATGAGACACAACAGACAGTACACTCAACGTGAGTTATAATTGTTGTCCCTTTTGTTGTTTTCCTTCCTCTACAGAATGGTCTCTACCTCCTTGTGCATGTCCACCTAAAACTTGTGGATCCCATAGGATGAGACAATTATCCCAGTGAGAGATAAAACTCTCTGCCAATAATGTTATTATCATAGTTAAGCAGTATAAAATTGATTTATATCAAAAAGCAAGGTTAATCACTATGGATAAGAAATTTAGAACATTCTCATCTCTTAAAATATTGTAACTATTTATGATAGAACACTAAATCATCTATTAACCTAATGTAAGGATTTTGAGTCACTTTTAGAGGCTAGTTTTACATTCATTTTATGCATTTATTAGTCATATTTGTGGTTAATATCACATAATTCACTTTCTTTAGTCTATGATCTCAAAATGCATCAAATTTACCTTGTTTCACCTTATTTGGTATAAAAGATCATATTTTTTGGATTTGATTGGTGTTCTTCTCTTCATTTTAGGAAAGTCAGACATCTGAATATGTCGATACCATCGACCTGGTCACAGTGCATTGCCAGAGAAGAGCAACCAAGAGTCGATACCATCGATGGGACTGTCGATGGTTTCGAGAGAGCGTCAGCGAGCCAGATTTCCAGATGTCGATACTATCAACCCAAAGTCGATACTATCGACCTCGCCTCAGCAAAATCAACTTCAGCATCGGATTCCAGAGAAAAGAGACACCTAAGGTGTCGATACCATCGACACACCATCAATGGTATCGAGGCAACATCAGAGAGAACCCCAAGAATCGTGCACGCGTCAGTGCCTCATGCAGGTCGATACCATCAACCCGCATCGATGGTATCGACGCCGTCTAATTAGTTTTTGTTAAAGATCATGTCTAATCGTACGGTGGTGATCTTTGGGCGACCTAAAGTGATGCATATACCTAATTACGACGGCCCTAAGAGTCTATCACGTCATTAGCCACTGGACAAGTCTCAAGAATGAGAGGAGAGAAGAATGGAGCCCAGAGCCATGCCGCGATCATTCCGAGAGATGCAGAAGACATTTTCCACTGCTGGAAGGCTGTAGAACGTTCACCCCGTGCCAAGGAATGCCTGTATCTTCTCCGTTTAGGGATTACACAACATCTATCCACGTTTCCTCCATGTTTTCTCCTTTCCTCGTGGTGTTTTTCGTCAAGATCAACATGTGGGGCTAATCCCCTTTATCTTTAGGACCGGGAGTAGTCCAGGTAATTGTTGTATGATACTTTTTACATAATTTATCATATTTTGTCTCTTAAATATGTGGTATGATGTCATTTTCTCAATTATATCATTATGATTGATCACCCTAATGATAACCTAATACCTTTAATTACTTTGAAATAAGAATTAACGGTTGAAAAGAGATGATAATCACATTAACTAATAAATCCTTTGAATAAGGCGATGTACAGTTAATGGTGGAAACCCAGAGTATGATCTTCATGCACCTAGTTTAGGGTATATGTTACTACTACCGTGGAACTGACCTAGATTTAGGTAGTGAATTGTATCGCGACAGTGAACAATTCTGACTACATGCCACTACCCGGAATAGGAGACGAATTAGGATAATTGTGTTGGAATTAGAACAATGAGAACCTATGGTGAAACCGCAATACTAAAGATTCCATCTTTAATTGATTAAACCAACCCTTTAATTGATTGTTTTGCTTTCATTTATTTTCTTTTACTTTCTTTTTCAAATCAACTCTCAAACATTTTTAATTGGTCTAGTTGATCACGAGTAGTTAGTAGGAGTCTACCGAGAATTCGGTGTCCCTGTGTTTGACTCGGGCCTCACAAGGCATGTATTACATTGACGTGTGCACTTGCGTAATACGCACGATAAAATTGTGTCAAGTTTTTGGCGTCGTTGTCAGGGATACGACAATTGTCAGCACTACGAGAGCTGCAAGAGGCCACCCTAGGCCACATTCCATTTTTAATTTAAAATTTTTAATTCTTGAAATTAATCGTTTATCTTTCATATTCAGTAATCGCCTAGCACTATGCTTAATCAAATTTACTACCTTGCAGGTACTAGTGCATGGTAAAGACGTGTAGCATAGACTACGCACAATCATCAACTCGAGGATTCAGATTCAGATTCCGAACCAGAAGGCATGGCTGAGGAACAAACTATATGGGAAAAGATCAAGGCTTCTTCCTCTTCCGCATCTAAGGGACCAATTAAGAAGCATGCCATCAACATTCCTAACTACAAAATTGATCCAGGCCTAATTAATTTGGTCAAGTCTAATGCATTCCGTAGTTTAAAAAACGAAGATCCGACGACCCATATAAGTCTGTTCGTGGAGAATTGCGACATGGTAACGATCGACATGTTTCCACATGAGGTGCTTTACTTGAAGTTATTTCCCAGTTCTCTGGTGGGAAATGCATGAGAATGGCTACATAATTTGGATGAAGAGTATGTGGAATCATGGGATCACATGGTTGAAGTGTTTTTGAGAGATTCTTCCCGCCTGAGAAGACAATTGATATCGTAATAAAGATCCACAACTTCAGCCAAAAAGTCGATGAAACATATTCTGAGACTTGGGAGCGCTTTCAGATAATGCTGACGAGGTGCCCACATCATGGCTTAGACAAGGAGAAGCAGGTCAAGATTTTCTATTTTGCTCTTTCTGAGCATGATAGAAGCAACCTAGATTCAACAGGCTCAGGTTACTTCTTAAACAACACAGACATAAGGTGTTGGGAGATTTTGAGGAATATGGCTAAGAAACAGTCATGGGCTGATAGAGATGCACCGGAACAAGCCAGAGTTGTAGGGGAATCAAAGGCAATTAAATAATCGAAAGACTAAATGGATCTCATAGCTAAGAAACTTGTAGAGAAAGAGGAAGAGTCTGATGAGGAGGCCCAAGTTAAACTCATTCAACAACAAGGTTATAGGAGCAATGATTATTCTTGGAGAAAGGATAGAAAATTCTCATGGAAGGATCCAAACAACTTCCTACAAGACCCAGATGCAAAGCCACATCCCACTGTGGAGGACAAAAGCACCGAATTGCTTAGCCAAGTAATGAAACAAAATCAAGAGTTGATGAATATGTTCAGTAAGCAGTTACAATCTCAGGGCAAGATTTTGAATAAATTTGGGCAGATGTTGCAAAGTCATGGAGCGCAGATGAGGGCACTGGTGACAACTTTGGCCCAAATTTCCAATGAAGTGGTGACCATGAAGCATCAAAATCAACAAGGACCAATTGGGAATGTAGAGGCTGCTCAAGTACATCATCAAGTGAAGTGTATATCTATGATTAAGGAGATAGAGCCCCCAGTGGGGGAGGTCCATGGGAAGGGCAAAATGCATTTTGAAACGGAGGCTAAACCCAGTGTGCCATACCCTCGTAGCTTATATGGACTACCAGGAGGATGTCGCTCGTTCAGCAAATCCCACCAAGAACCCATCGCAGTCGTGCCCACACCTAGGCAATAGGAGATGGTGAAGGCCATACTTCGTAGTGGAGCTACTACCACCGAGAAGGATGAGCAGCCACGAGCCGCACAAACCATGAATGACGTGTCAAAGCCTATGCCTGAGGGTGAAAATTGAAGCAAGCTCAGCGGGGCAGACTCCAAATAGCCCATATGTGCCACTACAAAAGTGCATAAAGGAACCAAGCGTGCCATTCCCAGATAGTCTAAAGCCGAGGAAAGAGCAAAGACACTTTAAGAAATTTCTTGAGATCTTCCGGAAGCTCCACATTAACATTCCATTGGTTGAGGCTATAGAGAAAATTCCTTCATATGGAAGATTCATGAAAGACATAATCAACAAGAAACGGCGGATCAAAGATACAGATGTTGTGTGTGTGGATGAAATAGTGAGTTATATAATCCAAGGAAGGCTTCCAAAAAAGAAGAAAGATCCAGGATGTTTCTACATCCCATGTTCCATAGGTGGCCAAAATTTTCCACAAGTATAGTGTGACTTAGGGGCAAGCATTAATCTTATGCCACTTGCCACTTTTCAAAAGTTGGGATTGAAGAAGCCAACACAAACTTCCATGACAATCGAGTTGGCGGATGGATCCATGGTAAAGCCACAAGGTATATGCGAGGATGTGCTAGTCAAGGTCGAAAAATTCATCTTCCTTGTTGACTTTGTGGTCATGGACATGAATGAGCTGGAAGGAGGTGAGATGATATTGGGAAGGTCGTTCCAAGATACGTCTGATGTAATCACTGCCATTGGGTGAGGTTACTTGACACTTGGGATTGGTGATGATAGAGTCCAATTCAAATTGCCTAATGAATCATTAGAGACATCCCTTGACAACCCAGGTTAAAGGTATCTTTATGTCAAGCCTAGGACATTAAACAAGGGTGCTTGTTGGGAGGCAACCCAACTTTAGGTTTATGTTATGTTTGGTTATGATCTTTTATGTTGATGCACTTAGTTTTAGCTTAGGTTTTGATAATTTTTGTAAAAATTGTACCCTAACTCGTGTTTTGAAGTGTGTAGAATTTTAAGTTCGATACTATCGACACCCCTGTCGATAGTATCGAGGTTGGATCAGTAAACAATGAGAAGGAGTCGATACCATCGACCTTAGTGTTGATAGTATCGAGATTCCTGAAGATTTTTAGAAACATTGGTGACAGAGATATCGATACCATCGAAACCTAAGTCTATAGTATCGACACTTTTGATTTCCCAGGCTTTTAGATACATCGGTATACTAAAATTGTTGAGCCTAAGTCGATACCATCGACCTTGGTGTCGATGGTTTTGACACCTGCAGGACAACTACATAAAATAGGCCGTAAAAGGTGTCGAAATGAGATTTTTTTTTTCACATAGTTTTTTTTTGCAGAGCGAAGAAGGATGAAGCAAGTCACGTCTTAGAACCACTAAGACAAAAAAATGGGCCACCAAAAAGTGGGAGATAGCAAGCATCACTTAGTCCACTTGAGCATCCAACCATCCTTTTTCACCACACTTCAAAGTGAATGGTACCTCTGTTCCACCTCTTAAGTGGGAATGTTGACTATGAGGCCTAGTCAAATTCAAGCTTGGGGGGGAGATGGAACAGTTTCTATCTCAGTTTTATTTCCTTTTCTTTTATTTTAGCATGCCATCTTAGATTTTGGCAAATTCTTCTAGTTTTGAGTAATTTTATTATTTAAGGCTTTCTAGGATCCACTTGCTATCTAGTGTAATCCATGGACGTCTAATGTTAATGTGTCATCTCAATGTTTTCAGATTGCATTATGTGCACAATCATCTAAAATTGAGCATAATTAAAAACTTGTTCAGAATTTGCAACTTGAATTTATTTGGAATTGAGCACACAACTTATGAAAATAATTGGGTTTGTCAACTTTAAAACATAATATCATAATTGTACATCCTTATGATTTAAGAAATGTGGACGGACATGGATGTTGAGCCTAAACTGACCAAATGGTAACGGGACTTTAATCAAAAGTGAGAGAGAGAAACCCTTTGATTGATTGTTATACATGCTAGTTTGGAGGGACATATAATATTTGCCAAAGGATATGTCAATTAGTCTTGTGATCTATCCACCTCATTTTATTCACATTCCACCATAAGAACTTGGAGCACATTACAGTTTTCATTTCTTGACTGCATGTCATCTAGATAGGATTGCATTATTGCTAGATTTTGCATTAAAAAAATGGAAAATGAAAGAAAAACTTTTAGATGAATCATGCATGCACACATTCTCAAGTGCATGTCTTTATAGTGGTGTAATTACTTTCATTTAGTTGCATTTTGCATATTTTTGAGCATATAGGACATTTTGTGCCTTATTTCTTCTAAAAAATAAGAAAAGCAGGAAATTTGTTCTATACCCTCTAAAAAGTAAGTTGGAATGCTTCAATGATAGTAGTTATGTGAAAATAAGCCGGAAAAAAAAGAATGAATAAAATAATATGGTGAATATTCTTCTAGTCAATTGTAAGATGAGGCTTAAAAAAAAGAATAAAGTAAAATTAGAGGGAGAAAAGAACTTGTTTCACCTGCATAAGAGGAAGAATGAGCACATGTTGTAGTTTGTAGAAATTCTATCTCACGTTGAGATGGAATAGCAAGAACGTGCATCATCCCACCCAAAATGTAGGAATTAGGTCATGCTCATATGAATATGCATCATTTAGGTCATTTTTGTTGATTTTGAATGTTAAAACTGTCTTGTGCTTTCATTTCTTCCAAAGTCGCCCATTTCATCCACCTGTTGCTCAAAATGGTAGGCCACCAATGATTATCTCCTCATTCTTGTATATATGAAGATCTGCTTCCATGTAGATGGTGGTTAGTACATGAGAAATGCAGATAGGAGATCACAAGATGCACCAAGCCTGAACTGGAGGAATTTATTATCTTAACTGCCTTATTTGATAGTGTACGTCGATCAGGGGGTGGGCATCTCTTATGGACGATTATTGTCACCTTAGGGTAGTTATCGTTCTGTGGTTAGTAAAGGCCGATATGTGAATGATAGGTGGGAATCATATAGAGATTTCTTTTATGCTAACATGTTCTTTAGTTGACTCTTGCAATGTTATTCTATAGTTTTGTTGCTCAAGGACGAGCAAGTTCAGGCTTAGGGGAGTTTGATGCGAGGATTTTGAGTCACTTTTATAGGCTAGTTTTACATTTTTTTTATGCGTTTATTAGCCATATTTGTGGTTAATATTGCATGATTCACTTTCCTTAGTCTATGATCTCAAAATGCATCCAATTTACCTTGTTTCACCTTATTTGGTATAAAAGATCATATTTGTTGGATTTGATTGGTGTTCTTCTCTTCATTTCAGGCAAGTCAGACATCTGAATACGTCGATACCATCGACCTGGTCACAGTGCATTGCCGGAGAAGAGCAACCAGGAGTCGATACCATCGATGGGACTGTCGATGGTATCGAGAGAGTATCAGCGAGAAAGATTTCCAGATGTCGATACTATCGACCCAAAGTCTATACTATCGACCTCGCCTCAGCAAAATCAGCTTCAGCGTCAGATTCTAGAGAAAAGAGACTCCTAAAGCATCGATACCATCGACACACCGTCGATGGTATCAAGACAACATCAGAGAGAACCCCAAGAATCGCGCAAGCACTAGTGCCTCATGTAGGTTGACACCATCGACCCGCGTCGATGGTATCGATGCCGTCTGATCAGTTTTTGTTAATGATCGTGTCTAATCGTATGGTGGTGATCTTTGGGCGACCTAAAGTGGTGCATGTACCTAATTATGGTGGCCCTAAGAGTCTATCACGTCATTAGCCGCCGGACAAGTCTCAAGAAGGAGAGGAGAGAAGAACGGAGCCCAGAGCCACGCCCCGATCATTTCGAGAGCCGTAGAAGATATTTTCCACCGCAGGAAGGCTGTAGAACGTTCATTCCGCACCAAGGAACGCCTGAATCTTCTCCGTTCAGGGGTTACACAACATCTATCCACATTTTCTCCATATTTTCTCCTTTCCTCCTGTTGTTTTTCGTTGAGATGAACATGCGGGGCTAATCCCCTTTATCTTTAGGACCAGGAGTAGCCTGGGTAATCATTGTATGATACTTTTTACATAGTTTATCATAATTTGTCTCTTAAATCCGTGGTATGATGTCATTTTCTCAATTATATCATTATGATTGATCACCCTAATGATAATCTTATACCTTTAATTACTTTGAAAGAAGAATTAATGGTTGAAAAGAGACGCTAATCATAGTAACTAATAAATCCTTTGCACAAGGTGATGTACAGTTAATGGTGGAAACCCAGAGTATGATCTTCATGCACCTAGTTTAGGGTATAGGTTACTACTACCGTGGAACTGACCTAGATTTAGGTAGTGAATTGTATCACGACAGTGAAAAATTATTACTACAGGCCACTACCCGGAATAGGAGATGAATTAGGATAATTGTGTAGGAATTAGTACAACGAGAACCTACAGTGAAACTGCAATCCTAAAGATTCCATCTTTAATTGATTAAACCAACCCTTTAATTGATTGTTTTGCTTTCTTTTATTTTTCTTTTACTTTCTTTTTCAAATCAACTCCCAAACCTTTTTAATTGGTCTAGCTGATCGCGAGCAGTTAGTAGGAGTCTACCGAGAATTCCTTGTCCCTGTGTTTGACTCAGGCCTCACAAGGCCTATATTACATTGACATGTGCACTTGCGTTATACGCACGGTAAAATCGTATCATCACCGTATAAGGAATATGAAGAACATGTGCTACAACCCCAATTTTTGGGATCATTTGGTGAGAAATGTAATTTCTCATATTAAAGATATTTGAACAGATAATGATGCAATTTATTTTGAATAAATGGATTTCGTTTACAATATCCTTAATGATTGTGTTGTGGACTTTATTGGATATTGGGCCCAAATAATAAGAAAATTCAATTAGTGAATGAATAATTGAATATTTGAGAAAAGAGTGAGATGGAAACCTCTAGAAGGCAAATCCAAAGAGGGATTTCGTGCCTCTTGGGTTCCTTGGGTTCCAAGAAATCCAAAGTTGCATAAAGAGTGTAATAAGAAAAGAAAAGATCAAATAAATATTTCTTTATTAAGAATGAAATTGAAAACAATGTTAAAATGTTGAAAACAAGTGAAAAGAGATATAATTGAGTTATCCTTTGTGGAATTTAGTATCCCAAGGATTTCTAATGATAAAAGGAATACCAATGAGGAAAATAAAAGGGAAATAAAGAGAAATCCTCAAAAAGAAATATTTTAATAAGAAATATACATGATAATGAAGAATAATGCATTTAGATGCATCTAGAAGGATAATAAGTATCCTTAAAAAGTAATTTCGAAATCTTGGAGTTTCTTAGGATCCAAGGAGCCCCAATAAAGAGGAAAGAAAGAGAAAATACCAAAATTGCAAAACAAAATGATAATGTGATACATTATTAATAAATTTTGTGATATTGATAAAAAGGAAGTATTTTCTATTAAGGTAAACTTAATTTCGTGGCCAATGATTTAAAAGCCAAGGATAAAGAGAATGATGGAAGGGATTTTTGAAAATCCTAATGTCAAGAGAAGAAGGAATACTAAAGAGCTTTTAGAGGGAGAGAGAAAGTGCTTCCTAATAAAGGAATCATATTCCTATTAGAAAAGGCATTGTTCTTCGTGAGTAAGCATCGTAGGGCGTGTACCCTCATCTATAAAAGGGGAGAGAGAGCCTTGGGCCGAGTCTAGAGGATCCCACACATTGCCTTTTTCCTCTTCTTCCACAATTTCTCCCATAAACCCTAATCATTGATAATCACTCTATATGTAGATCAGTGAGGGACCGTGATGAAGTTGAAATGAATGGAGGTTACCCCATGACACTAGGGAGGGGCTTTGCCATCATAGCCGTGCCCTAACCCAGGCAGAGTAGTAGTCGCATGGCTGCAACACTGGCTGTGGGTTGCAGGCTTGGCCAGCCGTTTCCATCCACATTGACCACTCCTTAAGGCCTCCACAGATGCAGCGGAGGGCGGCAGGGGTAGGGCTCTGGTCGGTCGTGCTCTTCAGACCATGGGAGAGGGAGGAGCAACCCCCACGAGCAGCTTAGGTCGACGGCAGTGAGTCGTCGTGAGGTTGAAGACGACCACAAGGAAGTTGGACGGAAATGCCCTCCTGAACGTGAAGAAGTGATCTGCGGCCTGGGGGTATACGTGACATTTTGTTATATTTCCCAAAGTGAGCTCTTTGCATGGGAGAAGGTGATGTGGTGCAATCTAATTGGCCCAAGTAAGTAAAATCTTCCTAAATTCATAATTAAATATGGGTAACTTCGATTAGGAGAAGTAATATATGAAAATTGATCCTCGGAATGAGCGGAACATAGAAATTATGTTTGAAGCCTAATTTTGCATGCTATTCAAAAAGTAGTGTAAGGTATCAACTTTAATGAATTAAAGATTAAGAAACTCTACTTTGAAATGATTAATGTAATTGGTAGAGTTTAATGGGCGATTAAAGTTGATATTAACCTATTAATTGTAAAAAGGTACATTAAGATCGAAAAGGATGAATTTTGCATGTAATTAGTTTAATTTAGAGATTATGTGCATTAATATAATTGAAATTTGAAAAGTACATAAAGTTATCATCTTTAAGGATGTAATTAATGAAAAACCCTTAGATTTGATGATAGATGAATTTAATGTTGTTCATTGCATAATTCAAGCCAAAATTAACCTGTTATTGATAAAAGTGAAGATAGGATCTAAAAAGATGATCTTTCTATGTAATTGGCTTAATTTAGGGTTTTGTGCATGAATATGCATTAATGAGCTTGAAAACACAAATTTAGGTGAATATGTCTTTTAATTGTTTTAATTGTTCAAATCCATGAATAAATAGGGATATGATAATCCTAAGTTGATTTGGGTATTTTGACTATTAAAATGGATAGTTTGAGCAATTAGGGTTTATATGAGTAGAAAAGAGTATTTTAGGGTTTGTTGACCTAAAAGGGATAAAGTTTGAGAAGTTGATCTAAGAAACCATAATGAAGATTAATGAAACCTTAATTCGGATTAGAAACCCTAGAAAGTGAATCCAAGTCAATAAATTAGATTCTTGGTAGAGTGTGTAATAAATAGAGTACATATTCTTTTCAGGAATTATGTTGAATTGCTTGCTTGGATTTCTTTCTTGGTTTGAATTGCTTAATGCTTGTGAAATCATCAAGTCAGGTATGTGGTTACGCTTATGATTATCCCAACGAGTTTTTCGAGGATTTTATTGACATTTCCCTCATAGCTTGAAATAACTGTTGGATGCTTTTATTTCATGCAACTATAGAGTGACTATGAAAATCACTATGAATATACATGTATAACTGGCTAGATCCAGGTCCAACTCTGTGGCTTGTAAAGGCTAAAAAGGGGTAACCTAGAGTAAGGTCTAGGTTATCATGGGTTAGAAATTGGGCTACCAAGTGTAGTGCCATGAGACCTGTTAGCCTGCCATGAGTTAAGGAGTGGGCTACTTACGAGTAGTGCCATGTGACTCAACCCTAGAAACTGGTTCACCTATAGGTGGGACCATGAGGGGTTTAATTGGGATCTACCATAAGGAAGGTAGTATCCAGGTCCACCGCAGGGATATCACAAAGGATAGGGTAGTCATGGATCGTGGAGTTATATTTAAAACATAATCTTGGTTGTTAAATGATTAATTGAATGATTATGTTGTTATCATAGTTGCACGCTTATTGTTTCCCCCACATACCAGCTTCAGCTGACCGACGTTTTGTTTGTTGGTGTTTTAGGTTCAAGCCAAAAGGACAAACAATAAATCGTCATATTACAAAATACATGAAGTAAAATTCAAGGAGGATTAGTTAGAGTAGAATGCATACATGGATAGAAGTTTAGAAATCCAAAATTTTCAAAAGGTATGAACAATTTATTACAACTTTTTAGTATAGATTGTAGAAATTTAATAACTGTTCTTGGTTAAGTGTCGAACCTTTGATCCAGAATTTATGGGTGCGGCTTCGACCTCTCGGTCTCCCTTAATTGGGGGTTATCGGGAGGTGGGGTCATAACATTTGGTATCAGAGCGTAGGTTCCTCACTTAACCTTTAATAATTATTAAATTTTACAAACTACATAGAACCCAAGGGAGTTATTAGAGCATTATCTGAAAGATGGAGGTGTCTAGAAAAGGATCACGACTGGGGGCTGGAAATATTTTCCTCCGTACTTCTAGTCGGAATACGAGGACTCCCGGATCTGTGTGACTGCCTGGCTAAAGTCTTAGGGTATGATTCGAAATAAGATACCTTTAGGACTCTCTCATCTTGTTCCTCCCTTCTCAACTCAAATTCTGTTAAAGACCTTAAGGATTAGGGTTTTCTCTCTTCTACTCACCCTCTTGAGGTATGGGTAAAGTTGATAAGGTGTAAGGAATCCTCCACCAAATTAATGAAAAAGTATGTAAATAAGCTATCATGGACATAATCTTAAGAGATTAAGCAAAAACTAAACGATAAATACATGCTTAGCTCGTATGACATAAGTTGTCATGACCTCAGAAGAGACCTGAGGCTATACCTTCTTCTCAGGAGGATAAATAAAGAGAGTTAGTCTTGGAGATAGAGATCTCCATTATAAGTAGAGACCTGGAACATCCTCTGAGGATGATGTTAACCCTAACCCTAAGTGAAGGTAAGAGAGAGAAATGGCATGATGAGTTAGACCAAGTGTTTGGACGGACATGCCTTGGAAGACATATGAGCCTTGAGAGGTTGGATGACCTAGTACCTCTGGCGACCCAACCCTAAGAAGGTTCGTGCATGTTTGAGTGAAGGATAGCTCCTTCATTGATGAGGTTAGAGAAGAACCTATGGAAACCCCATGAGCTTTTATGGGCATAATAGGCACCAAAAATGTATCAGTCGTGCGAGAAATAGGTTTAAACCCTGGACAGGAGAGTTTGATGGATAGCTTATGTGATAAGCATAAGGGGCTATGGATAACTGTGAGCGAACATAAGTTGAACATAGGATTCATCTAGGTAGGGGCATGTTTTGAGGTTGATCCTTCATGAAAGAGGACCTCTAATGGGGAGGTTGGTTGTAGGGTTAGCTCTAGAGAGACAGCAGGAAACCAAGCATGAAGGTTGCAAACCTAAAACCCTGAGATATGAGGAAAAGTAGGGAGTTGAGGATGATGCGACCTAAGTGGACGTTTGTAGTTGCCTCATGCATGCTCCCTGGAGACTGATGA
Organism: Alisma plantago-aquatica; assembly: GCA_963693085.1. Taxonomy (NCBI): domain Eukaryota; kingdom Viridiplantae; phylum Streptophyta; class Magnoliopsida; order Alismatales; family Alismataceae; genus Alisma; species Alisma plantago-aquatica. The sequence continues at coordinate 1,472,784,402 of OY856412.1, read as the reverse complement.
TATATTGGTGGCCTTAAAGGAACAAAACCCTAGAGAGAGGGTGAGTCTGCTAATACCTCTGTATCTATGGTATAGATGAGAAGAAGAGTTCCTTAAACCATGTAGAGGTTTAGTAACAGGTTGAAAGGCCTTGTACCTTGTTGATTGTCCTTAAGGAGGACTCGACTTTGTAGTGTTGCTGAAGTAGAAGGATGACAGGAAGTGTGTGTCATGCCTTATACATGCCTGGTTTGTAGATAATAGATTGAGCATGTAGTTGGTCATTAAAAAGTCAACCTATGGTTCCTATGCCTAAGAGGGGAAGTGGTGTACCTGATGCTCCTGTTGAGATTTGAGTTTCTATAGACGTGAGCATCGTACTCCGCATGGATAGAGGAAAAGGAAAACCCCTTAAGATTAAAGGTATGTTTGATGAACTCGTCATAACTAAGTTGAAGACATGGGAAGGTATGATCTTGATCCAATGCTGAGGAATGAGAATAAGTATGACCTAGCATGGTTGGTCAGTGGTATGCTTGTGCCTTAGTAGCTGCTGGGTTAAGCATGCTCATATGGATGTAAACCCTAAGGATGTTTGTGACCTTGTTATCAAGAGTTGTAGTTTCCTCCCATCCTGGGAGCGGGACCCTTTTGTAGGGTGTATACCAGTTTTGTTGGTTTAAGGTAACCTAAAGAGGTCTCATAGGATCTTGAGAAGCTAAGTGAAAAGTGCATGGTATGAGAATGAACCTGTAGACCCATAGATATCCATCTCTAAGTGCATGAGGATGTGTTACCATGGAGGTAACCGGTATGGTGCCTGAACAAGGTAGGTAGGTCACCATGACCCTTATGAAAGGATGAAAGACAACCCTCGAATGTAGAAAGAGATGATGAATGCTTGGGTAAGGTTCTAAGTTGAACATGTACTATAAGAGAATCCTAAGTCTATCCTAGTGTCAGGTTGGAATAAGACTGATGGAAGTAGGAATTGCCTAATTCCCTAGTTGCACATGACCATAGGATCGGGAGGTAATAACTATCATTGGGTGAGGGTCATGGGTTAGGAGATTGATCACCTTCATGAACTCATGGGACCCAAAGGGTAGATGAGTAGGGCACTCTATGGATGCATAAGGGAAGAGGGATGACCCTAAAAGTGCCAGCACCCTATAGACCTAGAGGAGATGACTAAGGATTGTGAGGTGACCCAAGTAGGTTCAAGACTAGTTTTCCATGGAGGTAACTTTGATATCGAGATGATTGTGATGTAGAGACATAAGTTGTGCATTTCAACTTAGATTTGAAGGTGTACTGGAAATTTGGGATGTACCAACTCTACTCATGGAATAGGTAGAACTTTGTATTTGGACAGCCGCCAAATGCTTATTTCCTCTTGTTATGGGGGTGAGAGATAGGACAGTACGCAAGCCATACACCAAGGATAAAGATGATGTAGGTTGTAACGTTGCCACGAGATATGGGGACAAAAAAGATAGCATACCCTGGTAAAGCGAATGATACATGGATGGTTTGCAACCACTAAGAGGAATGAGGTGGTTGCCTTATGAGGATGTTTTATCATGAGATATGAGTCATACAAGGTTGAGTTTGATCACCAAGAAGAATGAGCTCAGAGTGTTCTCAATAAAGATAGACTTAGAGTTCAAGTTTGAGATGATAAGTGAAATACATGGAAGTGTATGTCTTCAATGTTACCTAATACCTAAGGATGTGAAGTGGTAATGGGTGCTCTGGTTGAGATATATCTGCCTAGTTTGGATAGAAGAGTTTGTTAGACTAACCCTAAGTTTGGAAAAGAAAATATGTTTGGCTAACACTCATAGGTAACAAGATATGTTGAATAGGTTAGTGGTTGTTTGATTAGTCAGCCTCGGTGCAATAAAAGGATGGTTGTAGAACTTCAATTGCACCTCTCTAGAGAGGAAGGTGTTGAAACCCTGATTAGAGTGTTTTAGGGTTTCTGAGTTATCGATCTTGAGAAATCATGACATATATGAGATCATGATTTTAAGACCACCATACACCGTACCACCAAGATAATAAGTGACAGTAGGACTTTGGATGCCTAAGATAAAGTTACATGTGGTATATGTCCATGCAAGCCGAGGGTGAAGGATGAACACCAGTAACCCAATGCATTGATATAAAGGAAAAGAGTCCCCGAAAGAGAAAGGGAGTTCATCACTATGGATGTTGTAAGTCTCCCCTAGACCAAGGAAGGTCAATTGCAATGTGGGTTATGGTAGATCACCTAACCTAGACGAAATGAGGAAGATGGTTCAACTACCCCATGATGCAAGTTCAAAGGTTCTTGAGTATAACCTAAAGGTTCACTTCCATGAGGTGGAAGTAGAAACATGAAGAACTATATGTTATTACGTTTTATCACCCTTAACTAATGATTAGTATGATCTAGACTAGAGGGTCTGATGAGGGCATGTGTGCTTGTTCAGGGTGATATATAGAAACAATTCTTGTCCTACAAAAGATGTGATGATAAGAACCATAGCTAGTATCAGGATTTAAAGAAGCTCTATAAGGGAGGTTATGTCGGTCACCACTTCAGTAAGGTGATGTTGGTGAAAAGACCACGTGATGGTTAGAAAAGGACCACAGTGTGTGTAGATGCAGTCGCTTTGATCGTGCAATGGCTGAAAGGAGCCTAGAGACGATGGGAGTCATGAGCGGATGCAAAGTAGACTGACATGCAGTTCACTGTGGGAGAATATGTGACATGAAAATCTGACCCCTCTAAGTTATAGCTAAGAGAGTTGAGTCCCCGATACATGGGTCCATTTGAGATGGATTGGTGGAGAAGGTTAAGTTTGATCTTACCCCTCAGGTTAAAGTAATGTGTGATGAGTTCCATGTGTCCAATTTAGAGCACTACGTGAGGTACCCGGGCCATGTGCTGAGCAATGAACCTAGTGAGCCCCAAGGGAGGTTGAAATGACCTGAGTCACCTATGCAGTTTATAGACGCCAGGATGAAAGAACTCAGAGAAAATAATATGTGATGATAAAGGTTCTTTGGAAGCACCATGAGTAAGGTAAAGGCACATAGGGGCTAATGATGGACATGGAAAAGTCTTATCCTGAATTGTTTGGTTGCTTGATAGAATTTTGAGGACAAAATTCCTATAAGAGGGGAAGGATGTTACAACCCCAATTTTTTGGATGATTTGGTGAGAAATGTAATTTCTCATATTAAAGATATTTGAACAAATAATGATGCAATTTGTTTTGAATAAATGGATTTCGTTTACAACAGCCTTAATGATTGTGTTGTGGGCTTTATTGGCTATTAGGCCCAAATAATAAGAAAATTCAATTAGTGAATGAATAATTGAATATTTGAGAAAAGAGTGTGATGGAAACCTCTAGAAGGCAAATCCAAAGAGGGATTTCGTGCCTCTTGAGTTCCTTGGGTTCCAAGAAATCCAAAGATGCATAAAGAGTAAAATAAGAAAAGAAAAGATCAATTAAATATTTCTTTATTAAGAAAGAAATTGAAAACAATGTTAAAATGTTGAAAACAAGTGAAAAGAGGTATAATTGAGTTATCCTTTGTGGAATTTCGTATCCCAAGGATTTCTAATGATAAAAGGAATACCAATGAGGGAAATAAAAGAGAAATAAAGAGAAATCCTCAAAAAGAAATATTTTAATAAGAAATATACATGATAATGAAGAATAATGCATTTAGATGCATCTAGAAGGATAATAAGTATCCTTAAAAAGTAATTTCGAAATCTTGGAGTTTCTTAGGGTCCAAGGAGCCCCAATAAAGAGGAAAGAAAGAGAAAATACCAAAATTGCAACATAAAAGGATAATGTAATACATTATTAATAAATTTTGTGATATTTTAAAAAGGAAGTATTTTCTATTAAGGAAAACTTAATTTCATGGACAAAGATTTAAAAGCCAAGGATAAAGAGAATGATGGAAGGGATTTTTGAAAACCCTAATGTCAAAATAAGAAGGAATACTAAAGAGCTTTTAGAGGGAGAGAGAAACTACTTCTTAATAAAGGAATCATATTCCTATTAGAAAAGGGCATTGTTCTTCGTGAGCAAGCATCGTAGGGTGTGTACCCTCATCTATAAAAGGGGAGAGAGAGCCCTGGGCCAAGTCCAGAGGATCCCACACATTGCCTTTTTCCTCTTCTTCCATGGTTTCACCCATAAACCCTAATCATTGATAATCACTCTATCTGTAGAGCAGCGAGGGACCGTGATGAAGTCGAAATGAATGGAGGTTACCCCACGACGCTAGGGAGGGGCTTTTCCATCATAGTCGTGCCCAAACCCAGGCACAGTAGCAACCACACAGCTACAACATTGGCCATGGGTTACAGGCTTGGCCAGCCATTTCCAGCCACCTCGACCACCCCTTAAGGCCTCCGTAGATGCGGTAGAGGGCGGCAGGGGCAGGGCTCTGGTCAGTCATGCTCTTCGGACCATGGGAGAGGGAGGAGCAACCCCCATGAGCAGCTTAGGTCGACGACAGTGAGTCCTCGTGAGGTTGAAGATGACCACAAGGAAGTTGGACGGAAATGCCCTCCTGAACGTGAAGAAGCGATTCGCGGCCCGGGGGTATACTTGACATTTCATTATATTTCCCAAAGTGAGCTCTTTGCATGGGAGTAGGTGACGTGGCACAATCTGATTGGCCCAAGTAAGTGAAATCTTCCTAAATTCATAATTAAATATGGGTAACTCTCATTAGGACAAGAATTGATCCTTAGAATGAGAGGAACACAAAGAATTTATGTTTGAAGCCTAATTTTTCATGCTATTCAAAAAGTAGTGTAAGTTATCAACTTTAATGAATTAAAGATTAAGAAACTCTACTTTGAAATGACTAATGTAATTGGTAGAGTTTAATGGGCGATTAAAGTTGATATTAACATGTTAATTGTAAAAAGGTACATTAAGATAAAAAAGAATGGTCTTTGCATGTAATTAGTTTAATTTAGAGATTATGTGCATAACTATAATTGAAATTTGAAAAGTACATAAAGTTATCATCTTTAAGGATGTAATTAATGAAAAACCCTTAGATTTGATGATAGATGGATTTAATGTTGTTCATTGGATAATTCAAGCCAATATTAACCTATTATTGATAAAAGTGAAGATAGGATCTAAAAAGATGATCTTTCTATGTAATTGGCTTAATTTATGGTTTTGTGCATGAATATGCATTAATGAGCTTGAAAACACTAATTTAGGTGAATATGTCTTTTAATTGTTTTAATTGTTCAAATCCATGAATAAATAGGGATATGATGATCCTAAGTCGATTTGGGTATAAAAGACTATTAAAATGGATAATTTGAGCAATAAGGATTTATATGAGTAGAAAAGAGTATTTTAGGGTTTGTTGACCTAAAAGGGATAAAGTTTGAGAAATTGATCTAAGAAACCCTAATGAAGATTAATGAAACCTTAATTAGGATTAGAAACCCTAGAAAGTGAATCCAAGTCAATAAAGTAGATTCTTGATAGAGTGTGTAATAAATAGAGTACATATTCTTTTCAGGAATTATGTTGAATTGCTCGCTTGGATTTCTTTCTTGGTTGGAATTGCTTAATTCTTGTGAAATCATCAAGTCAGGTATGTGGTTACGCTTATGATTATCCAAACTAGTTTTATGAGGATTTTATCGACGTTTCCCTCATGGCTTGAAATAATTGTTGGATGCTTTTATTTCATGCAACTATAGAGTGACTATGACTATCACTATGAATATACATGTATAACTGGCTAGATCCGGGTCCACCTCTGTGGCTTGTAAAGGCTAAAAAGGGGTAACCTAGAGTAAGGTCTAGGTTATCGTGGGTTAGAAATTAGGCTACCAAGTGTAGTGCCATGAGACCCATTAGCCTGCCATGAGTTAAGGAGTGGGCTACTTACGAGTAGTGTCATGTGACTCAACCCTAGAAAATGGTTCACCTATAGGTGGGACCATCAGGGGTTTAATGGGGATCTAGCATAAGGAAGGTAGTATCCAGGTCCACTGCAGGGATATCACATAGGATATGGTACTCATGGATTGCGAACTTATATTTAAAATGTAATCTTGGTTGTTAAATGATTAATTGAATGATTACATTATTATCACAGTTGCACATTTATTGTTTCCCCCACATACCAGCTTCGGCTGACCGACATTTTTTTTGTCAGCGTCTTAGGTTCAAGCCAAAAGGACAAACAGTAAATCATCATATTGTGAAATACATGAAGTAAAATGCAAGGAGGATTAGTTAGAGTAGAATGCATGCATGGATAAAAGTTTAGAAATCCAAAATTTTCAAAAGGTATGAAAATTTTTATTATAGCTTTTTAGTATAGATTGTGGAAATTTAATAATTGTTCTAGGTTAAGTGCCGAACCTTTGATCTGGAAGTTATGGGTGCGGCTTTGACCTCTCGGTCTCCCTTAATTGGGGGTTATCGGGAGGAGGGGTCGTAACAACATGTGTATCATATACCCATCATATTATACCATCTCAAGCTTATCCTGTGATAATATGATCATGGTATGACATCCATGAATCATTCTCATTTCTATCTGTTGGCATCATCCAATCTTCTAGCCAGGTATTTGATTGTACCAATCATGTAAATATACATCATTATGTTCTGTCAGGTATTGGATTGTACCAATCCTGAGATCATAGAGTTCAGGCAGGTATTAGATTATACCAATCCTGAGATCACAGCCAGGTATTAGATTGTACCAATCATGAGATCACAGCCAAGTATTTGATTATACCAATCCTGATAGAGTTTAGCCAGGCATTGGATTGTACCAATCCTGAGATCATAGAGTTCAGCTAGGTATTGGATTATACCAATCCTGAGATCACATCCAGGTATTGGATTGTACCAATCCTGAGATCATAGAGTTCAGTCAGGTATTGAATTATATCAATCCTGAGATCACATCCAGGTATTGGATTGTACCAATCCTGATAGAGTTCAGCTAGGTATTGGATTATACAAATCCGGAGATCACAGCCAGGGGTTGGATTATACCAAACCTGAGATCATAGAGTTCAGCCAGGTATTGAATTATACCAATGCTGAGATCACAACCAGGTATTGGATTGTACCAATCCTGATATCAGAGAGTTCAACCAGACATTGAATTATACCAATCCTAAGATCACAACATCTATTGGATTGTACCAATGCTGATATCATAGAGTTCAGGTAGGTATTGGATTATACCAATCCTGAGATCACAACCAGGTATTGGATTGTTCTAATCCCGATATCATAGCCATATTGCTAAGGATCTCATAGTAGTTGGGATACCTTTATGTTTCCCTTTCCCTTTCTTTATAGGATACCAATCCCTTAAATCCATCATTGAATGCCACATCACCTTTACTAGGCATTATACCTTAGGCATGCCATCATACCTATTGACATTCTTTATGTAATATTAGTATTCCTCTTACCTCATTTAAGCATATTCAAAACACTATAGCACTTATTTGTCTATAAGCATAAAGTATGTATGATGAAGATTTCATTATTATTATAACCATTTATTATTATTATGATGTTACTAGGTTTCCATTTCCCCTAGTTTATTTTGAACATTACCATTTCTTACATGAGACTTTTATAAACATCTTGTCACCTTTCACTAGGCAGCAACTATTCACATGGCTCACCAGGCCCATTAAACATCTTGTCACCTCTCACTAGGAAACAACTATTCACATGGCTCACCAGGCCCATTAAACATCTTGTCACCTCTCACTAGGAAACAACTATTCATATGGCTCACCAGACCCATTAAACATCTTGTCACCTCTCACAAGGCAACAACTATTCATATGGCTCACCATGCCCATATAAGTGGTATTATATGAAACATCATAGCTCCTTCTTAGCTATGTTCATTATCTTATGCTACCAACATGGTTCCAATATGGTTAGGGTTTCTTTATTAACCAATTTTAGTTTCAAATCATATCATTACCCTTCATTTGGGTTAGGGTTTCCCTTTTTAAGTTGACTAGAGTTTTCAAGTAAATTCATCAAGAATCACAAATCTAATTTAGACTCCACACACATTAGGAGTATCAAAGTATACTCATTACATGAGTATTAAACAAGTATACATTTCTATTTCATCCTCACTAGAATATTGATTACATCATTCTCCATTAGGTTGGCTCAATCCTTCTCCCAGGGTACATTAACCCATATTTATCAAAATGCATTAAACCCTTCATGTCTTAAAGTATCATTTGACATAACATACTACGTATATCACTCAATGAAGTGTATTGGATTGAGGTGCTTCCTCCATATCGGGTGTAGAGGTGTAGGTTTGCTTACATATCAGGTATAGAGGTGTATCCTCATCACCATATCATGCATCCATATCGGATTACTCAACCTTAGGGGTTTGCATATCGGGTTTCACAACACCATGTTGAGTTTCAACATCATATCGGGTTAGGGTATATACTCAACACCATATTGGGTATATGGTGTGTACTTGACCCCATGTCGTGCTCAAGGCATGTGAATGTATCACTCATATCATCCATGAGGTATAAATGCATCACTATATCATTCTAGTGGTTGTGTTCGCAACATCATATGGGGTTACCATATCAAGTTACCATATTGGGTTGCCATATCGAGTTAGCATATCCGGTTAAACCCTTATGCTCATACTCTTTCATACCTTCATGGGATCAATCCTATCATGTGTTGAGTGATAGGCTAGACAACTAGTTTAAAATTTCACAATTAACTCATTACACAAAACGATAGGGGTGTGGGGTTCCAAGGTATATCGGATTCCATATCACCATCTAGTGTTTCAACACCATATCAGGTATAAGGTGTATGTGTGCTCACCATATCGACCTTGAGGTGTATGTGTGTGTCACCATATTATGAATAAGGTTTATTCTCAACACTATATCGTTATAGAGGTGTATAACCATCACTATCTAGGGTTTCAACACCATATTGGGTAAGAGATGTATCCTTGAACACCATATCGGGTTTAGAGGTGCTTCAATCCAACACGGGTTGAACCATGATGATGTCATCATCATCAACCTCTAGAATCTTGTTCTTACTATTATATTTTATGGACAACAGTCCTAGGTTACTACTAGAGCTCATGGGTTCATCAATTATGCAAGAAAATTCTATTTTGGAAGTAAATCATTTAACTAAGGCAAGATTGATGGTAAATAATAACATAATTGAGTTGAAGTTATATATCCCACCTCAAAAGTAACTTAAAAGCTCCAAGCTAAAAAGCTTCACGTTACCAAGGTTGAATATGAGCTTATCAAAGGTCCAAGACTTGAGCTCCTTTGTACTATGCATGATACAAAACCACTTTGTGGCCGATATCCCTCACTTGGCCGATATCACTTCACTTAGTCGATACCACTTTGCTATGGTGGATATCACCTTTCTATGGCTGATACAAAAGCTCTATGCACGATACCCCTCTTCCTATGCACGATAATAAGTCTCTATGCATGATATCTAAGAGAAATATGGTGGTAAATTTCGAAAATTCCACTTATAGGTGAAAGGAAGGGTATATATACTTGAGGTTCATGAAAAGTGTGTATATGAGATGTCATCTTTTTAAGCTACTAGGTGCCACGTTTACATGCATGGTTGACACTTGTCCTTGCATGAAATCATATTAATATTTACATGCAAAACACTAGAGGATAATCTATAGATAATATTTCGGCCATTACTTATCTTGTTGGGCAAGATATCTCATCTTTATCTCACAAAATGTGCAAACTGATACAACTTTTTGCAAGGAGCATCTAACTCATCATGGATCACCTCCTTGAGGTGATTTTCCCGTCATGTCCTTTTCCAAGAGTTCACAAACCTGTATGAGGCTCCCCCTATGGCTCTTTGGCTGATAGGCACTCTCATATGGACTCTACAACTTGATACAACTCAAGTTAGGTTTTCATATTCAACCCCTTTCTTGGTCTTTCTATCATTAAGAATACTATCACTTATACATGACTCCAACATGATGTATCCTTATTTATCTCTCCTCTAAAAGATATTATGAGGGAGTAGGGACACTCTAGAGATGTCAATTTGCATATCAACTCTACATTTTGGGTAAATTGCAATTTTTACCAAAATTGGTACACAAGGTACTAGCATTATTGAAACAAGTTTAAATTTAGAATTTAGGCTTTCCACAAGCCACAACCTTGCATAATTATGTCTCTTATGATGCTAAAACACATGAGATATGTTTAACATGTAATATATTGCAATATAACCCCTCATCTTGGGTAAATTACATTTTGCTCCTAAATAAGAGAACATTGCTCAAACATTATTCAAAAAGGACCAAACTTGAAACATAAATTTGTCACCTGATAACAAAACACTTTAGAGGATTATATTAAAGTTCTAAGAAACGTATTTAGTCTAAACAAATAGGGTTAGCCCTAACCCAGGTCAGGGATGTTACAAGAGCCACATTGATATATGGTGTATTTGGATTTAACTCGATATGATCGGAATTTCATTATGTACCACTTTTTGTGATCGTATGTGATGCAAACTTAAATTGTTAATATGCACAGCTAAACCTAATTCCACATATGACATAGACCTACTATTTTTGACTTGATAGATGGGGTCGAATATAAAATTATGATTTTTCTTAGTGCCTGAAAGTAAAAAAATTGTGGATCCTCCTGCACAAGGACAACGCCCCTATGTACCCCACCGAGTCTGTGTGAGAATCAAAATTGTTCAATGGGGAATGTCTAGCATTAAAAGGACTACAATATTAATGTATATATGTTTATATAGATATACCTATAAAATCATGCACATCACCATTGAAAATAATTTGTGTGGTGATTTGTTGCATGGTTATGGTTGGATGTACATGGTTATACTTGGATCCTTTTGTATAAGTATTAGGCTTGCATGTCGAGCCTCATCGTTTATCTCCAAGTGTAATTAATTCTATTCCATCTAAACTCCCCTTCATTGTAACTTGAGATTCCCCTTTTATGTCATGTAATTAAGATAGGGATAGTTTTAGTTTGGAAGACTTGTCATGAAGGGTCTGCTTGAATATCCAACTCCAAGGAGTGTCCATGGAGAGGAAAACCAAAGGTCCAATAGCAATGGACATCCATGAAGTTTTTCATCTTGATTCTGATCAAATGTAGGTTCCTATTCATAGGTTGTCATTACATGAGATGAGAAGGACCATTGGTGGATAGTAATCCTTTATGGCTCCAAAGGATTATAGTAGAATGGACATAACCAATGCTTTTATGTTTGAGGATTGCATGTGTGTGGATTTGATATAGTATGCATATGATACATATTATAAGTATGTGGTGTTCGGATATGTATGAGTATATATATAAAACCCTTGAATTAAAACATTAAGTCTTAGATGCTTTCCATAAGAAACACAGATAAAAATCTTGATTGAATAATTGTAGAGTATGTGAAAGTGTGGTGCACCATCCATATCATGGAAGTGTGTTGGTAGGTATGTAGATCTGCCAAAGCAGGGTGCATAGTCTAACATTTTGGCTTTTTAGTCAGTCTTAACTAGGTGATATTAATGAGATTAAGTACCTAAAAGCATAGAGATGGAATATGACAAAGAGTTGTGGATACCATCTATCCAAGAGTTGCATATGATACAATTGGGAAAAGTTGTCTACCTAAATAGTCATGTTGTGGGCGATCAGCCAAAGCTAGCTCATGATGTGATGAAATATGGATGTTGGCTCATTAGAAGATTGTACAATGCAATATTTAGAATCAATAACTATGGTTATCAAGTTGAACAAAATAGTGGGAGAGAGGATTAATTAAAGGGCCTAATTAAATATCGTTAATCTTATTTTAATCAGATCAAATCAAAAGTGTTTTGACAAATTGCAAATTTCTTTTGTAGAATGAAATGGTAACAAACAACACATTTTCCGTGTGGTCCTTGAGAAGGACAAACCGAATGGGAATAATTTGCATGATTGCTTCAAGATGCCAAGAATTTCTCTCACATTGGAGAACAATCTCTATATCCTATAAACACCAAAGCCAGATGAACCTTCTCCCAGTGCACCAAAGTTTGACCAGGATGCTTACAAGAAGCACTTTGAAGACGTCATTGATGTCAAATATTTGATATTGTTCTCAATGAACTATGAGTGGCAGAGACAACATGAAAACATGAATGTGATTGAGATAGTAACACATATTAATAGCATGTACCAAGATAAGGTAAGACAAGAGAGATATGATGTCTCCAAGGTGCTCCCCAAGTGTAACATGGTAGAAGGAGATCTAGTAGGTTCCCATGTGATCAAGGTTATTGAGTAAGTGGATAAATTTTCTAGAATGGGATTTCCTTTGGGTCAAGAGTTGGACACATATGTGATTCTGCCAGAGTCATACAACCAATTTGTGTTGAACTACAATATGAACAATTTTGACAAGTCATTGTCAGAGTTGCTTGGCATGTTGAGAATAGCTGAGGTGCAGATGAAGAAAGACAAGCCCAACTTTTTGATGATCATCAATAGAAAAGGTAAGTTTAAGGGCCAAGGAAAAGCTAAGAAGAGTTCTAAAAATGGACAAAAACCCAAGTCTTCTACACTCAAAGCAAAGAGAGGGGTGAATAAGGGAGGCAATTGTCACCACTGTCACCATCCTGGACATTTGAAGAGGAATTATCCTCTCTACCTGGAGGAACTGAGTAAGAAGAAGGAGGGGATAGAGATCTCCACTTAAGGTATATGCATTATTGAGATAAATTTGTTTACATATTCATCTTGGGTACTAGATACCAGATATGGATCTCACATATGCTCGAATATGCAAGATCTAAAAAGAAGTAAGGGGTCGTTTGGGCATGGTATTTATCTATGGGATTGTATTTGTATTTTGTATTCTAAGTACCAACCTTTTAATGGTTGTCGTTTGGGTAATCCACAGTGATTTGATGATTACCGATATTCACATAGCTTCATTTAGTATGTGTTAAAATGAGCTTCTTAAAACATACCAATACATGCATGATTCTAAATACCACGACATCTCTTCAAGGCTCTTGAGCCCCAAGCCATAGTCCCCACTCTCCTTCTATCCTCTCTCCTTGCGTTTGGGCATTTCTTTTCCTACATCTCCGCTGTTGTTCACCATCGGTCACCTCCTCTTCTCCACTGCCTTCACTCGCCTATTGTTTCCAGTTGTCCCTCTTCTACACTGCCAATGACATCATCCTCTTCTCCTCTACCATCGGCCACCACCTCTTCTCTGTTGCTTCCATCTCTTTTTTGTTGCCGCCACCTCCTCAACCCTACTATTGTCAGACACCTCATCTTCTCCATTTTAGCCCCACCTACTGATCTATAATCCACATATCCTTCCTCGATCCACCAATCCTTTCCTCATACACACTTTTCATCATATTCTTCCTTTGCCAATCCTCACAACAAGTAACATTAGAAAATCGTCTCAGTTTCAAGTGCTTGTGATTTCCAAGATTACCTACGTCTGAAACACATTATCCAAATGTACTTCTTCTAAGTAAATGGATTTGTCTTGGTTGCAATTAGAATATCAAATTTAACAAATGCATATGTATTTTTAAGTATTGCACCCAAACGGGACCTAAGGGGCCGTTTGGGCATGGTATTTGTGTGTGTGATTGTATTCATATTCTGTATTCTAAGTACCAACCTTTTGATGGTTGTTGTTTTGGGAATCTGTAGTGTATTTGATGATTACCAGTTATCACGTAGTTGTGTTTAGTATGTGTTAAAATGAACTTCTTAAATCATGCCAATACATGCATGATTCTAAATACCACAACGTCTCTTCAAAGCTCTCGAGTCTCAACCCGCGGTCCCCACTCTCGTTTCATCCTCTTTCCCCACATTCGAGTGCCTATTTTCCTACGTCTCCTCTGCCACACGTTTCTAGTCACTTCCTCTTCTCCACTGCCTTCAGTCGCCTGCTACTTCCAGTCATCCCTTCTTCTCTGTTGTCGACGACCTCCTACTCTTCTCCTCTGCCACCGACCACTGCCTCTTCTCCGCTACCGCTACCTCTTCTTTGTTGTCGCCACCTCCTCAACCCTACTACTGTCGGCCGCCTCTTCTTCTCTATTGCAGCCCCACATGCTGATCTATAATCCACATATCCTTCCTCGTTGCTCCAAGGCTTTCCTCATCCAAACTTTTCATCATTTTTTTCCTTTGCCAATCCTCATGACAAGCAACATCAAAAAATCGTCTCAATTTCAAGTGTTCATGATTTCCAAGATTACCTACATCTGAAACACATTATCAAAGTGTACTTCGTCTAAGTAATCAGATTTGTCTTGGTCACAATTGGAATACCAAATTTAACAAATGCATATGTATTTTTAAGTATTACACCCAAACAGGACCTAAGCCTTTATGAAAGGGTGAGGTTGAACTGCATGTTGAAAATGGAGCAAGAGTTGCTGCCATTGCGGTTGGAACCTATAATTGATCTCTACCAATGGGGCTTGTAGTAGGGTTAAAGAACTACTATTATGTACCTTCCATAAATAGGAACATAATTTTTTTATCTTGTATGGACAAGGATGGATATGAATTTCATATCAAGAATGGTCAATGTTCTATTATGAAAGATGAGATCTTTTATGATAGTGCCCCAATGTCTTATGGTCTTTATTTATTAGATCTTGAGATAAATATTTATAACATAAATAACAAAAGGTTAAAACTCTATAAATAAATAAAAACATATCTTTGGCATAGGGCACATCAATCAGAAACACATATCTGGAATCCATAAAGATGGATATGTGGACTATTTTGATTTCAATTCAATATAGATATGTGAGTCTTTTTTGTTGGGAAAGATGACCAAGACTCCCTCCACTGGAAATAATTAGAGGTCTAGTGAACTATTAGGACTCATACATATTTATGTACGCAACCCTTTTAGAACAAATGCTAAAGGTGGTTATCAATACTTCAATACCTTTACTGATGACTTCAGTAGGTATGGTTATGTTTACTTAATGAAACATAAGTCAGAAACTCTTGAAAAGTTCAAGGATTTCATGAATGAAGTAAAAAACAACTTGGTAAAAGTATTAAGGCACGTCATTCTGATCGAGGTGGAGAATACTTGAGACTAGATTGGTATATAAGGTGTGATCAATGATGACTTTTTCTGATCTTCCAACTTTTTTATAGGGATATTCTCTTGAAACTACAATGTTTACACTTAACGATGTACCTTCTAAATCAGTTCAAAAGACACAATATGAGATATGGACTAGGACGCATCCCAAAATGTCTTTTATGAGGATTTGGGGATGTGAAGCTTATGACAAGAAAATGTTTCCTAAAAAGATTGGCCCTAGATAAGATAAATGTTATTTTGTTGTTTATCCCAGGGAAACCAAGGGATACTACTTATACAACCCAATTGACAACAATGTGTTTGTTACCAGGGATGGTGAATTCCTAGAAAAGAAATTCATTTCTAAAGGAATTAGTGGGAGGAAAGTAGAACTCGAAGAGTTTTAAGACCAACAAGAAAGCATTGAACCTATAGTGGTACAAGAGGACCACAAAGAGTCACAAAATGTTGTGGAATCTCAAATTCCTTGTGTGACATGAGAACCTCACAAATCTAGTAGGACACGCCTTGAGCCAGATTGATTTGGTTGTCTACTGACTCAAGAAGGCAATGAGTTGGTCATTGATGGTGAGCCAACTACCTACCTAGAAGTTGATAAGGGACCAACGTATGAGAAATGTCTTGAGACCATGAGATCTGAAATGGAATCCATGTACACCAAAAAGGTATGGACCTTGGTGAATTCACCTGAAGGATAAAACCCATAAGGTGCAAGTGGGTCTTATAGAATAAGACCGTCATAGATAGTAATGTACATACTTACAAAGGTCGACTGGTTTCAAAGGGTTTCAAACAAGTTCAAGGTATTGATATGATGAAACCTTTTCTCCAGTTTCTAGGGTTAACTCCATCAAGATCATACTTGCCATTACATCTTATCATGACTATGAGATTTGGCATATGGATGATAAAACTACATTCCTTAATGAGAATCAGCTTGAGGATGTGTACATGACATAACCTAAGGGTTTTACAAATCCAAATCATGTAAATTAAGTATGTAATATGCAAAGGTCAATGTATGGATTGAAGCAAGCATCTAGGAGATGGAATCTTTGATTTGATGAAACAGTCAAAGAGTTTGTTTGTAGTCAAAATGAATATGAATTGTGTATTTACAAGAATATTAGTGGGATCATGATTGTATTCCTCATATTGTATGTGGATGCCATACTATTGATGAGGAATGACATCCCTATTTTATAGAAAGTAGAGACTTGGATAGGAAATACATTCTCAATGAAAGACTTAAGAGAAGTATACTACATTCTAGGAATTAAAATCTATAGAGATAGATATAGAAGTCTTACTGGACTATGTATAAGCACATACATTGACAAAGTGTTGAAGAGGTTCAACATGGAGAACTTAAAGAGAGTAAACCTACCCATGTCTCATGGTGTTACCATCTCTAGAGCTCAATGTCCTAGTTCTTGTGAAGAAAGGGAGCACATGAATAAGATTCCATATGCATCTGCAATTGGATCTATCATGTACACAATGTTATGTAATCATCTAGATGTCTCGTATCCTTTGAGCATGACGAACATATATTAGTCAACATGAAGATCATTGGACTTCTATGAAGAACGTCCTTAAGTACTTGAGAAGAACTAATATTTAGTTCCTTATCTACGGCGGAGAGGAAGAGTTGGTGGTAAAGGTACACTGATGCCAGTTTCCAAACTATAAAATATGATTATCGACCACAAACTAGATTTGTCTTTTGCCTCAACAACAAAGTTGTGAGATGGAAGAGTTCCAAGAAAGAGACAGTTGCAAATTCTATGATAGAATTTGAGTATAAAACTTCATCCAATGCAAAGAAGGAGGTTTTTTGGATCAAGAAGTTCATCTCAAAACGTGGGGTGGTTCCAAGCATCAACGAGGCAATCGAGCTATATTGTGACAAAAATGGAGCTATTGCACAATCTACAAAACCCAGATTGCATCAAAGTTCTAAGCATATACAAAGGTGGTTCCACCTCATAGAAAAAATTGTACAGTGAGGAGATGTGAATATTTACATAGTATCAACTGAGAACTATGTGGCTGACCCCTTGACAAAACCAATTTCATAAACGAAGAACAAAGGTCATGTTCGATCACTTGGGATTAAGCTCAAGGGTGATTCTCTTTAAGTGCAAGTGGGAGTCTATTGGTATGTATGCCCAGAGAGCCAATCATATGATGATTGTAATGGCATATCTTGTAAATGATTTGATTAATAATAAAGTCAATCTTCTAATTTATTATGTTATTCAGTTATGAGATAATGATTAACATAATATATGTCTAGAGTATGATATTACTCAATGATGTATTCCTTCAAGTTGAGGACCTGAACAATGAGATCACATGCCTGTTAAGAGTATCAACATTCTTGTTATGTCCCTAGTCATATGTTATTATGGAAGGATAATAGACAAAAATAACACATAAAACTAGATTGTGCGTTGGTTGATCATAGAATCTCATTAGTCATGATAGGTGATATCAAACCAAGCACATAGATACTAATTAAATAATAGTGTATCAGATAGACCCACATTCATAGCATAGTCAGAGTCATCTCTCATAGTGATGGTGGTGATTGTGGTTCTTACACCTAAAGTCACTATGCTCATCACATATCGTTTGGTGTACTTTGACATCATCCAATGTGATCCTGAATAAAGGTTGCCATAAAGGTGGCTCTCAAGTGAACTATGACACATGGGGAGGACTGTGAGTAATGCAGATGAGATTTGTTCCTCCTACATGAGTTTGATATCATGTCCACTTGATAAGCGACATTGAGAAATGCATGGCCATTCTGATGTGAGTCAATATTAGATATTGAGCTTACACATATCTCAGATAGTCTACTCTAGTTCAAGGAACATGGATTGAATGTTGAAGAGGATGACAATTCCATGCCTTGAGTTCAATCTAGATATTAGAGACAAAGGAACTATACATTCACTGTAGTACCAGTGACGAATGATATGTTAAGTTGTTCTCCAACTTCAATTAATTGGGTTGCAATGAAGACTTTTTGGATACCAATCATTGCTTGGAAGTCATAATATGATCATCAACATCACTACCAACGTAATGTGGAGCCTATTGGGTAACACACATAGGATGTGATTGGAATAGGAGTACAATTGTGGATGTGAATGGAAATGTTCCAAATCATTTTTCTTACTAAAACTTTAAGTAATCTGCTATAATAATATTGGAATATAGTCTGAGTTAATTGGTTAAAGTGTTTAAGACAATTAATTAGATTCCATTGTTAAGTCGATTGGCTAATATAGAGTGATTGATGGAGCTTCCACTTACGTGGAATTGTGTGCACCAACTATAAAATCCTAAAGATAGTAAGTCTTTAGGTTTAGCCTTGCATATACTAGATAGAGAACTCCACACACATATGCAAGGATATGTGGAAGTCTTATCGTAGTATAGTTAAGGGTCGAATCCTCAGGACAACGGTCTTGCTGCAAGCAACAAGATGGAAAATGTTGGGATTTCACTTAGTCACTTAATAGTAGGCACTTAAATCGAAAGTTTGGTTTTGTTGTTTTAAACTAAGAACAAGCAAAGTAAAGAAAGCAAGTAAATCTAAGGAGTTAAACTATGATAAAAGTCACTAGGGTGTGATCGGTTTTTCACCGCCACTGCACATGGATCAACACATGCAAAGCAAAACATAACCTGCAAAAAGAGTCTAGTCAGTTAGTATCTTTGTAGACTTAGCTTCCTTTCAGAGATCTAACTACGAGAAGTGCGGGAATGTTGCAACGCCAGCCATTCCTGAACAAATGGTCACTTACTTTGCATCATTCCCCTCGCGAAGTGTGTTCCTCGACTTGCCAAGGTTACACTTTCAGACGTCAACTGATTCCATTTCATAGTATGAAAGTGCAACAAATGATAGTGAGTTTACTCCACTTCTTGAGATACACTTCTAGATACTGAAACAGAAGCATGGTTGATACATGCACCAAGAACCAACATACAAATGAGTTTCAAATCTAATAGTACAAACGTATACAATTCATACTAAAAGATAAAAGATAACACAAGTTGGTGATCAAGCAACAAGCATTCATTAAACATTTGATGTTGAACTGAGAAGATAAAAACTCTATATTGCAAACTATGGATTACATTTACATGATATGAAAGCATGGGTAGCGGGGCTACTCCCCGCACCCTAGTGAGAGAGACTACTCACTCATGACTAGGACAAGGAAGGAGGCAAGAAGAGAGAGAGAGCATCATCCCCACAAAGGAAAGAGGAAAGTCAACCCCTTGGAGAGAGAGAAACGATCCACCATCTTCATAGGTTGCTTGATGATGAGATCTCCATCTTCCCACCTTCTTTGGTGGAGAGAGAGAAAGTAGCTTTGAGATGGAGTGTGGGTCTCAGACCGGCAGCCCCTGGGCGGAGGATGGAAGTCGGATTTTCTCTGGATTGATTGAGGCAGCCTTTGGACGTCTGAAACTTGATGCTTGGTTGAGGACCCTTGGGGTCTTATTTATAGGCCTTGAGTGAAGTCCAAATGGTTTGGAGACCGTTTGGACCTCAAGACCGTTTAGACCTCAAGACCGTTTGGACCTCAGGACCGTTTGGATTCATGCGGTCTTGATACCGTGTGACTCCATGCGGTCTTGAGACCGTGTGACTCAATGCGGTCTCGGGACCGGTTGGCTTCATGCGGTCTTGAGACCGTGTGACTTCAAATGATCTCGGGACCGTTTGATTCCATGCGGTCTTGGGACCGATTGGCTTCATGCGGTCTTGGGACCGTTTGACTCCATGCGGTCTCAGGACCGATTGACTTCATGCGGTCTTCGGACCATTTGGACCTCAGGACATTTTGGACCTCAGGACCGTTTGGATTCATGCGGTCTTGAGACCGGTTGGCTTCATGCGGTCTTGAGACCATTTGACTCCATGCAGTCTCGGGACCGATTGGCTTCATGCGGTCTTGGGACCGTTTGGACCTCATGACCATTTGGACCTCAGGACCGTTTGGATTCATGCGGTCTTGAGACAGTGTGACTCCATGTGGTCTCGGGACCGGTTGTCTTCATGCGGTGTTGAGACCGTGTGACTTCAAACGGTCTCGGGACCGTTTGACTCCATGCGGTCTCGGGACCGATTGGCTTCATGCGGTCTTGGGACCGTTTGACTCCACGCGGTCTCGGGACCGATTGGCTTCATGCGGTCTTCGGACTGTTTGACTCCATGTGGTCTCGGGACCGATTGCCTTCATGCGGTCTTGGGACCGTTTGACTCCATGCGGTCTTGAGGCTGAGTTAGTCTTTTATGATATTTTTTTGTGTTTTTCTGCATATATAAACGGGAAAAGTTAGTCTGATAGTATATTTATAATAAGAGGGAAAATTTAGGGATTATGTATATATTTAATTTAAAAAGAGTACGGAAAACTAAAGAAAAAGACTAAGATAATCATCAAAGTTGGAGGTTATCACCCTCCTAACTTAGAGTCTAGCTTGTCCTCAAGTTAGATAGAGCTGAGACATGTAATGGTGAGGCGGTTTTATTTAGTTAGAATTTCCATACTCTTGCTTCAATTCTTAACCTGAGTTCTCCTAAGGTCATATCAGGTCTTATTGCTTGCCTTGACTCTTTCAGGTTTTGAGAGTTGCTTGGGTCTCAGGTTCCTTCCGCATCTCGTAGCTCGCATCGGGACCACCTTTATTTTGTGCATGTTGTTGACTCCAATCAGCTTTATACCTCTCTGAAAGACCTATTGGAAGCTAGAGAGGGTATGAGGGTTGGCTAAAGGCTTGAAGTGTAACTCCCCCTTCAAGTGGGAGAGGGGTTGTCTATGCTTTTAGGATCTCACTACCGGACATGACACATCTGCCTTTGTGAGGGCAGCTGAATGTACCGACCGAATGAGTCCTTTATAAGCCTTTCATATATTTGGATACCTTAGGGTTTCACTACCGGGCACGACACATCTGCCTTTGTGAGGGCAACTGAATGTGCCGGCCGGGTGAGACCTTCATCGGTTCTTTATATAGATCCTTATTTAAGGCACAACTCTCATTATTTTATTCGACTCTCTGGCTTTTATTCAATAACTCGCAGGCTTGGGTTTTGGGGTTTTGTTTGGGAATTTATTTTGGGCGGCCAAGCCTCTTTTATTTTGAAGAGAGGAAAGCTATTCTTAGAGTTTTTCAACATGCATTTATTTGGTTTGTGGTCCACTTGCAAAGCTTCTTGATTTGGAAGTTGCCTGATGCCCCTCTCACCCTTGAGAGCCTGGCTTATTTCTGCCTTGATATTGACCTGTGGAGAGTCAGATGAAGAAGTGAAGCAAAAGCATGAAAATCAATAGTGGAGGCACATTATTTAATCGCCATAAAATGTCTAAGTGCTATTTACTTTTGGGGACTAACATGATTCTAAAGTTAAGAGGGTTATTTTAAAAAGAAAGTTAAAGAGGAAAAAGAAGAAAAGAAAATATGTACAAACAGAGAAGGGAGAAAAAGGGGATGGAGAAAATGGTACCTCGCCCTTGTCTAATGTACCCCCCCTAACTTATCACTCACTCTGTCCTCAGAGTGTCAAAGTGATAGGTTGAGAAGTAATTAGGACAAGGGCTGCAGGCTAAGTTAATTCTTCATTTGCCCTCGGGGAATGAAGTAGATTTGATGTGAACTGTCCTTGTAGAGCGTGGTAATCCATGTCAGTCATTTCTTCTACTGGTCTTTGGAGAACGATGATGGTGTACATCCAGTAGAGGATGTGGACGCCGCAGTCATTTGATTCCGGGATTTGCTGGGGGCATTTGTGGCAGAAGGAAGGGCGGTGAAAATGCTCTTTGTCGTACGCCCTTGTATGCTGACTCAGAAAAGTGATTAACTTGTCAGCGCACTCCTTTGCCACTACCTCTGTTGGCGTCCTTGGTGTCATGACATAGTTCTTCTGTCGTGGATCGTACTGGCTATCAGAACTGTTATATATTATAGTTGTTCCTTCTGGGAGATTTTTGGCCAGGAGCATCCAGTGCTCATGATAGAGGAAGGGTAACATGAGGAACGTCAGTGTTGTGTGTTGTAGATAGGAGATCAGTGTGTCAGTTGTGCCGAAGTTCTTGAGCTTTAGAAGATCATCCTTCATGTATGGGGATGCCATATATGTAGTGGGGTTATTTTGTCCGAGTAGGAACTGGTAAGCGGCCATAAGGCTTACAGAGAGGGATCCTTTAACCTGTAAAGTCTCTCGGAGTGTGTCTGCCATAATTAAAATGTCTCTAGACATGAATACGAGTTCATCCTTCTCGGCTGAGAGCCGCGACATAATGAGACGTAGTTCGATGTCGGAGAGACCTTTGCAAGCACTATGATCGAAGTCAGGAAAAGTTGGTTCTATGGCAGACAAAGGATTGATGTCTCCTTTACTTTGCTCGGTAGCTGTGACTGGCACTGTGGATTTCTCCGACTCCTTCAGAGTTTGACGGAAGGGTCGCCGCTGTGGTCGCTGGATAGCTGAGAAGAGGTAGCGAGGGACGTCATTTGGTGCCATAGTCGGGTCCTTGAAGAAACGTCTATCACAGATGAGCTCCATGGCATAACGCCTGCGCAAGGAATGAAAATCATCAGCAACCAGATCAGTAAATGGGATTTCCTGGTTCAGCACTTGGATGTGACATATGGTGCAGAAAGCGCAATCCCCAGATCCCTCAGTGGCTTGAACTTGAGGGTTTATGATTTTGAACCAAGGCTGGCTCCAGTCTTGGCGGAGAGATGGGCGTGCAACCCAAATTAACTTAAGCAGCTAGAAGGGTATACACCTTGCTTCTCCTGCTGCTTCACCAACAAAGTTTATTATGCCGGCTGGTAGCTCAGCGTTGTATAAATTATACACCTTGGCATCTCGAGCCTCGGTATCCATGATCATAAAAAGTCAGTGGTCCGAAACTTGGAAGGGCACGGTAAGAAAACGTGTCCGACGTGCTAAACCAGTACGCAGCCTCTCAATCGACTTTGCTCTTATATCATTGTATAAAAGGCCAACAGACAGAGCAGGTAAGGCGTTGAAAACTGGTTGTTGCCTCTTATGACTTCTATATATTTCGATGCTATTGGCAAGAATGACACAGAAGATCGCCATAGGTATCGTGGACCGAGGTCGCAGGATGGTACAGAAATCTTCCCGTGTCATCTTGCGTCTAGTTTTGGTGTTATTATAGATGATGTCATCCCCTGCCTTCGCATCATCCACAATAGTGTTCAGTATAAAAATGTCCTGAGCATCTAGTGTGGAGATGGCCACCATGTCCAGGTCATGCATTTTATGCGGTAGAGGTGGTGGCAGGGGAAGTTCCTGAGGAGTGGGGGAAGAAGGGTGATCCAGGACTTCAGTATAGGTCTGTAGATCATCATCATAATCGGAGGCAGAGTCAAGTTCTTCATCAGTATCTAAACTCACTCGCTCTGCCTTGTCCTGGTCATGGGGGGAGGACAAAGATGTGCCAGGTGTGGAGAGAGGTGGGGCGGATGTTGTGGGTGGGATGACGCTGGTTCCTAATAGACATTGTTGGAGCTCAGCGAAAGCCGCGTCTTTAGCGGTTTCCCCGATTGACCCTAAAGCAGAATAATCAATGAATTGATCCTCATATGACATGTTAACATTATCATTGTGTGGGGACTTGGGGTGATGTTCATTGTCATGATGATCTTTGTCGGAGCCTTTGTGAGAAGGTTCGGCTGCATTTCCTGGGTCCTCTCCATCATCTGATTTGCCACCAGAAGAGTTGGTATCATTGTTCGAATCTATAGATGAGTCAGAGTCTTCATCGTCATCTTCGTCACTATCGCCATCCTTGTCGTCCGCCGCCTTGTCTGCTGGCTTTTTTTTTTGCGATTTTGTTGCACCGTCGATGGGTGGCTTGTATCTCATCGTAAGCCACTTGTAGATGCTCGTGTGTTTCGAGTAGTGCATCGTGGGATTCTTTGAGGTCATTATATCGACCCTCGGCGGAGAGGAGATGTGCTGTTAGATCTGTAACTTGAGCACACAGTTGCTGGATGTCATTGTTAGTTGATTCCTCTTGGCGATTATGTAGCTATGTGAGGGTGTTGTTGATGGTGTCCAAGCACATACTCAGGAGTGCTTGTTGTTGCTGGAGCTCACGGAGAGTCTCTGGCAGAGGTTGAGTCTGTGTAGAGATCTCATTGACTTGTTTTTCCGTTGCTTCTTGCTGGTGCTTCGCTCCGAGAACCAGGTCCGGCAAGTTGTTGTAGTGGATGTTGATGTGTTCAACTTGCTTAGCCACCGCATCTTGTCATTGCTGGAAGCCTTGGAGGATGGTGGGCAAGGCTCGGTGTTGTTCGTCGATCATGGCCACCTGTCATGATAAACCCTACACATAAGAAAAAATAGAATGTAAGAGGTTAGAAGGATCGATGAGGAGGTTTCAGACAGCGTCGAATTGACGGCCGAATTCCTCACCGATATTGGCAAAGGGACCCCAGAGGCGGAAGGGTGGGGTGGCTGGGGTCTATGTGGGAGGATGGTAGTGCCTGGCAGAAGAGACACTGATGATGCCCCGAACTACGTGGTGACTGTGGATGGAGTCACCAGCGGTGTCGGGGTGGTGGTGGATGTGAAGGGTGGTGGTATCTCAGGTGAAAGCGGTGGGAGTGATAGAGATGGGGTAGAAACTATGGAGGGGAATAGGCAATTGGTAAAGTCAGGCATAGGAGTGGAGAAGGGAGAGACCGAAGGAAAAAGGGGTGAAGAAGAGGATGTGAATGGTTGCGCGGATGTGGTGAAGAAGGGAGGAGTGGTAGATGTTGGAAAGGTGGAAGGTGGAGTGGTGGTGGCAGTTAGATGGTCATGTAGACTTTGAATGAAAGAGTCAATTGATGAGGTGGTTAAGACTGCTTCATGGAGGGCCTCGGCCTCTGGATTCGGCTTTGATGTTGATGTCCCCGATAGCTGTTGTGCCTGCAACTGCCTTCTGGAAGGTCGTTTGACAGGTATTTTTGATGGTCGATTTTCCAGGGTTGTGATACTGAGCTCTGTCTATCCCGCTTTTGCTTTCTTGTCGGCCGCTTTAACCGAAGCAAATAGTTGTGAAATCTCCTCGTCAGAGAAGAGGAGCTTTTCTGTGTCATAGTTTGCAAGCTCCGGAAGAGGGAGGAGCGTTCTTGATGACTTGATTGTAGGGCAGAAGACATAATGCAGTTTCGCATCCTTTTCCTTGATAATGAAGGAGTTCTTCAAAGTTTGTTCATTGGTAAGGATGCCACCCTTTATTTGCGTGCAGCAGGGTAGGGGTCTGTCCATCTTAAGGTATTTTATAATGGATGTGACATGGCCCCCCATGCATATTTCCTTCCCCAGGGCGTAAGTTGATAATTTCTGGATTATTTGTCATCCAATGTTGACTGGCCTTCCATTTAGGATGGACCAGAGAATAAAGAGATCTGAAATTATAACGTTTCCTCCTTCAGTCCTGGGGAAGAGTGCGCCATCAAGAATTTTGTGTAGGGTGCGCACGAATCCAGAATGTATGTTCGATGCTTTGCACGTCTTAGCATCATAGGTGGGGAGCCTGGTGAGAGATTTCCAAAATTTGTGTCTGTTAAACTCGGAGTGCTCAGTTCCCACAACCTTGGCTTTATTTAGCTGCTCCTAGTTGTCGATAAAAACTTCGTTCAACATGTTTTCTGTTAAGACAACCTTGTTGCCGAAGATATGAGTGACCAGCCTTCTGTCACCTCCGTCCCGTGGTATATCTATGATGTCTACGGGTTCTTTGGTAAGGAAGGTGAAGAATTCAGTAGTGGGTTCAGAATAGGAGAGCTCAGGTACTATACATAGCCTGGCGAGATTGGCTTTGTCTAGCATTTCAAGGATGCGGTCATGGATCCCCATCTTAAGTAGTATGCTGGAGCAGACGTACTTAGTGGGTTTTAGGATTTTGTCGGTGGAGGGGATGGTATGTTTGAAAAGATTTTCTGGTGGTGGTGATGTGGTGGTGACGAGAGGGAAAGTGGGGTTGGTAATAGGGATGGTGGTGGTAGGTTTTGCAAAGGGTTGATCCATAGCAGAGGCAGGGTGAACTTGTTTTCTTGCCCGTTTCTTGGAGGGCTTGTTGGCTAAATGGACATTTGTAAATCCCTTTGTTTTGATAATGACAAACATTTCATTCTTGTTAATCTAACGTGCTACTTGAGTGTTGCAGGAATAAGGTGGATGACAAAGCACTAGGGAATCTATATGCTTGAATGATTGTAAATGTCATGAAATGTAATCAATTGTAAACTTGTACAAATATATAATGTACAAGTACTTACACTTCATGTAAATCAAGCGTTAGATCTTCCCTAGCCAAACACCACATTTAGATAGGTCATCCCCTTCAATAGTGTCACATATGCACACTCATACACACACTTAGTGCTTTAATTGAAAAATTGAAACAGGGTCAATCTCGGTCGACTAACTCCTTGACCGAGACACTCTCGGTCGACAATCTTCTCGACCGAGAAAGACCCAAGTAGCCGTTAGACACAGCTGACAAGGTAGTTGGCAGTTGGAGATAAACGTTGCAAAACACTTGATCCAGAGAGCCTATCGGTCGACAAAACTTCGACCGAGTAGGTGTCTCGATCGACCATTTGTCGACCGAGATGGTCTCTGACAGCAACTGCAGAATTAATTAATTAGCCATTGCTAAAGCAACAAACTTGTACCTAACGGCTAGTTAAGCACTTAGAAACCCCTAGAAGATGTCTAGAACGTCCTTAAGCACTTGTAGGACATTCCTATAAATAGGACATGCCTTAGGACATCTAAATACACTTGCTTTACACTTGAGCAGTCTTTGAGCATACATTGACTTTGTGCAACCTGTTTGTGAGAAATTGAGCATTGTGACAATTGGCTACTTTCCCTCTTAGCTCAAATTTCGTGTCCTATAGGCTAGCATCTCCTATCCACTGCAATTATATTTCCATACACTTTGGTTAGGAGATCTATACGCTTGATCTAGGCAAATCAAGCCTTGTGCTACAAAAGGATAAGTTGTAATTTCTATTTTCTTTCTTGTTCTCTATTGTTGTTTGTACTCTCCTTGCTACTCCTAGGTTGGAGGCTGCGGATTGGAGAGGTTGAAGATCTTCTTGGTGAAGAAGGGGACCTTGAGCTACTTCAAGAAGGCTGGTGCAACGGGAGGTTACTTCTAGAGAGGAAGGCTACTTCAAGGGGGAGCTTGGAGTTACTTCAAGAAGGCTACCTCAAGTTGGTGCATCTACTTCAAGTGAAGGCTGTTCAAGGGGTGTAAAGAAAGTATTGTATTTTGTGTAAATCCTTGTGAAGGTAATAAAATTAATACTTTCAAAATCCCGGTTGGGTAAGCAACCGAGTAGTGGACTGACAACTTTAGTATTTGCTAAAGTTGGAACCACTCTAAACACCTGTCTCCTTCTTCCATTTTCAATTGTGGTTGTTTGAGTAAAATAATTGTTAAAATATTTAAAAACTCTATTCACCCCCCCTCTAGTGTTTTTCAATTGGTATCAGAGCAGGCTTCAAGGAACCTTAACAAGGTCTTGAAGAATGGGTGATGGGGTGCTTAACAACCTTAACCTTGAAGGAACACTTGTTGCTAGACCTCCGGCATTTGATGGAACAAACTACACATATTGGAAGAGAAGGATGCAATTATATTTCCAAGGCATCAATCGGGACTTATGGAGGATGGTGTCAACCCCATACTAGCTTCCTCAAACACAATATGTAGAGTGGGATGCAAACACGGTAAAGTTGGCTCAAATGAATGCCAAAGCTGTAAGCATTTTATATTGTTCAATTTCTGTAGGAGAATTTAATAGAATATCAAATTGTGACACAACCTATGACATCTGGCATAGACTGTCCATAACTTATGAAGGTACAGTTCAAGTCAAGAATTCTAAGATTAGCATGCTTAAACAAAAGTTTGAACACTTCCGTATGGATCCAAATGAATCTATTAGTGAAATGTTTGCAAAATTCTCTTCTATTGTTAATGGTTTAAATGCCCTAGGAAAAATTGTCCTTGAAGAAGATCAGGTATCAAAAATCCTTCGATCACTTCCTCCTAAATACAAGCCAAAGGTGACAGCCATTGAAGAAGCTAATGACCTCACTAGGTTGAAAATGGAACAACTCATTGGAAATCTAGAAGCTCATGAAGCAACCCTAGAAGAGGAAGAAAGAAGAGAATGTGAACTTCAGCAAGGAAAGAAGAAGGATGTGGCTCTAAAAGCTTCAAAGATAATCACACCAGAAAGTGAGGAGTCCAGTGAAGAAGAAGGAGAAGAAGCATTGATTGTCAATGGTAAGAAATATAGAAGATTTAAATCTAAAAAAATTTCTAGTTCTTCTTCTTCTCCTCCTAGGTGCTTTGAGTGTGGAAAGAAAGGACATTTCAAAAATGAATGTCCTAAAGTAAAGAAAGGAAAGAAAAGCTCACACAAGAAGAGAGGAGAAAAAGCCTATAAAGTTGCATGGGACGAGTCAAGTGAAAGTGAAAGCGGAGAAGAAAAGGTGGAATGTCTAATGGCAAGAGAAGATGATGAAGACTCTCAAGAGGTAA
This sequence comes from Alisma plantago-aquatica, assembly GCA_963693085.1. Lineage (NCBI taxonomy): Eukaryota > Viridiplantae > Streptophyta > Magnoliopsida > Alismatales > Alismataceae > Alisma > Alisma plantago-aquatica. The sequence goes on along the minus strand of OY856412.1, from coordinate 1,472,755,550 downwards.
GCCTACTTGATCTTCCTAAAGAAGAGTTAATTACTAGTTTACAAAAAACTCATGATAAATATGTTGATGTCAAGAAGAAACTAAAGAAGGTTATCAAAACAAATGATGAGCTACATGCTAAATTAAATGATCTCTCTTCTGAAAAGAACAACATTGATCTTGAAAATTTGTCTTTAAAGACATCTTTAAATGATTGCACTAACAAGCTACACACTCTAGAAACAAATGTTGATCTTCTCTCTCAAGAAAAGACTGAATTGTTAGCTAAACTAAAAGATTTTCAGACTCAACCAATTTTGTGTAACCATCTAGACTATGACAATGTTGTAAAAGAAAGAGACTCCCTATTATTTGATTTAGATCAAGCTAGAAAAGATTTACACAAGAAGGTGGATGATATTGCTAAGCTACAAAGAAACCTACATGAGTTAACAAGAAAAGATATCCTTGACAACATCCTAAAAGCTTCCTCTAGTTTCAATGGAAGAAAAGGTTTGGGATATGATCCAAAGAAAAATCAACCCAAAAGAACTTGTACTATGTTTGTACCTAAGAACACAATTCCAAGGAAGAGAAATGAAGTTGACTCTATTATTTGTCATTTTTGTTTACGTCTTGGACATTATTCATTTTCATGCCCGTATAAGACCAAGGATTCCTACTTAGTTTGGGTCCCAAAATCCCAAACTTAGTAGAGTAGCATGCAATTCAGTTGAGATATGATCAAATGCTTAATTTTGCAATTCATATTGTATTATCTCAACTTAATAAAAGGTTTTATGCATTGTAATAATTTTCTGAACTGCTGTACTGAAACAGAAACTTAGTCGGTCGAAGTATTGTCGACCGAAAATATAATCAGTCGAACTTTTGTCGACCGACCAGATGCCTGTGAAAAATCAAAATCAAACAGAAACTATTTCGGTCGAAAATTAGTCAACCGGTTGAATTTCTGTCTTTAATTTGTAATACAACAATCTTCTCGATCGACGATTAGTCGACCGAGAAAGATGTCGGTCGAAAAAATTGTCGACCGACTAAAGTTCTGAATCCGAATTTTTATACAATTTCTACTTAAATGCTTCTAACCATATCGGACCATTACATGGGTACCAAAATCTACATTCTAATGCAGGATTGGGTGGTTGACAGTGGATGTTCCAAACACATGACCGGAAACAAGGATGCATTTCAAACCTTTGAAGAAAAGAAGAGTGGAACAGTCACTTTTGGAGATAACGGTAAAGGTAAAATTGTTGGAATAGGTAACATTGGTACAAACCTCAAAATAAAGAATGTTCTACTTGTTGATGGTTTGCATCATAACTTAATAAGTGTGAGTCAATTATGTGATAGTGTTTATGATGTTTTATTTAACAAAACCTGCTGCAAATTATTAATAGAAAACACTACAAATGTTGTCTATGAAGGAAAAAAAGTTGGAAATCTCTATATCCTTAGACCTAACTCTATGAAATCTGTAGTAGGAAAATTCTTGCTTGCAAATGAAAATACTTTACAATTATGGCATAAAAAGCTAGGACATGCTAGTTCACATGTTATCAAAAAGTTAGTGAAATATGATATTGTTCGTGGTTTGCCTACTTTATCCTTTGATCAAGTTGAAAATTGTGAACCATGTACATTGGGAAAACAAACAAAAACCTCTTTTAAACCAAAACATGAACTTAGCACCAGTAGATCTTTAGAATTAATTCACATGGATTTATTTGGACCTATGAGGACACAATCTATCGGTGGAAAAAGATATTGTTTTGTTATTGTTGATGATTATAGTAGATATACATGGGTACATTTTATTGCAACCAAAGATGATACTATTCATGCTTTTATAAAATTTTGCTCTATGATTGAAAATCTATTACAAAGCAAAATATGTACCATTAGAAGTGATCATGGTGGAGAATTTGAAAATCATGTATTTGAAGAATTTTGCACATCTCAAGGGTACACTCACAATTTTTCTGCTCCACGCACTCCACAACAAAATGGTATAGTTGAAAGGAAAAATCGATCACTACAAGAAATGGCTAGAACTATGATGCTCGAACATAACACACCCAAAACCTTTTGGGCTGAAGCTGTAAACACCGCATGCTATGTGTTAAATAGAGTAACCGTTCACTCTCATTTGAAGAAAACTCCGTATGAAATAATACATTCTAAGAAACCTAGAGTTGACTATTTTCGTACCTTTGGATCTACATGTTATATCTTAAATACCAAAGATGATAGAGATAAGTTTGATTCTAAATCACACAAAGCATTCTTTTTGTGATATTCTACCTCTAGCAAAGCATTTAGAGTCTATAACACCATCTTTAGAAAAGTTGAGGAATCTATTCATGTTACTTTTCATGAAGAGTCCAAATCAGAAAATCTAGAAATAATTGATCTTACTAATCAATTCGAAAACCTAAACATACCAAATGACAGTGAGAAAGATATTACAAACAATAAACAAGCTGAAACACAACCTATACCTAGACTTATTAAGGATCACCCTCAAGAATTAATTATTGGAAATCCAAATGATAAAGTAAAAACCCGATCCTCATTTAAGGATGTTGCAAACATGGCCTTTGTTTCTATCATTGAACCTAAGAAAATATCTGAAGCTCTTAAAGATGATTATTGGATAATAGCAATGCAAGAAGAACTAAACCAATTCACTAAAAATGATGTATGGGATTTAGTTCCTAAACCACAAGATAAAACCATCATTGGAACTAAATGGTTTTTTAGGAATAAACTAAATGAGGCAGGAGAAGTAATAAGGAATAAAGCTCGGTTAGTAGCACAAGGATATAATCAACAAGAAGGAATAGATTTTGATGAAACGTATGCACCAGTAGCTAGACTTGAAGCTATAAGAATGTTACTAGCTATTGTTGCACATAAAAACATCAAACTCTACCAAATGGATGTAAAAAGTGCATTTCTAAACGGAATCATTCAAGAAGAAGTATATGTTGCCCAACCACCCGGTTTTGAAATACCGGAAAAAGGTGACTATGTTTATAAACTTAAGAAAGCACTTTATGGTTTAAAACAAGCACCTAGGAACTGGTATGAAAGGCTCAAGACATATCTTTTTTATAATGGTTTTTCTATTGGAAATTCCGATTCTACTCTATTTTTCAAAACATATACATCTGATTTCCTAGTTGTGCAAATATATATTGATGACATTATTTTTGGAGCTTCTAATGAATCGTTGTGCACACAATTCAGTGACATTATGCAAAAAGAATTTGAAATGAGCCTCATGGGTGAACTAACTTTCTTTCTTGGTTGCCAAATTAAACAAATGCCTGCCGGAATTTTTATAAGCCAAGAAAAATATACTAAAGAACTCTTAAAACGTTTTGGGATGGATCAGTGCAAACATGCTACTACTCCTATGGACACTTCTATAAAAATTGATAAGGATGAAAATGGGGAACCAATTGATGATTCCTTATATAGAGCCATGATTGGTAGCTTGCTTTACTTAACTGCTTCTCGACTGGACATCATGTTTTCTGTTGGTCTTTGTGCTCGATTTCAATCACAACCTATGCACTCTCATTTTCAAGCGGTTAAGCGAATTCTTCGATACTTAGCCGGCACTACATGTTTTGGTTTATGGTATCCAAAAGGACAATCCTTGGATTTTAAAGCTTATACTGATGCGGATTATGATGGTTGTCGACTTGATCGCAAGAGCACTAGTGGTGGATGTTTCCTGTTAGGGAGAGCTTTAGTATCTTAGTTTAGCAAGAAACAAAACACGGTTGCCCTCTCTACAACTGAAGCTGAATATATGGCAGTCGGATCTTGTTGTGCTCAAGTGCTTTATATGCAACAAGTGTTAAATGATTATGGTTTTACTCTTTCATCTACGCCTATCTTTTGTGACAACACGAGCGCTATAAACTTAGCACATAATCTTATTTTACACAGCCGAGCTAAACATATTGAAATCCGTCATCATGTTTTAAGGGATCATATCTCCAAGAATCATGTTTCCCTTTATCATGTTGATACGGAAGATCAATTGGCTTATATTTTTACAAAACCGCTTCCACTAGACCAATTTAACAAAATTAGGAAGCAATTGCTTATCACTCCTTTGGAAGATGTTTTCTTTGATATTTGTGCTTCTTAAAAATAACGTTTACTTACATCAAAAAGGGGGAGATTTTTGGCTTTTGATGGACATTTTTTTTGGGACATCTAATTAAGGGGAAGTTTTATTCTTAAACGGATATCTTTTTGAAATGACAAAGGGGGAGAAATAAATATAAAACTTAGTATTTGTGCAAAACTCAATAATAAATATAAAACTTAGTATTTGTGCAAAACTCAATCAATGAGTTTCATAAACTCTTGGCTTTACATTGAAAGTTTCTATATTCCCTAAAGGATTGGATTTCATGTTCCATAATTCATGGGGAATAATAAGCACACATTTTATAAACAAGAGAAGAAATTACAAAGGTAATCTTCAGGTATGAAACTCACATGTTTTTATACTTTCTTATTTTATATTTAGGAAATGTTTGTCATCTTCAAAAAGGGGGAGATTGTTGGCTAAATGGACATTTGTAAATCCCTTTGTTTTGATAATGACAAACATTTCATTCTTGTTAATCTAACGTGCTACTTGAGTGCTGCAGGAATAAGGTGGATGACAAAGCACTAGGGAATCTATATGCTTGAATGATTGTAAATGTCATGAAATGTAATCAATTGTAAACTTGTACAAATATATAATGTACAAGTACTTAGACTTCATGTAAATCAAGTGTTAGATCTTCCCTAGACAAACACCACATTTAGATAGGTCATCCCCTTCAATAGTGTCACACATGCACACTCATACACACACTTAGTGCTTTAATTGAAAAATTGAAACAGGGTCAATCTCGGTCGACTAACTCCTCGACCGAGACACTCTCGGTCGACAATCTTCTCGACCGAGAAAGACCCAAGTAGCCGTTAGACACAGCTGACAAGGTAGTTGGTAGTTGGAGATAAACGTTGCAAAACACTTGATCCAGAGAGCCTGTCAGTCGAAAAAACTTCGACCGAGTAGGTGTCTCAGTCGACCATTTGTCGACCGAGATGGTCTCTGACAGCAACTGCAGAATTAATTAATTAGCCATTGCTAAAGAAACAAACTTGTACCTAACGGCTAGTTAAGCACTTAGAAACCCCTAGAAGATGTCTAGAACGTCCTTCAGCACTTGTAGGACATTCCTATAAATAGGACATGCCTTACAACATCTAAATACACTTGAGCAATCTTTGAGCATACATTGACTTTGTGCAACCTGTTTGTGAGAAATTGAGCATTGTGACAATTGGCTACTTTCCCTCTTAGCTCAAATTTCATGTCCTATAGGCTAGCATCTCCTATCCACTGCAATTATATTTCCATACACTTTGGTTAGGAGATCTATACGCTTGATCTAGGCAAATCAAGCCTTGTGCTACAAAAGGATAAGTTGTAATTTCTATTTTCTTTCTTGTTCTCTATTGTTGTTTGTACTCTCCTTGCTACTCCTAGGTTGGAGGCTGCGGATTGGAGAGGTTTAATATCTTCTTGGTGAAGAAGGGGACCTTGAGCTACTTCAAGAAGGTTGGTGTAATGGGAGGTTACTTCTAGAGAGGAAGGCTACTTCAAGGGGGAGCTTGGAGTTACTTCAAGAAGGCTACCTCAAGTTGGTGCATCTACTTCAAGTGAAGGTTGTTCAAGGGGTGTAAAGAAAGTATTGTATTTTGTGTAAATCCTTGTGAAGGTAATAAAATTAATACTTTCAAAATCCCGGTTGGGTAAGCAATCGGGTAGTGGACTGACAACTTTAGTATTTGCTAAAGTTGGAACCACTCTAAACACCAGCTGTCTCCTTCTTCCATTTTCAATTGTGGTTGTTTGAGTGAAATAATTGTTAAAATATTTAAAAACTCTATTCACACCCCCTCTAGTGTTTTTCAGGGCTGTCCGGTTGCAGTTTCTGGACCTTGCATTTCCCTTTTTGTTTTTCGGCTGGGGATTCTTCCTCGGAATTAGGCCTGTATTCCGAGCCTTCATCGTCATCAGAAGAAATTGCAATTTCTTCTTCAGGTGCCCCAGCTAGGCACTTTTCGATGCGATCAAGGTCGCACAGGACTTGCATCATTTTGATATTAGGTGGCATCTTTCCAGTCCTGTTGAAGTCATCTCTAATCTTCTAGAGTCTAGCTTGTTCTGCTAGCAGTTGCTCTGTTGTCCAGATTGGAGATTCGTCAGAACCGGTGGCTTCCTTTGCTGGTGATGCCATATCTGCAAAATGAGAGATCATGAGTTAGAATGACATGTATAGAAACAAGTCAGATTTATTTGTATTTATGTGGTTTTATATATATATATATATATATTTGTATTTTTAGAGATTGTGGAAAGCCAAACGGTTTGAAGACCATTTGGTCCCAAACGGTTTGGGAACCGTTCGGAAGGTGGAACGACAGATAACCAGTCAGTGAAGGCGAAGACGAAGGTGAAGCGGCGCAGAGACGGCAGATGCATTGGCGACGACGGTGAAAACGGCGGTGAACATCGGTGATAAAAGTGACGGTGAAGACAACAAGGCAGCTTCGTCGGCGGAGAAGCGGAAGCGCCGAAGATGATGATGGCGGTGAGGAAGGTCTGCGGAAGAGGAAAAGGTTGGTCGTGCTACCGCGGTTGCTGGATTACCTTGCAGTTGGTGGTAACGTCGACGATGAGGAAGGGAAGGGCGGTGGTAAGGAGGTACGGTTGCTGTGTAGAAGCATGGGAACCAAGTCGCCGGAGGAGAAACGTGTGGGAACAGGAGAATGCAAGAGCAATGGAATAGTTCTTGCACAGAAGCACGAGAAAGTTAGAGAAACGAAGAGAGAAAAACGAAGGGGTAGGGTTTATATTTATAGGAAACACGGGGTTGACTTCGACAAAAACCCTAGGTCAAACGGTTTGAATACCGTTTGGTTCCAAACGGTTTCAAGACCGTTTGGCTCCAAATGGTTTCAAGACCGTTTGGCTCCAAACGGTTTGAAGATCGTTTGGTTCCAAACGGTTTCAAGACCGTTTGACTCCAAACGGTTTGAAGACCGTTTGGTTCCAAACGGTTTCAGGACCGTTTGGTCCCAAACGGTTTCAGGACCGTTTGGAAGGGTAAAGGTTGAAAGGTTTTTATATTTTTTTATGTTTGTTTTTTTATTTATATATTTTTATGTTATTTGTTTTTGTTTATTTTTGTTTTGGTTATGTGGATTTTTTTTAATATATTTTCGTAAGATAAAACTAAGGTAAATAAAAGAACAGGAAATAAAGGAAAAAGTTGAAATCTTGGGTTGCCTCCCAAGTAGCGCCTTGGTTTAACGTCACTGGCTCGACGAAGTTGTAATGTAGTTATGTTGTTGGTATAGCATCTTTGATTTCGATGTTTTGTCTTGGCATTTTGTCTTCCAGAGTGTAGTATCTTTTTAAACAGTGACCGTTGACCGTCCTTTCTCCTCCGTTTTTGTCTATAATAATGGCAGCTCCAGTTGGGTAAATATGTTTTATAGTGAAGGGCCCGAACCATTTTGTTCTAAGTTTTCTGGGAAATAACTTGAGCTTGGAGTTGAAAAAGAGCACTTTATCTCCAACGGTGATATCTTTTCTCTTGAGATGACCATCATGCCACATTTTTGTTTGCTCCTTATAGATTCTGGCACTGTGATAGGCAGTCATTCGGAGCTCTTGTAACTCCTGCAACTGGAATTGTCTATTCTCTTCTGCACTTTTAAGATCGAAGTTTAATTGTGTGATGGCCCACCAGGCTTTATGTTCCAGCTCTACTGGCAGATGATAGGACTTCCCGTACACCAAACAGAACGGGGTTGTTCCGATTGGTTTTTATATGCAGTTCGGTATGCCCAAAGGGCATCAGGAAGTTTGGTGGACCAATCAGTGCGGTTTTTGTTCACCATTTTTTCAAGAATAGCCTTTAATTGGCTATTAGATACCTCTACCTGACCACTAGTCTATGGATGGTAAGGCGTGGCGACTATGTGATTGACTCCGTACTTTTTCAGTAAGGCTTCAAAACTTCGTTCTAAGAAATGGGTCCCGCCATCTAATATGACAGTTCTCGGAACTCCAAATCTTGGGAAAATAATATCTTTGAACAATTTAATAACAGGATTGGAATCGCTGGACACAGTGGGTATAGCTTCAACCCACTTTGAGACATAGTCCACCGCGACTAAGATGTAAGAGAAGCCATAGGATGAAGGGAAAGGGCCCATGTAGTCTACCCCCTATACATCAAAAAGCTCAATTTCCTGCCACATAGTGAGGGGCATTCCATCTCTTGTTGATATGTTGCCAGAAAATTGGCATTTGTTACAAGCTTTCACAAAATCGTATGAATCCTTTGATATGGTGGGCCAGAAGAAACCAGATTGTAAAACTTTTATAGTTGTTTTCTTAGCACTCATGTCCCCCCCTGTGGGTCCTGAATGGCAATGCTCAAGGACCGGGGTTATTTCTTCTTATGGCAAACAACGACGGAAAATTTCGTCAGCACAAAGGTGAAACAGGTAGGGTTCATCCCAATAATATTGTTTTATGTCATGAAGGAACTTCCTTTTGTCATGGTGGGAAGCAGAGGGGTGGATAATCCATGTGGCTAGATAATTAACGATATCTGTGTACCAAGGGAAACCATGAGTGGCCTTCATAAGCTGGTCGTCTGGTAGGGAATCCTGGATAGGGATTTTATCTTCTTCTTCAACCTCAATACAGCTGAGGTGATCAACTACAATGTTTTCCACTCCACTTTTATCTTTAATTTCCAAGTCAAATTCCTAAAGCATCAGCACCCAGCGGACGAGCCTGGGTTTGGCATCTTGCTTTTGAATCAGGTATCGAATGGCAGAGTGGTCGGTATAAACGATGACCTTAGAACCAATCAAATATGAGCGAAATTTTTCGAACGCATAGATGACAGCCAAAAACTCTTTCTCTGTGGTAGTATAGTTTTTCTGTACTTCATCTAGCATTTTGGATGCGTAGTAGATGATGTAAGGTTTCTTACCAATTTGATGTCCTAAAACAGCCCCTATAGCGTAATCACTTGCGTCGCACATGATTTCAAAAGGTTGTGACCAATCTAGGGCTCTTAGAATAGGCGCGGAGATTAAAGCATTCTTGAGGGTGGAGAAGCTTTTCATACATTCTTGATTGAATATGAACTCTGTATCTTTAGTCAGAAGCTGGGTCATGGGTTTTTCTATCTTCGAAAAATCTTTGATGAATCTTCTGTAGAACCCCGCATGACCCAAGAAAGATCTTACTCCCTTTATATCTTTCGGTGGTGACAATTTCGAAATAATATCAATTTTTGCTTTATCCACCTCAATCCCCCTGTCACTCACCCTGTGCCTGAGGACGACACCTTCTGTTACCATGAAATGGCATTTCTCCCAATTCAGGATAAGGTTCGTTTCCTCGCAGTGTTGCAGAACTTGTCCAAGATTGATTAAACAATTATCGAAGGAATCTCCGTAAACTGAGAAATCATCCATAAATACTTCCATGACAGATTCAGTTAAACTGGAGAAGATGGCAGACATACACCGTTGGAAAGTAGCGTGTGTGTTACACAACACGAACAACATTCTTCTAAAGGCATATGTCCCAAAAGGACAGGTGAAGGTAGTTTTTTCTGGTCTTCTGGATGTATGGGTATTTGGTAAAACCCAGAATAACCATCGAGATAGCAAAAATATTTCTGATGAGCTAGGCATTCCAGGACTTCATCAAGGAAGGGTAGAGGGTAGTGGTCTTTCCTCATGGCTTTATTCAGCTTCCTATAGTCAATACACATCCGCCATCCTGTTACAGTCCTGGTGGGCACTAACTCGTTTATGTCATTAAGCACTACGGTAGTATCTCCTTTTTTTGGAACAACCTGGACAGGGCTGACCCACTGGGAGTCAGAGATAGGGTAGATTATGCCAGCTTTGAGTAATTTGAGGACCTCCAGGCGAACCACCTCCTTGAGATTAGGATTCAGTTTTCTTTGATGTTCGCGGGATGGCTTGAATTCTTCAACCATTAGAAGTTTGTGCATACACAGGGCTGGATTTATGCCCGTTAGGTCAGTTATCTTATATCCAATGACCTTTTTATGCTTCTTCAGCTCATCCAGAAGCTTTTCGTCCTGATCTTCTATAAGGGTAGAGCTGATGATGACCGGGCATAGTTTTTCCTTATCTAAGAAAACATGTTTAAGTCCTGTGGGTAAAGTCTTCATTTCAGGGGCTTTTGGTGGCTCAACTGCTTCTATAATGGTAACAACTTTAAGTTCTTCAAAAGTGTCCGTTGATGCTTCTTCGGCCTTTTCTAAATGTTGCAGACACTATTGAACTAGTTTGTTCGTAGAGAATTCAACATTCGGATTGATTACGACATTTTCTAGTTTGTCAGCAGGCTCGGATATTTCTAACTGAGACATTTGTTGTATTGCGTCAAGAAGAAAAACCTCCTCTTGGATACTAGGGCCTTTCATGCTATTAAGGACTCGGAATTGAATTGCTTCTTTTCCGAGCCTAAGAATGATGGTGCCAGCTTCGACGTTGATCAGCGCCCTGGCAGTAGCGAGGAAAGGTCTGTCGAAAATGATCGGGTATCTCAAGTCTTCTTTAATATCCATGATAACGAAATCGCATGGAACGTAGGCATCCTTGTCTATCCTTACTGGAATGTCTTCAATGATTCCCAGAGGTGCGGTTATGGTGGAGTCAGCTAGTTGAATAGTCATTGCCGTAGGCAGCAATTCGGTGAAACCCAGACGTTTACACATTGAGTAAGGCATAATGGATATGCTGGCCCCAAGGTCAGCTAATCCTTTCTTTGTAGATGCATTTCCAATGCAACATTGGATTCCGAAGGAACCTGGGTCCTTCTTCTTTTTTGGAATTTTGTTTAGGATGATGTCAGAAGTGGTCTGAGCAAGCTTGACAATTTCTTGCTCCTCGGTGATATACTTTCTTGATAATAAGGTTTTGAGATATTTTGCCCATGCCGGCACCTCAGAAAGAGCGTCAAGGAGCGGGATATCGATGTACAGTTTCTTCATCACCTCCTTGAACTTTTGAAACCTGGTTTCCATCTTTGTTTCTCGCAGTCTACCCGGATATGGAATCCTTGGTTTAAATTGTGAGACTTCGGGTTCTGCGGACACTTGTTCTTTATTTTTGCCCTTTGTGCCTTCTGTGAGTTTTTCCATTCCTTGTTGCGGGCTTTCACTCGTCATAAAAATAGGTGTATCATCATTATCTAGAGTGATCTTAGTAATCTCGTGAAGAGTGCGTCCCGATCTTGTGGTGACATCATTCAACTGTTGATGTCTATTTTGTCCATGCTTAGGATTTGATTCGGGTTGCCCTGCAAAAGTGCCTGCAGGAGGCTTCAATTGTGCAGCAATCTGGGCAAGTTGGGCTTCTACTGCTTTTTGTTGTGCTTGCTGATTAGCGAGCATAGTCTGTTGAGATTGCAGCATCTGCCTTATCAAGGATATTTCATCTTTCGGTTGAGAAGGAGTGTTTTTTAGAGGACTTTGTTGTTGGGCTTGTTGAGATTGTTGTGGTGGTAGCGCCAGCTGAGGTTGTTGAGTATGCAGTTGTGGATGGAGCGGAGGTTGAGTGTACTGGTAGTAGGCTGATTGATTCCTGGGGTAGTTAGCCCTAGGGAAATTATTTTTGGAATTCCCTTAGTTTTGGTTGAAATTGTTTGGGAACCCAGGTGGTAGCCTACTAGAGGATCCTCCCTGCGTTTGATGTTGTGGATTAGTGGTCCCAACAGGGTTTCCATACTGAAATCCTGGATGATTCCTTGGCTGATTAGGATTGTAATAGACTTGTCCAGGGATAGAGTGGATAGAGTTGACTTGTTTCGGTAGTTGTTCTTCCGTATGGTCAGTGATAGGTTCATATGGTTGTGGTGGTGGATGCAGATCCATCATCACATTATACAGCATACCGCAGGAAAGGGTCGGATGGTCAGAAGCATGACAGGCCTCACAGGTCCCTATGGCGGCCTTGACTTGTTGAACTAGAGGATTTTTCTTCTTATCAAATTCTCCGAGAGAAGTCTCGAGAGCTTGTTGTTTATGAACTATGGCTTTCAGGGCTTCAGCTATGTCCTTCATCTCCATTGATTCTTTAGCTTTGTAGACCTTGAGGACACCTTTACCGGCTGACCGTCCCCAGTTAGACTGGTTTTTAGCTCCGAGTGTAACAACTTTCCAGGCGTCTTCATAATTCATTCTCATGAAGTTTCCTCCAGATGAGGAATCCAAAAATTGTTTGATATCATCACTTACTCCCCGATAGAAGGTTCTATCAATTGGTTCTAGGAGATTCCATGATGCGGGCACTTGCGCAAAAGTTCTTTAAACCTTTCCCATGCTTCAGCAAGGGATTCCCCAGGTAGATGAGAGAAGTGATTGATCTGCCCCCTGATCTCACAAGTCAGTGAAGGGGGAAAGAACTTCTCTAAGAACTTTTCCTCTAGGGGAGCCCAAGTGGTTATTATAGGATCCCTGTCAAGTGAGTTATACCAACTCAGAGCTCTCCCAGACAGGGTGAAGTGAAACAGATGAAGCATTATTGCATCAAAAGCGACTCCGGCTTGCGGGACCAGGCGGCAAAGTGCCTTAAACCTCTTCAGATGATCCATGCAGTCATCTCCAGAGCCTCCAGAGAATGAGATGCCCTGCATGATCTGGATCCATTGGGTCTGAATCTCAAAGTTGGGGATGTTGATGATCGGAGGTTGGACCGGATGGTTGTCCTTGTAGTTCTTTGGGACAACGTAGTCCCTCAGCTGCTTGTTCCTTAATTCCAACTGAGCGGCTTGGGTTGCTGCTTCATTTTCAGCTCTAATGCGGGCCTGTTCTTCCGCACGAATCTCCGCTTGAATCTGGGCACGCGTATCAGCGATGAGTTGTTCCCTTTGAGCTGTGATGGCGGCGTTGACCCTCTCCATCACCAAAGTAGTCTGGCGTTGATCTTCAGCCATTTTCCTGGCCCTTTGGCGATTGAGTCTAATGTGACGGTGGAAGCTTCTCTCTACCTCAAAGTCTTACTCTGGATCAGGGGAGAATCTGAGGTTATGCACTGGTTGCATACACGTTTTCTACCTGAGTAGAGAGAAGAAAACACCTTTTTAGATGATGGCGGAGATATAATGAATTTAAGAAGATATGGTTTAATGATTAAAAGAAAGTGTAAAACCCTAACCAACTAGCAAGATACTAAATGAAATTAAAATGTTCAGTTGTCCCCGGCAACGGCACCAGTTTTTGATGGAGCTTCCACTTATGTGGAATTGCGTGCACCAACTAAAAATCCTAAAGATAGTAAGTCTTTAGGTTTAGCCTTGCATATACTAGATAGAGAACTCCACCCACGTATGCTAGGATACGTGTAAGTCTTATCGTAGTATAGTTAAGGGTCGAATCCTCAGGACAACGGTCTTGTTGCAAGCAACAAGATGGAAAACGTTGGGATTTCACTTAGTCACTTAAAAGTAGGCACTTAAATCGAAAGTTTGGTTTTGTTGTTTTAAACTAAGAACAAGCAAAGTAAAGAAAGTAAGTAAATCTAAGGAGTTAAACTATGATAAAAGTCACTAGGGTGTGATCGGTTTTTCACCGCCACTGCACATGGATCAACACATGCAAAGCAAAACATAACCTGCAAAAAGAGTCTAGTCAATTAGTATCTTTGTAGACTTAGCTTCCTTTCGGAGAGCTAACTACGAGAAGTGCGGGAATGTTGCAATGTCAGTCATTCCCGAACAAATGGTCACTTACTTTGCATCATTCCCCTCGCAAAGTGTGTTCCTCGACTTGCCAAGGTTACACTTTCAGACGTCAACTGATTCCATTTCATAGTATGAAAGTGCAACAAATGATAGTGAGTTTACTCCACTTCTTGAGATACACTTCTTGATACCGAAACAGAAGCACGGTGGATACATACACCAAGAACCAACATACAAAAGAGTTTCAAATCTAATAGTACAAACGTAGACAATTCATACTAAAAGATAAAAGATAACACAAGTTAGTGATCAAGCAACAAGCATTCATTAAACATTTGATGTTCAACTGAGAAGATAAAAACTCTATATTGCAAACTATGGATTACATTTACATGATGTGAAAGCATGGGTAGCGGGGCTACTCCCCGCACCCTAGTGAGAGAGACTACTCGCTCATGACTATGACAAGGAAGGAGGCAAGAAGAGAGAGAGAGCATCATCCCCACAAAGGAAAGAGGAAAGTCAACCCCTTGGAGAGAGAGAAATGATCCACCAGCTTCACAGGTTGCTTGATGACGAGATCTCCCTCTTCCCACCTTCTTTGGCGGAGAGAGAGAAAGCAGCTTCGAGATGGAGTGTGGGTCTCAGACCGGCAGCCCCTGGGCAGAGGATGGAAGTCAGATTTGCTCTGGAGTGATTGAGGCAGCCTTTGGACGTCTGAAACTTGATGCTTGGTTGAGGACCCTTGGGGTCTTATTTATAGGCCTTGAGTGAAATCCAAACGGTTTGGAGACTGTTTGGACCTCAAGACCGTTTGGATTCATGCGGTCTTAAGACCGTGTGACTCCATGCGGTCTTGAGACCGTGTGACTCCATGCAGTCTCGGGACCGGTTGGCTTCATGTGGTCTTGAGACCGTGTGACCATCGGCGGTGCAACAAAACCGCAAACAAATAGCCAGCAGACAAGGCGGCGGACGACAAGGATGGCAATAGTGACGAAGATGACGATGAAGACTCTGACTCATCTGTGGATTCGAACAACGATACCACCTCTTCTGGTGGAAAATCAGATGACGGAGAGGACCCAGGCAATGTAGCCGAACCTTCTCACAAAGGCTCCGACAAAGATCAGCATGACAATGAACATACCCCACGTCCCCACACAATGATAATAATAACATGTCATATGGGGATCAATTCATTGATTATTCCGCTCTGAGGTCTCGGGACCTTTTGACTCCATGCGGTCTCGGGACCGATTGGCTTCATGCGGTCTTGGGACCGTTTGACTCCATGCGGTCTTGAGGCTGAGTTAGTCTTTTATGATATTTTTTTGTGTTTTTCTGCATATATAAACGGGAAAAGTTAGTCTGATAGTATATTTATAATAAGAGGGAAAATTTAGGGATTATGTATATATTTAATTTAAAAAGAGTACGAAAAACTAAAGAAAAAGACTAAGATAATCATCAAAGTTGGAGGTTATCAGCGATTAACTAGATATGTATAATGAAAATGAGCTATTCAATAACATGATTAATTGGATTAATTAATGGATTTTAGAATGTTCTTTTATCAGTCCATGAGTGGCTTGTTTTAAATGCAACTGCAACCCTTTTATTTACCTAAGGGTTTTGAGAAACCTTGCTTCCTTTATCTTCTATTAATAGGGGCACGAAGGCTGGCTTTTGGTTAATTCTAATATTCTCACCCTAAGGTTGCGCTCTAGTACGTGAACCCTAGCCATAATCATCCCTAAGCGAGAGAGAAGGAGAGCAACTGATGTTGACATGTCATCAAGCAAAATGCTTCTCCTTCCCTCCTACTTGTGAAGCATGACATGGAGTTTCAGTCCATCCGCATGGACAAAGTAGAGATGCAGACGCTGAGTTTCCTGCATTCGAAGGATGGATGAGGACCGTCTGTGCATGCTAGGAGCAACACTCATCACGAAACCAATGGTTTTCACCATACCTACTCTGTGATGAGGTATATCCCTATCCCCTCCTTCTGAATACACTATTGTCGATGAGATCCTCGAGTAGGGTATGTGGAGAAATGTTTATTGTGTCCATCTTCTGCCTTGACAATTGTCCATATTCTCCTACTTGTGGAATTATTTCTTGGAGAAGATCCACTCTGATACCACTTGTTAGATCAATTATGTGCTCTAGAGGGGGTGAATAGAGATAAAAACAATTTAAATAAAATTCATTATGGATTCAAGATATTTCTAAGAGAATATGGTAAATATGAACCTTGAGTGTAACTAAACATGCATAATAAGGGAGAGAGAGATAGAATAAGCACAAGAATACAATCTATGCATAATGGTTCCAAACTCCAAACTAGAGAGTGTCATCTACTACCTATAGAGGCCAACCTCTAGGATTTTTCGACCATGTCTCACTCATTATATTCCATTACAAGAGATACAACATATGAACTTGTTTCATCAGGATAATGATACCTAGCCTTCCCTTTGAGTACAAGGGAGAAAATAACCTTACAAAAAGACTTACCTATACATAACGAAGATTCTTCTACTTCAAGAAGGACTTACTAAATTTGGAAATGAGTCTTCTGAATTCACCAAGGACTTACCCACACTTGTAACAAGTCTTCTGCCTTAAGGATTCACCCACTCTTGACTTGGATCTTCTTCCTTTGACTTCACCTTCACCAAGAGAGGCTTTAACGAAGGGACTCCTTACCTTTTATTTCACCTCTCTTAACCAAGATAGAGAACCTTCATCTTCATGGTAGAAACAGAGATTGGGAGGTGGAGGAAGTGAGAACGTCACAAGATATACATGTATGACTAGCTCTATTATAAATATCCTACTCACTCTAATGGATGTAGCAAGTGATTAAGATTAGGAGTGGAAGGAGGCTCTTGGAGGCACTCAAATATAAAATACAGGCCTTCATAGTGCTTGGCTAATAATGGGATGAAGTCGAAGGGGTCCTATTTATAGTTGAGGTTTCCTACTAGCCAGTAGAGACACTTAGGAAGGAATTTTATCCACTTTAGGAGTTGCCACGAATATATTTTCAAGTTTTGCAACACTGCAATGGCTAAAAACACTTTTCTTCACTTTCCTTAGAGTATTTTCGGCTGAGTTTAGTTTTGGGAAACTCTACCAACGACACTATGCAACAAAATAATTATGAGTTGTCGGTCAAGTTTATCCTTAATGAAACTCAACTGACAACTTAAGATTTTTTTTAAGTGTAGGGTGTCGATCGAATTTATCCTAGGAAAACTCAGCCGACCCTGGAAGTTAACAAGACCAACAATATTTTTGGTCGAGTTTCATGTGAGTGAAACCCGGCCGATAAAAGTGTTTGTGATGTATTTTGGAAAGTGTCATACAAGTTCTTAAATATTCATTTTAAGTGCTATTGATTTTTTCTAATCTTATACAAGTCATACCAATCATTACAAGTGATTTACAACATGATTCAAATTGATATGAGGTTATTTCCACAAAAGTACACTTGCATTGATTTTAACTTGTCTTTGCCCAAGTGAGGATGCGCAAGTATAGGAATTTTGAGTGTGTCTATACCTTATCTGAAGTCACTCAAGTAGAAGTATTAGACACAAATAAGTGGAATGGTTAGTCATCATCAAAACAAGGGTTTAGTTAATTAGACTTGGACTCAACAATTTCCACTCCATCTAACGCCTATATATAGCCATAAAAACTATAGATGATTTGTTAGTTTGTTCGTGAGATATGGAAGGTCTTCTTGATAGAAATATTTTGCATGGTGGTGATATTACTAGTTTTGTGAAGTTCCAAGCTAGGATTCATCATATTTATATAGAAGAAACTCAATCTAAGTAGTTTCTTTCTTTATTTTCATCTTTTCTCATATTTTGTTAAGGACGTTTTTTAACGTCTACTCAATTCTAATTGCTACATATAGTCATAACGACTTTAATCCTTGTGTTAGTTTGTTATTGATCTAGAAGAGGTTTTCACCTTGTTGCATGTTGGTGATCTTAGTGGTCTTGTGATGATCCTAACTAGGATTGACCATATTTAACCTAGGAGAGACTCCATCTAAATGTTCATTCCTTCATTTTGATCGTTTCACCTCTATTTTGTCCCTTCTCTTCCATCTTGGCCAAAGTTCTATGCGACATGTAAGAAATCTAATTTCTTCTTCCTATATTCTTTTTTTTTCTCATTCTGTGACGTAGTGGGAGGTAGTCCATAAATGGTTTGAAGTTTTGAGCTTGTTTGGTGGATATTTGTAACCATGCTTCATACTTCCTTGTAATATAAATGAGTCCCACTTTAAGAAAAGGGACTTAGCTTGTAACTAGTGACCTTTGTGATGATACTTTATATGTAATCACCTAATATAACAAATTAACTCAGATTAAATATTCATTTTGGGCCACAACACATGGATTTTCATAAGTACGTTCTAATTAGAGATGTGTGTCATTCTAAATTGTGAATGAAAACCTTTCCTCAACTAAACCATACTTATATAGGGTGTGCGTTTCCACCCAGGGTGTGTGTTTCCACCCTTATTTCTTTTATGCCATGATCCTATGGTGTTATGGCCATGTTTTAGGTATATTTAGTCTACATTATTATGCATGCAAATATTTATTGCTTCAATTGAGATTTTGTTAAATGATATGGCAAGACATTTTCATCTGATGCTTGTATTCTAAATCTTTATATGCCTCATTTCTTTTGTTATATTATTTTTGAACTTACCTAATTGCAACTAGCCCCCTTCTCTGTGGGAACATCTCTTTTTGCACTTATAACCCTATATAATGCCCAAAGTGTTTATTATATGTACATACTCAGCTCTTTGTTGATCTCTATGTTGTCTCCTATGTTATGGGTGATGTTCACTTCCACCCAGATTTAGGTACATTAGAAGACAAGATGCTAAAGGATTGAATATATGGACTTGGACATTGAGGATAGCTTGGGATAGTTGGCTTTCCCTCTGCAACCGGCCTTATGTGTTTGTAGGTGTTTACCTTTTATTTTATTTTTCATTCCACCTTATATGGGGAGGAATTATTATACAATGAAAATTTTGTAACTGTGTAATAGTTTTGTTTCCGCTGCTTATTCATTATCATGCTCTGTAACATGCACCATTTGAGAAATGAATGAAATTCCTCCTTTCCTTCTTACCTTTTGGTATGTTTGAGATTGGATGGACTTATTCTTCAATTCAGTGAAGAGTGGACCCCCTATCGGGTCCCACTCTTTACAAAATGGTATCAGAGCCTAAGCAGTCGGTAACTCGACTATTTCAAGTTATCTTAGGATGACCCTTAATTAGGTAGGTGACCCTTATAGGTTATTGGCAAACTGATTACCTAGTAGTAGAATACCAATTAGGGTTTTCAAACCCTAATAATCGTGGGCACTTACACTCCTCAGCCCACCTATGTGGATGGGAGTTAGCCTCTAGTAACCCTTAACACCCAAGCCCTCTTTATCGGGGTGGGATGAAGCTACATCAATTTAATTCTTGTAGTGTTTGGTTTACATCTCGTAATTTTCTAGGATATTAGCCTAAGAGCTATGAAGTGTGGTTTGATTGAACAGTCATAGATAGGGATTACCCTAGTTTTCACCTTAACTCCCTTTCTTTGTTGTTACCTAGTACGCCTCACATACATCCATTTTGGGTTGAGCATGTGTGAAAAACAACATAAAACCCTGATGTAATTTCTACAGTTGAGATTCATTCCTTGACACTATGTGATAATTAGTATTATCTCTATTATGATTAGGCATGACTTTCCCTCAACATGGAGTACCTTATCATAGCTATGCCCCATGACCATTTATCTAATGGCAGGGTACTGATCTCATTGAGCTTGTTATGCCTCATACATGAGAATTGTTTGGTGAAAGTTATAACTTTTGGTAGATGTCCTTATGTGTTCACCTCTATAACCCAAATAGTGCACTTAGTTTGCCTAGTAATTGATATGAGTAGGTTGACTATATAGGTTACCTTATCATTGTAAGAACAATGGTTGTAAACCAGCTAGTGATGGGAATTAATTCATCTTATAACATCGGGCAATCTTATGACTTCATTAGGTCCTGAGATGAGGCATTTTGAATAATGATGAAGAGTGTCATGGGTAATGGTGTATGTCATGCATTATTAGGATTGTCACCCTCGTATGCCTTCAAATTAGAGATGTAGACATATTCCCTTTCAGGTGATAGAAGGAGTAGACCCCTTTTTTTTAGAATGCAATGATGATAGAATAACACTATAGGTATCATCTGGTCGATAAGTGGTGGACTTGGTTCTCGAATTGATTTTTGGCGCCAATTTTAGATTTTTCATCATAGGATTTTTTTTCTTTTTCTTTCCGTCAAACTTATTTTTATTATTAATTTATATGTACAAAGGAAAAGTTTTCATATTTTATCGAAGGTTTTAGAACCAAGTCATTGCCACACGGAAGTTTGATTTGTAGAGGAACCCTTTGAATGAAGAAGTACTTGACTGAAATGATGGACATGAAACCCTAGGACTAAGTATTGTGTAGAGAGTACGAAGAAGCCTTGGATACATAAGACCTCGGTTCACCCTTTTTGCCCCTCTAGGTGATAATGTTGATGATATTGATGATGACGACGACGATGATGATAAGTAGATGGTGATGTTGTTGTTGATGTTGTTGATGTTGATGATGATGATGATGATGACGATGATGATGATGATGATGATGATTGATGATGATGATGATGATGATGATGATGATGATGATGATGATGATGATGATGATGATGATGATGATGATGATGATGATGATGATGATGATGATGATGATGATGATGATGATGATGATGATGATGATGATGATGATGATGATGATGATGATGATGATGATGATGATGATGATGATGATGATGATGATGATGATGATGATGATGATGATGATGATGATGATGATGATGATGATGATGATGATGATGATGATGATGATGATGATGATGAGGAGGAGGAGGAGGAGGAGGACCATGATCAAAAAATGGCAAAACTATGATGCCATTGCGGGTAGCCCTAATTGATACAATCTGGTTAACATAATCTAAGGTCTTGCTGTAACTTTTCTAGCCCAACATCTAAGATAATCAGATTAATGGATGCATGATACATGGAGACGTATGGCTTCACCTTAAGAGTACACCATAAGTGTGACATGACTAGTATGATACGAGCCCCTACATTAAGTATACTAGAAATGTATAACTTGTTTAAGTTTATAACTCAGTTTACCATACCAAAAGTGGATGGATTTCGAGGACGAAATCCCTTTTAAGGGGTGGAGTGTTGTAACATACTCAAATCTAGACACATAGTTGTAGCCTCCCTTTTTCTAGGCCCTAATCTATTATATTTACAATGAATACCTGATCTACCTAGTTCGCAATGCATTAGAAATAATCAGAGCCATTCTTTATCATAAATTCATTAATACCCTTTATATATGATAAAATAACCATAATACACTCAATAACAAGACTTAAGGAACAAATACACCAAATATCATGCTTGACTCTAATTTGACACCCTAACATATTCTTAGGAGTATAAGATGAAATGAATCAAATTAATGTGTAATAAGTATTAAATTAGTGAGTACATTAAATGTATGTATGATATACAAATAATGAAATCTACCATTAAACATCTTCAAAATGTAAAATTGATGGCACCATTGGATTTCTCACATGTTAATTGATCTACTTATCAATTTTGGTATTAACCGAACATCAATTGCACAACCATTTACTAATTTGAATTCTTAACTTAGTATACACCCTTGTATTCATGCAATTTACATTCCATGTCACTGGTTCTCTTTGTCCGAGAGACCCACTCCCTCCTCTTATGCGATCAATGCATTCTCTGTGGATCGCAGGCGGCCGGTAGGGCCATTTCTCCTTCTCCTCCCTTTCCCTTATTCTTCTCTCCTACTTCCTCCCCACCTCTCTACTATCCCTCTTCCTCTCTTCCCTTCCTCTCTCTTCCAGTAGCACACAGAACCCTAGCACCCTATCTTCAATTTCACCTAGCCCTTGACAGAAACGCAACTCCAGGATGAACCAGAATTGCCTGACGGTGCCGCTACCTTCTCTTCTTCTTCCTTCTACTTCCTGCTAATCTACCATCCTTCATCCGCCCAGCCTCCTTGCTGAGAGGACGCCGCCAGCAGTCGCTAGGGATAGAGGATATGGAGGAACCACAGTGGTGGTGTTGCCTTCCTCTTCGCCATCACCCTACACCCAGACTCTACCTCTGCTTGCGCCCGACTCTACCAGCCTCAACCTCACGCCCATACGTGGCCAACGCCGACTCCAGGGCCCACAACAGCCTCTTGCACCTGTCTGCACTGTCGCCAGCCGTTTCAGTGGCATCTGCTGCGTCATCGTCCCTCACCAGTAGCAGACCGCCTTGCCAGCAATCTTCAGCCGACGACAACCAGAGGAACCCATCATCCATGCCCTTCAACCTTCATCGACTCAATAGTATCCCCACATGGCTGTCTACCTTGGCAACACCCTCTCTCCATAGATATGCTACTACCATCCTCTCCGATGGACCTACAACACCATGGATGCCACACGGAACCCCGGCCCTACAGCTTCGACGATCGACAAGTAGTCTTTGCGGTCGGTGACATAGGAAACCACCAAAGGAGAAGTAGCATGGATCTGAAGCATGTTACGGCATCAAGCTCTGACCACATGAGATCGGTCTTCCATCGCCACTGACACCCTGCTCTTCCTTTCTCACCATCTCCATACGCCGATTTACCCTTGTCTCCTTTCTTCACCCCTCAGCCCCACCATCAGTCTGACCTCTCCATCACAAACCCGCAACAGCAGGTAACTGACCACTCACATCGCCCAGAACTCCCTACCAATCTCTCCCCTACCTACTCATCGACAGCCTTCAACTATCTGTGATGCCACCAACGAGTCATACTCCTCGCATCACAGATCTAGCAGATGGATTCTTCAACCATCCCTTCACGATCACAGGAGATCGAGAGAAAGGAGATCCTTGCCCACACCCCTGCTTTATCTATACAAGTACCCTGACACTACATGCCTCAGTACAAGGGAACTCAAGGGTGTTTGTTGCCTCGTGTCATACTATGTGAAACATAGTTCATCTCTCATTTACCTCCAGTGTGAGGTGGCCTAAGCTGACCTCAGTCCCTAATCAGTCACCAAAGGTCCACCAGCATCCATAAGAAATGATGAGGAAGTCAAATACTACTCTACATATCATGAGTCTTCATCAAAGATTCGGTAAGCATCCTCTTTAGTTTTCATTACGACTCTAGCAAGACAATTGAAGATACTAGTCCAGATAACATCTATTGCATTAGAGAATAGCAGCAATAATAATCAGAATGTCTCAGTCACATGGTTTATATATGTAACCGTACCATTTCTTATTAATTGTATATATGTGTATGCAGTAGGGTAATTAGTCTGGTATGAAACAAGTTAGCAATCCTACTAGTTTATTATAAATGACGTACATAATTAGTTATCAATGCAATATGTAATGTTATATATGATAATACAGTGAAACCTACCACAGATATGTAATTAACTGCTCACCTTTTTCAACCCATATTACATGTATCATTAGTTGATTCCTAATGAGAAACTATTACTACCAAAGACGTTAGGGACACCCTAGATATAAATATCGAGTATATTTTTGATAAAATACATCGTAATTAATGAGTCACTTAAATCCATGCATATTCATAATTTGTTTAAACAAAAATTATAAGGGAAGGCTATACCTAAAGGATTATGATGTGGATATGCATGTAATCCTAGTTGACTATACTTGAACTATATGCTACATATAGTGAAAGAGGAAGATTTCAAGACCTAAATTTACAAAATATGTATTATTATCCGCACATATATGTAACCTAGACATCATAGGGTTATGTATCTCAAGATGGGTATAAGAACTAAGACGTATATGTAATGAACCTTATGACTACTTTATAGGATTAAGAGCTATGATATATCATATCATGATCCATACTAATATAAGAACAATATGAAAATCTTTAATAGGAAAATATGCATATACCAATTTTGGTTTGACTAACATATCATATGTTCTTAGGATGAGTATTTGACTTTGGGGACCAAGCATAATTGTCGAGTTAACCATCAGTCTGTAAGACAAGATATGTACATCCTCTATTTTATTTTTGGGCATTATTTGACTAAAACCTACTTTCTTTCAATGAGGCATCTTTTGAACTATTATTCCTTATGAAATCTAAATTATTGAACATTTACATTTCCTGATGTTGACTCATTATATCATTTTCATTTTTGGACTACCTTGTTTATAAGGGTACTTGTACCCCACTTGCTATGAATGTCTTTTTATGAAAATTGACTGAAATGCTAGTCTTGCCTCTCTATTTTATGCATGCTACATGTTTGACTAGAATATCTAGAATAGTGGTACTTATGTACAACCATACTTATATAGGGTGTGCGTTTCCGCCCGGGGTGTGTGTTTCCACCCTTATTTATTTTAGGCCATGATCCTATGGTGTTATGGCCATGTTTTAGGTATATTTAATCTACATTGTTATGCATGCAAATATTTATTGCTTCAATTGAGATTTGGTTAAATTATATGGCAAGACATTTTCATCTGATGCTTGTATTCTAAATCTTTATATGCCTCATTTCTTTTGTTATATTCTTTTTGAACTTACCTAATTGCAACTAGCCCCCTTCTCTGTGGGAACATATCTTTTTGCACTTATAACCCTATATAATGCCCAAAGTATTTATTATATGTACATACTCATCTTTTTGCTGATCTCTATGTTGTCTCCTATGTTATGGGTGATGTTCACTTCCACCCAAATTTAGGTACATTAGAAGACAAGATGCTAAAGTATTGAATATATGGACTTGGACATTGAGGATAGCTTGGGATAGTTGGCTTTCCCTCTACAACCAGCCTTATGTGTTTGTAGGTGTTTACCTTTTATTTTATTTTTCGTTCCACCTTATATGCTGAGGAATTATTGTACAATGAAAATTTTGTAACTGTGTAATAGTTTTGTTTCTGCTGCTTATTCATTATCATGCTCTATAACATGCACCATTTAAGAAATGAATGAAATTCCTCCTTTCCTTCTTACCTTTTGGTATGTTTGAGATTGGATGGACTTATTCTTCAATTCAGTGAAGAGTGGAACCCCTATCGGGTCCCACTCTTTACACAAACCCACCTTGAGAGTGGCACATGGAAACCATGAATGGTAGTCAGAGTCATCTCTCATAGTGATGGTGGTGATTTTCATTCTTAGATCGAAAGTCGCTACACCCATACATTTCATTTGGTGTGCTTCAACATCATCCACTGTGACCCTGAATAAGGGTTACCATAAAGGTGATGCTCGGGTGCACTATGACTTGTGGGGATGATTGTGAGTGATGTAGATGGGATTTGTCCCTCATACATGAGTATGATATCCTAGCCACTTGATGAAGGACACTGAGAAATGTATGACCATGTTGATGTGAGTCAATATGTGATATTGAGCTTACACATATCTCATACAGTCTGCTCTAATTAAAGGAACATGGATTGAATGTTGAAGAGGATGAAGAATTCATGTCTCGAGTTCAATCTGGATATCAGAGACAAAGGGATTATACAATCATTGTAACACCAGTCACAGATGATAGGTTAAGTTGTTCTCCAACTTCTCTAATTACTTGGGTAGCAATGAAGTATTACTAGATACCAATCATTGCTTGTGAAATCATAATTATATCATTGCCAACGTAATATGGAGCCTACCGAGTCACACACATAGGATGTGAATGGAACATGAGTATGACTATGGATATAATTGGAAATGTTCTGAATCAAACTGATTACTAAAATGTTTAGATAATATGATATAATAATATTGGAATATAATCTAAGTTAATTTGTTAACATGTTTAATTCAATTAATTCAATTCCATTATTAAGTCTGTTGGATAATCTAGAGCGATTAACTAGATATGGATGACAAAAAATTAGTTAATCAATTAACATCATTAATTGTATTAATTAATTAATTCCTTAATATTCTTTTAATAGTCCATGAGTGGCTTGTTTTAAACAAAGTCGCATCCTTTTGTTTTCCCAAGGGTTATGAAAACTCTACTTCTATTTATAGGGAGATGGTTGTCGTATTTTGATACACACTTGGATACACGCTTGTATACGTTAACCCTAGCGGTTATTGTCCCCAAGCGAGAGAGAGAAGGAGAGCAATCGAAGCTAGCACATCATCAAGCAGAAGGTTGCTCCTTGCCGTCGGCTTGAGAACCATGACATGAAGTTTCAGCTCATCCACATGGATGAAGTAGAGACGTAGACGTTGAGTTGTCTGCATTTGGAGGATGGCTGAGAACCATTTGTGCATGCTAGGGGCGATGCACATCACCACGCCAAGGGATGTCGCCGAACTTGCTCAACGACGACATACATCCCTGCACCCTCTTTTCGAATATGTTGTTGTTGACATGATTTTCTCTTAGGGTATGTGGAGAATTTTTTTAATTACTTACGTTGCACATGCCTCCACAAAATCCAAAAGTGGTATCAGAGCCTTGTCGATCTATGACATATTTAGATTTAATTCGATATGATCAGAATTTTTGTACACCATTTTTTGTGGTTGCATGAGATGCAAACTTAAACTATTAATTTGAATATCTAAACCTAATTCCACATACATCATAGACCTATTGTCTTTGACCTGTTGAACAAGGTCGACTGTGAAAAATATGATTTTTCTTAGTGCACAAAAGTAAAATTTTGCATGGACCTTATGCACAGGGGCGTTGCACCTGTGTACCCCACCTTGTCTGTGTGGGAGTCTAAAATTGTTTAATGGGAATGCCCCACATTAAAAGGAATGCAATCTTCATGTATATATATATGTGTGTATATATAGATATACCTATAAAATCATACATGTCACCACTGAAAATGTTTTATGTGATGATTACATGCATAGTTATGGCCTAGGAGACCCTTTTGTGAATGTTATGGTTGGATGTACATGGTTGTGTTTGGATCTTTTTGTATAAGTATTCGGATTGCATTTCGAGCATCATATTTTATCTCCAAGTGTAATTAATTATATTTCCTCTAAACTCCCCTCGAATGTAACTCAAGGTTCTTCTTTTTCACATAATGTAATAGAGATAGGAATAGATTTATTTTGGAAGACTTGCAGTGAAGAGGTGACTTGACGATCCAACTCCAAGGAGCATACATGTAGAGGAAAACTGAAGATCCAACACCAAGGGGCGTCCATGAAGTTGTTCATCTTGAAGTTGATCAAATGTAGGTTCATATGATATTCACAGGTTGTCATTGCATGAGATGCAAAAGACCATAGGTGGATAGTAATCCTTTGTGGCTCCAAAGGATTCCACTAGTATGGCCATAGCCATGGTGGATTGCATGTCTGTGGATTGTGATACAATATGTATATTGATACATATTATAAGTATGTGGTGTCTTAATATGTATATGTATATGTATATATATATAATCCCTCGAATAAAATATTAAGACGTAGATGCTTTCCATAAGCAACACATATGAAAAGCTTGATCAACTCACTGTAGGTTATACCAAAGTGTGGTGCGTCGTCCATCTCATGGAAGTGTGATGGTAGATCTGTAGATCTGCCAAAGCATGATGCATATTCTATCATGTTGGCTTTTGTGTCAGGCTTAACTAGGTGACCTTAATGAGATTAAGTACTGACAAGCATAGAGACGGAACATGACATAGAGTTGTGCATACCATCTATCCAAGAATTTCATATGATGCAATTGGCAACTGTTGCCTACCTAAATAGTCATGTTGTGGGTGATCAACCAAAGCTGACTCATGATGTGATGAAATGTGGATCTTGGCTTACTAGAAGGTTGTATGATGCAATCTTCTGAATTGATAAGTGAGGGTTTTCAAATTGAACAAAATAGTGGGAGTGATAATTAATTAAATGCCTAATTAAATACTATTAAATCTTATTTTAATTAAATCAAATCAAAAGTGTTTTGACAAATTGAAAATTTCTTTTGTAGAATCAAATGACGATGAATAACACGTTTTCCTTATGATCGATCCTTGAGAAGGACAATTTGATTGGGAATAATTTCAATGATTGGTTAAGGATTTTGAGAATTATTCTCACATAGGAGCACAAGCTCTATGTCCTAGAAATATCGAAGCCATATGAACCTACTCCCAATGTGCCTAAGGTTGACAGAGATGCTTACAAGAAGCACTCTGAAGATGTCGTGGATGTCAAGTGTCTGATGTTGTGCTCGATGAACTATGAGTTTCAGAGACAAAATGAAAATAGGGATGTGATTGAGATGGTAACACATCTTAAGAACATGTACCAAGATCATTCGAGACATGCGAGATATGATGTCTACAAGACGATGTTCAAATGCAACATGGCAGTGGAGATCTAGTAGGTCCCCATGTGCTCAAGCATATTGGGTATGTCAAAAACCTTTCTAGATTGGGATTTCCTTTGGGTCAAGAGTTGGACACAGTTGTGATTCTGTAGTCCCTTCCAGAGTCATGCAACTAGTTTGTGATGAACTACAAGATGAACAATTTTGACAAGCCATTGTCAAAGTTGCTTATAGCATGTTGAGAATAGATGAAGTGCAGATGAAGAAAGACAAGCCCAACTCTATGATGATGATCAGCAAAAAAGGGAAGTCAAATGGCAAAGGCAAAGCTAAGAAGAGTTCTAAAGATGGCTAGAAACCCAAGTTTTCTGCACTCAAAGCAAAGGGAGGGGTGAATAAGGGAGGTAATTGTCACAACTATCACCAGCCTGGACATTGGAAAAGGAATTGCCCTCTCTACCTAGAGGATCTGGGGAAGAAGGAGGGGATAGAGATATCCACTTCTGGTATATACATTATTGAGATAAATGTATCTACTTCTTCATCTTGGATATTAGATACTTGATGTGGATCTCACATATGCTCGAATATGCATGATCTAAAAAGAAGTAAGTCTTTGCAAAGGGGCAAGATCGAGCTGCACGTTGCAAATAAAGCAAGAGTTGCAACCACTACATTTGGAACCTATAATTTATCTCTACCGCAAAAGCTTGTAATAGATTAAAGAACTGCTATTTTTACATACAATAAATGGAAACATTATTTATTATCTTGTATGGATAAGGATGGATATGAATTTCAAATCAAGAATGGTCAATGTTCTATTTCAAAAGATGAGATCTTTTAAGGTAGCACCTTGATTTTTTATAGTCTTTATTTATTAGATATTGAGACAAATGTTTATAACGTAAATACCAAAAGGTTAAAACTCGATAACTCAAACAAAATGTATCTTTGGCATTTTCGCCTAGGGCACATCAATGAAAAACACATATCTAGACTCCATACAGATGGTTATCTAGAATCTTTTGATTTCAAATCAATAGAGACATGTGAATCTTGTTTGTTGGGCAAGATGACCAAAAATCCCTTCAGTGGAAGCAGTAGGAGGGCTAGTGATCTATTAGGACTCATACATACCGATGTATGTGGCCCTTTTAGAACAAATACTAGAGGTGGTTATCAATACTTCATTACCTTTACTGATGACTTCAATAGGTATGGTTATGTTTACTTGACGAAACATAAGTCAGAAACTCTTGAAAAGTTCAAGGAATAAATGAATGAAATATAGAACCAACTTGGTAAAAGTATTACGACACTACATTCTGCATGTGGAGAATACTTAAGCTAAGAGTTTGAGGACCTTCTATGGGCCTGTGGTATCATATCACAATGGACTCCACCTGTAACGCCATAGCACAATGGTGTATCAGAAAGAAGGAATCACACATTGCTAGATATGATGTGATCAATGATGAGTGTTTTCGATCTTCCAACTTTATCTTGGGGTTATGATCTAGAAATTGTAACATTAACACTTAATCGCGTACCTTCTAAATTGGTTCAAAAGACACCATATGAGATATAGACTGGGAAGCATCCCAAAATATCCTTTATGAAGATATGGGAATGTAAAGCTTATGTCAAGAAAATATTTCCTAAAAAGCTTGGCCCTAGATCAGATAAATGTTATTTGGTTGGTTATCCCATAGAAACTAAGGGGTACTACTTATACAACCCAACTGACAACAAAGTATGTATTGTCAGGGATACTACATTCCTAGGAAAGGAATTCATTTCCAAAGGAATTAGTGGGAGGAAAGTAGAACTCAAAGAGATTCAAAACCAACAAGAAAACATTGAACCTATAGAGGTACAAGAGGAACACAAAGAGTCACAAACTATTGTGGAATATCAAATTCCTCATGACACATGAACCTCGCAGATCTAGAAGGACATGCCTTGAGCCAGATAGATTTTATTATCTACTGATAATGAGTCAGTCATTGATGATGAGCCAACTACCTACCTAGAAGTTTTTAAGGGACCATAGTCCAATAAATGGCTTGAGGCCATGAGATCTGAGATGGAATTCATGTGCACTAATAAGGTATGGACGTTGGTGGATCCACCTGAAGGGGTAAACCCATATGGTGCAAATGGGTCTTCAAGAAGAAAACTGACATGGATGGTAATGTATAGACTTACAAAGGTTGATTGGGCAAAGGGTTTCAAACAAGTTCAAGGTGTTGACTATGACAAAACCTTTTCTCCAATTGTCATGGTTAACTCCATCAGGATCATGCTTGCCATTGCAGCTTATCATGACTATGAGATTTGGCAGATGGATGTTAAAACCACATTCCTTAAAGGGAATCTTCTTGAGGATGTGTAATGATACAACTTGAGGGTTTTATAAATCCAAAGGATCTAAATAAAGTCAATAAAATACATAGGTCAATCTATGTATTGAAGCAAGCATATCAGAGCTGGAATCTTTGATTTGATGAAACAGTCAAAGAGTTTGGATTTAGTCAAAATGAAGATGAACCATGTGTTTACAAGAAGGTCAGTAGGAGCATGATTGTATTCCTCATATTGTATTTGGATGACATACTATTGATGGGGAATGACATCCCCACTTTAGAGATGGCAAAATCCGGGCTAGGAAATACATTCTCTATGAAAGACTTAAGAGAAGCATCCTATATTCTAGGAATCAAGATCTATGGAGATAGATGTAGAAGGCTTCTTGGACTAAGTCAGAGCACATACATTGATAAAGTGTTGAAGAGGTCCAGCATGGAGAACTCAAAGAGAGGCAACCTGCCCATGTCTCATAGTGTTGCCATCTCTAGAGCTCAATGTCCCAATTCTTGTGAAGAAAGGGAGCGTACGAATAAGATTCTATATGATTCTACAACTAGATCTATCATGTACATAATGGTATGTAATCATCCAAATGTCTCGTATGCTTTGATAATGATGACCAGATATCAGTCAGATGTCGATGAAAGTCACCAGACTGCTGTGAAGAACATCCTTAAGTACTTGAGAAGAACTAAGGATCAGTTCCTTGTCTATAATGGAGAGGAAGAGTTGGTGGTAAAGGGTTACATCGATGCAAGCTTCCAAATTGACAAAGATGATTATAGATCGCAATATGTATTTGTACTTTGCCTCAATAATGGAGCTATGAGCTGGAATAGTTCCAAGCAAGAGACAGTTGCAAATTCTACAACGGAGGTTGAGTATATAGCTACATCCAATGCAACAAAGGAATCTGTTTCGATCAAGAAGTTCATGTCAGAACTTGGGGTGGTTCCAAGCATCAGTGAGGCAATGGAGTTATATTGTGACAATAATGGAGCTATTGTACAAGCTAAGGAACCTAGATCATATCAACGTTCCAAGCATATATAAAGGCATCTTCATCTCATATGAGAAGTCGTACATCAAGGAGATGTGAAGATTTGTAAAGTACCAACCGAGAGAAATGTGGTTGACCCCTTGATAAAAGCACTTTCACTACAGAAGCATGAAGGTCATGTTAGGTCACTCAGGATTAAGTTCATGAGTGACTGGCTCTAAGTGCAAGTGGGAATCTTTTGGTATATATTCCTAGAGAGTCAATCATATGATGATTGTAATGGCATATCATGTAAATGATTTGATTTATAATAAAGGCAATCTTCCAATTTATTATGTTATTCATTTATGAGATAATGATGTAACATAATAAATGTCTAAAGAATGATATTACTCAATGATGTATGTCTTCGGGTTGAGGACTTGAAAGACGAGATCATACAAATATCAAGAGTATATGCATTCTTGTTATGTCCCTAGTTGGATGTTATTGTGGAAGGCTAATAAACAACAATAATACTTAAGACTAGAGTATGTGTTAATTGATGACAAAATTGTTGGGTTTTAGGGGAGACAGAGAAGGCAGCGGAAACAACAAAATTTCTTCTCCCAAACCCAGAACAAAGGAAACGCGTCAACATCTATACATTAGGAAGGATGGTTTGTAGAGGTGTACCTTATCCCGAGGCTTTCTCGACGACATTACCTCGCGGATTACGCGGTCTTCACCTCCGATCTTGGACGGCGTCTATGTAGCTCCTGGTCGCACCGGGACTGGCACCTCCTAGCCTCACCGGGACTGTCAGGATTGACAGCTGTCCTCTGAGTGGCAGAAGTCTCCCGCCTTTGTAGTAGTCCACACGGACCACCTGGAACTCCGATCTCCTTGTCCCACAAGGAATCGGAAGGAGTCATACCCTCATGTTGGCATACTAGTCACCGACACACTCTCTTGCTACCAGTCACTTTCTGTAGTTGTCTTTCCCTTATTGTGCCTCCCTTATCGGGTAACTCTTGCTCGGGCTCTCTCTCGGTTACCAAAACCAAAGAAAATGACAACTTTGTAGAGCAACTGGTGCACTGAGTTGTTCACCAGAGAAGCCCCCAATACCCCTATATATATAGGAGGGTCATGGGATAGGGTTCTCTATCTCGGTCAATGCGGGATTAAAGAAGGAGTAGAAGGGTTCTAGATTTTCCACAAAACAACCAACTTGCGCCAGTTGAACTGATCGTTTCAACCCTAAAATGATCATTTGGGGAGTTGAGCCGATCGGTTCAACCTCAACCGATCGGTTGGGACCCCTGAGTCGATCGGTTCACTTCTGAGTCGATTGGTTCGTGGTCCTTATCCAACTCAAAATAAATTTGTTTCTGATCAATCAAATATTAATCCTTGTCCAAATCAAATTTGTACAAGTGAAACAAATTGTATTTTCAAAATAGTCTTCTGACTTTCCAAACGATCTCGGTTGGACCAGTTGAGCCGACCGGTTCAACTCTTGAACCGGTCGGTTCAACCTATCTTGAGCTGATCGGTCCATCACATGAGCCGATCAGTTCACCAACCTGAGCCGATCGGTTCAACTCTTGAGTAGATCGGTTGGAGCAGCAGACTGTGCAAATCAGTCAATTGCAGTTTCAATCAATCTGATACTCTAATCAATCGATCCAACACCTTGAATACTATGATATTGAGCTATCAATCGATTGAGTGTTTAATTAAACTATGAAACTTCTTTAGTAATCAATCTAAACATCATTTGTGGATAAACTCCTCTTCCAGGTTAAATCCTATGTGTGTGACCCTGTAGGTCCATTTCACATTGGCAGTGAAAGTCCATAACACTTATGAATTCACAAGCAAAGAGTGGTGCCTAGTCGCACATCAGTGCTACCCAAGTGAAATAGAAAGTTGGAGAACAACTTTCAATCCTACAATCTGTGAATGGTGTTACAGCGAATGTATAATTCCTTTGTCATTGATATCTCGAATGAACTCAAGGCATGGAACAGTCATCCTGTCAACGTTCATTCACTTTCTTGATCTCAGAGTAGATTGGAGGAGATATGTATGACATCAATATCACATACTGATTCACACATGTGTGTGCACGCCTATCTCAATCCTACTCATCAAGTGGCCATGGATATCAAACTCCCTCAGGAGGGACAAATCCCATATCTATCACTCACCCCTTAAAATCCCCATGTGTCAAAGCCACCCAATCATCACCTTTATAACAACCCATGTTTCAGGACTGCGTTTGATGACATCAAAGTGTACCCAATCACATGTGTTGAGTGTAGTGATTTCAGGTCAAAGAATCACACTCACCACCATCACTGTGAGAACTGACTATGACTACCATGTCATGGTTCCATATGTCAAACTCACAGTGGGTCTGTCCGATAAACTTATTCTATAACAAGTACCTATGTGTTTGGTTTGATATCTCCATATCATGACTAATGAGATTCTGTCATCAACCAACACCACAATCTAGTCTTGTGTGTCATTGTTGTCTATCTACCTTCCACAATGACATCCGACTAGGGACATAATAAGAATGTACAAACTCTTAGCATCCATATGATCTCATCGTTCAGGTCCTCAACCTTAAAGCATACGTCATTGAGTACTGTCATTCTCTAGACATTCAATATGTCTATCACTATCTCATATGACTGAACCATAAAGAATTGGAAGTTTGCCTTTGATTTTTATCAAATCAATATTAATGTATCCCACCAATCATCCCATGATTTGCTCTCAGGGCATACATACCAACAAAAATCTCATTAGTCATGATATGTGGTATCAAACCAAGCACATAGATACTTGTTAGAGAATAGTGTATCAGACATACCCACCTTGACAGTGACACATGGAAACCATGAATGGTAGTCAGAGTCACTCTCATAGTGATGGTGGTGATTGTGATTCTTAGAGTAAAGTCACAAAACTCATTACATGTCATTCGGTGTACTTTGAAATCATCCACCATGATCCTAAATAAGGGTTGCCATGTAACATACTCGGATCTAGTTTCATAACCTAGACCCACCTCTTTTCTAGGATATTTTCTAATGTGCTAGTATCTAGTAGATTCCCCCACAAAAATTTAAATGTATTAGGATGAAATACTTAAATAAATTCACTACTAGGGTTTGAGGTGAAAATTTACCAAATTTTGAGTCTTGACATTAATTTGACACTATTAAACCATACTAAGTGTAGTTGATGAAAACAAAATATAAAATGATGTATAAATAAATTAAGAAAGACATTAAATGTATAATTGATTAATTAACACATAGGCAAGAGATAAAATACTAAACATTTTTAAAAGGAGAATCTGACTCTAAAATGGGATTCCTCATGTCTTATTTAACCTACCTACAAAATTTCATGCCAATCAAACTTAATTTACTCCTCCAATACAATTTAATGGATATATATTCTACATATTCTAAGTTTGATTACCAAATTAATTATTACATTTATTGCCACCCGTTACTTCTCCCCCAAAACTCAGTCATGCAGCTTAGTCCTCTGTGACTCCTTCCTCTTCACAATGGATACCGCAGACAATGGATCTGTCTTCTCTCTTCTCTTCCTCAACCCGCGACCCCTCTCTGTAACCAAAGGCAATGTTCCATCCTCTCATTCTTCTCCTTGTCCCTCTGTGTGCCACTACCCATGGAGATGGCAGTTCGCATCCTCCATACCAAGAGAACTGTCGCGCACCCTAGCCATTCTACAGTCGGGCAGACCAGTTGCGACCACCGCTACCTCTGCTAGGAAATACCACAAACAAGCACCGCTCTTTATCACCTAGCCTCCTCAACCACCTTATCATCCCTCTTCCTGGTGCCCTACAACCTAGGTAGAAGACCTGCAAATCTAGCAACCATCCTCTACACATTGTCTTCATCATGTTGCTGCAATCCATCCATTGCCCAGGTCTTTCCAGTTGCCTCACAGATGACACCGAGCTCGTTAGTGTGCCTCACTTTCTCTGCCCTTTCCCCTCCAATTCTAGTCACTGCCGCCTACCTAGCATCTTGGAAGCCTACGTCCGTCGGCGACCACCTGCTCTACCCAGCGGAGACTAGAAATACTCCTTGAACTCGCCAGTGCCTCCACTTCAGTTGCTAAATCCTCGGTCTCTTCTCAGCCTCCTCTCTCTTCCTCTTCTTCTACCTCGGGTCTTTCCTCCACTAACCCTGATACCCTCCATCTCTATTACCGTGCACCTACCAGGCTACCACCAATTTGCAGGCATCGTCGTCTGCACTCGTAGCCACCAGATGACCGTCGATGGTGCTAGCTGCTACCTCTACCTATAGGGCCATCGATTATGACCACCACCTCTGGTGGTCATCGCCAAACCTGCAACCAAAACACCAGTCCTGCAAACCTCACCACCACCATGTTGTTCGACATCATCTTCTTCCCTTAGGCTTACACATGCACACCACCATTAACTCGATGGCCTACTGCAACTAATTCTCTCCATACCCAGAAGATATCCTCCATGGTCATAGGAGTTGGATCTAAGTCGCACAAGCCTCTCTTTCTTTGTGCCAGCCAGCCGGGTGTTGTGACCTACTCAACAGCCCTAGTAGCCATGAGCACCTAATGCTGTGGTGGCTCAGCTAGCCATCAGGAGAGACATGGTTCTACTATATCCCCTTCTCTCCATCGCCTGGATCCTTGAAAGCCTTGGCCTTCATAGATACCTTCAAAACTTCAATCTACACTTATATCTGAAGACATGATGGGCTTCATCACTATCCTCAAGGACCGCCACTACAGTTATACCTACGCACTGAAGCATCTACTTCTGACATCCTCAGTCAGCGCACGAGGTTCTCTCAGGTTGAATACAACCCCAGCCTACAAGCAGGCCGACAATGACCATATTTATGTCATCGTCTAAAGGTTTGTATTCCTTCTCTATCTCATTTTTTGGCAGAACTAACTAACGTCCATCATATAATAACCTAAATACTATTGATACAAAACTTAATTATACTAGTCAATCATATTAGTCGATCATTTGTAAGTGTATTAGTAGGTAAAAGTACTCTAATTCAGTAGGCTCTTCATATCATGTATACAAATTGTATCATAGTAGTATATAAGTATACTAACATGTTAACATAGTAAGAAAGTAACGTGTCTACTATATACACACATAGGTGAAATACTAAGATACATTATCATATTATGAATGATAATGATACTTATGGTATAGAGAGTATGGTGATGATCTAACCAAGATGACCTATTGAGTTAAGTGTATGTCACACGAGTATTAGCATTTGCATATGAATCAATGGTTAAGTACACAGATTTAGTATATTCAATAGTCCAATAAATAGTACTTTGTATAATTTACAATGAGAATAACATTAGAACATATAATCTATAGATGATACAAATATGTAACCTACACATACTTAGACTTATGTGCCTAGGAATGGATATTAGAATTAAAATAGATATCAAGTGGATCATGTGCCCACATAGTAAAATTAAAAGCCCTATTATGCCAATAGGTATTCATAATAGGATAAGATCTATATATACAACTAAACTAGGAATGTAAACATATGTTCCCTTGGTTTGACTAACACACTTAATGTGTTCCTAGGACAGATATTTGTTTGGGTGGATCAAAGTATATCAATTGAGTTAATCACTTGACAAAGATCAGGTATGTACATCCTCTATTTTATTTTGGGCATTATTTTATTGAACCTACATCTATTTAAAGAGGCATCATTTGAACTATCAATTTTATTTGCAATTCAATTATTGAACATTCATACATCCTACCTTTGATTCATATAAATTATTGTGGTTTGTGAAATATTCTTTTATAATGGGTCTCTGGACCCCTCCGGTTATGATTATAATTTTATGTGAAATTCACTAAAATGTTAGTCTTGCCACTCTATTTATGCATGCTACGTGTTTGACTAGAATATCCAGAATAGTGGTACTTATGTACAACCATACTTATAAAGGGTGTGCATATTCCTCCTGGGGTGTGCGTTTCAACCCTTGTTCCTTTTAGGCCATGATCTTATGGTGTTATGGCCCTGTTTTAGGTATATTTAGTCTACATTGTTATGCATGCAAATGTTTAATGTTTCAATTGATATTTGGTTAAATGATATGGCAAGACATTTTCATCTGATGCTTGTATTCTGAATTTTAATATGCCTCATTTCTTTTGTTATATTCCTTTTGAACTTACCTAATTGCAAATAGCCCCCTTCTTGTGGGAACATCTCCTTTTTACACTTATAACCCTATTTAATGACCAAAGTGTTTATTATATGTACATACTCAACACTTTTCTGACCTCTTTGTTGTTTCCTATGTTCTGGGTGATGTTCCCTTCCACCCAGGTTTAGGTACATTAGAAGAAAAATATGCTAAAAGATTGTATACATGAACTTGGACTTTGAGGATATCTTAGGATAGTTGGTTTGCCCTCTGCAACCGGCCTTATGTGTCCTTTGGTGTATACCTTTTATTTTATTTTTCATTCCACCTTAGATGGTTAGGAACAATTGTATAACAAAATTTTTGTAACTTTGTAATAGTTTTGTTTCCACTGCTTATTCATTATCATGCTCTGTAATATGTACCATTTAAGAAACGAATGAAATTTCTCCTTTCCTTCTTACCTTTTGGTATGTTTGGGATTGGATGGACTTATTCTTCAATTCAGTGAAGAGTGGATCCCCTATTGGGGTTCACTCTTTACAAAATGGTATTAGAGCCAAAAGTAGTCGGTAACTTTACTAGTTCAAGTTATCCTAGGTTGACCCTTAATTGGGTATTTAGGTGACCCTTTCCATGTAGTAGATGTACCTAATATTAAGTAGTAGAATACCAAATAGGGTGGCAATCCCGATCTAATTTGGTGATTTCTACTCCCCAAACCACTATGTGGCTGAGACTTAGTTTTTGCGGAGTTAACCCTTCACCCTTTATGGATAATAAAATTTCCCTACATAGGAATTGACTTTTCTAGAAATTAATTAACATCTCTTGACTTTTATGAGGCTATCTAGAATAATATGAAGTGTAGGTTGACTTGAACACGCATACTTATGCTCAACCCTAGATCTCATGTTCAACCCTTTTGGTTCTTCTAGCGTGCTTCATATACATCGTTGTTGAGGGTTGGGCATGCATGGATAAAAAACATAGGCCTAGACATGATTTTAGAGTTATAATGATTCCCTTAATGATAAGTGATAATAAGAACTAGTTCGTCTATGGTTGGGCATGCTTGCCTTCAACATGGGGTATCCCCATATAGTTATTTCCAAATTTGTCTATCGAAGGGCTAGATTCCACCTTCTTTGAGCTTGTTATGCCCCATATGTGAGAGTTTATTGAAGGAATCTATAAGTTTTAGTAATTTTTTTTAGTATTTACATCTTTCATCTCTTAAAGGGTGCTTGGTTTATCTATTGATTGAAAGGAATATGTCGATTGTATAGGGTACCTTGTCTTGTGAAGGAACTATTGATGCAAACCAGCTAGTAATGAAGAAAAAAATAGGCTAAATCTCTTCCTATAACATTGGGTAATCTCATGAATCCCTTAGGGCTTGAGTTAAGGCAGTGGAAATAATGATTAAGAGTGACATGGGTAGTGGTTAGTGTTGTGCTTATTAAGTTTGATGATGTTGACCATGTGTATCAAGAAACCCTTCTCCCGCCTATGCTTATATATTAGAGGTGGCATAACCCCTTTTATGTGTTTGACCAATTTAGACCCTTTTAGTGGGATGAAGTGATGATAGAATAATGTGTTGTTTGTGGAAGGTGGTTGACGGGTCGATTTTGGCGCCAATTTTAAGAATTTCATCATATTGTTTTCATCGTCCTTACTTTATTATTAAATTATATGTATAAAAGAAAAGCTTTCAAGATTTTATCGATGGTTTTGGAGCCAAGTCACCACCACAATGAAGTTTGTAATACTAGATAAACTATTTAGTGAAACCCTATGAGATCAGCCTTGAGACCCTAGGCCTAAGTGAGAAGTAGAGAGTAAGAAGGAGTCTTAGTTATAAATAACCTAGTTGAACCACCCATGTTGCCTATCTAGGTGGTTAGTTAAGATATATCATAATCCTTTTAGGGGTGGAGTATTGAAAGTTTTATCCCTTAGGAATGTAACTGGGATAAGGTCTATCTAAACTAATAGTGGTTGTAGTAAATAATACATGAGTAACATCCAGTATTAAGGTCATAGCTATGTAGCTACCACTTAACCAGGATAGATGTGTGTGCCTTGTAAATTTTACACCATGAGCTTTACTTACATACACAAAATATATTAAAAAAATGTATCTCTCATAATCCAAAATGGTGAACATAAGTATAGCAGTTTACAAATATATTATGGGAGTATGTCAAGCATGTAAGGGGTGGTGATACCACCATAATAGTATAGGTACATATAATGAATATAACCTTGTTGAGATAATTGTAGATTTTGGTGTAACTTCCTTAGCTCAACATCACATAAGAGATGATGAGAAAAGACTTAAGGCATAGAGTGATACAGTTTCACCTTGGAATTGGTCTATGAGTGTGAAATGAGGTAATGTACCACGATCAACTATATTGAGTAAACTAAAATCTATGATTAGGTTGGGAAGCATAACCTAGTATGCATACCTAACGATAGATAGATGGATTTCGAGGTTAAAATTCTCTTTAAGGGGTGGAGTGTTGTAACATACTCGAATCTAATTTCATAACCTAGACCCACTTCTTTTCTAGGCTATTTTCTAATGTGCTAGTATCTAGTAGATCCCCCCCCTAAAATTTAAATGTATTAGGATGAAATACTTAAATAAATTCACTACTAGGGTTTGAGGTGAAAATTCACAAATTTTTGAGTCTTGACATTACTTTGACACCATACTAACTGTAGTTGATGAAAACAAAATATAAAATGATGTATTAATAAATTAAGAAAGACATTAAATGCATAATTGATTAATTAACACACAAGCAAGAGATAAAATACTAAACATTTTTAAAAGGAGAATTTGACTCTAAAATGGGATTCATCGTGTCTTATTTAACCTACCTACAAAATTTCATGCCAATCAAACTTAATTTACTCCTCTAATACAATTTGAAGGAGACATATTCTACATATCCTAAGTTTGATTACCAAATTAATTATTACATTTATTACCACCCATTACTTCTCCCCTAAAACTCAGTCATGCGGCTTAGTCCTCCGCGACTCTTTCCTCTTCACAATGGATGCCGCGACTCCTTCCTCTTCACAATGGATGCCGCAAACAGTCCTCCGCGACTCCTTCCTCTCTGTAACCAACGACGATGTTCCCTCCTCTCCTTCTTCTCCTCATCCCTCTATGTGCCGCTACCCATGGAGATGGCAGTTTGCATCCTCCATACCTAGAGCATTGTTGTGCACCCTAGCCACCCTGTGGTTGGGCAGGCCAGTTGTGGCCAGTGCCACCTCTGCTAGGAAGTACCACAGACAAGCACCACTCTTCGTCACTCATCCTCCTCAACAACCCTGTCATCCCTCTTCCCGGCGCCCTACAACCTAGGCAGAAGACCTGCAGATCCAGCGACCATCCTCTACACATTATCTTCATCATGTTGATGCAATCCATCCAATGCCCAGGTCTTTCCAGTTGCCTCACAGACGACACCGAGCTCTTCAGTGTGCCTCACTTTCTCTACCCTTTCCCCTCCAATTCCAGTCAGTGCCGCCTACCTGGCATCTTAGAAGCCTGCGTCCATCGGCGACCACCTGCTCTACCCAGTAGAGACTAGAAATACTCCTTGAACTCACCAGTGCCTCCACTTTAGTTGCTAAATCCTTGGTCTCTTCTCAGCCTCCTCTCTCTCTCTTCCTCTTCTTCTTCCTCGGGTCTTTCCTCTACTAACCCTAACACCCTCCATCTCTCTTACCGTGCACCTACTAGGCTACCACCAATTTTAAGGCATCGCCATCCACACTCGTAGCCACCAGATGACCATCGATGGTGCTAGCTGCTACCTCTTCCTATAGGGCCATCGATTACGACCACCACCTCTGGTGGTCATCGCCAAACCTGCAATAAATACACCAGTCCTAACCTCACCACCACCATGTTGTTCGACATCATCTTCTTCCCTTAGGTTTACACCTACACACCACCGTTAACTCGATGGCCTACTACAACCAATTCTCACCATACCCATAAGATATCCTCCATGGTCATAGGAGTCGGATCTAAGCCGCACAAGCCTCTCTTTCTTTGTGCTTGCCAGTAGGGTGTTGCGACCTACTCAGCAACCCTAGTAGCCATGAGCACCTGATGCCGTGGCAGCTCGGCTAGCCATTAGGAGAGACATTGATCTACTATCTCCCCTTCTCTCCATCGCCTGGATCCTTGAAAACCTTGGCCTTCATAGATCCCTTCAATCCTTCAAGCTACACCTGTATCTAAAGACATGAAGTGATGGACTTCATCACTATTCTCAAGGACCGCCATTGCAGTTCTACCTATGCACTAAAGCATCTACTTCTGACATCCTCAGTCAGCACACGAGGTTCTCTCAGGTTGAATACAACCCTACCCTACAAGAATGCCAACAATGACCATATTTATGTCATCATCTAAAGGTTTGTATTCCTTCTCTATCTCATTTTTTGACGAAACTAACTAATGTCCATCGTACAATAACCTGAATACTATTGATACAAAACATAATTACACTAGTGAATCATATTAGTCAATCATTTGTAAGTGTATTAGTAGGTAAAAGTACTCTAATTCAGTAGGCTCTTCATATCATGTATACAAATTGTATCATAGTAGTATATAAGTATACTAACATGTTAACACAATAAGCAAGTAACTTGTCTACTATATACACACATAGGTGAAATACTAA
The DNA here is from genome assembly GCA_963693085.1 of Alisma plantago-aquatica. Classification (NCBI taxonomy): domain Eukaryota; kingdom Viridiplantae; phylum Streptophyta; class Magnoliopsida; order Alismatales; family Alismataceae; genus Alisma; species Alisma plantago-aquatica. The sequence continues at coordinate 1,472,712,826 of OY856412.1, read as the reverse complement.
GATACATTATCATATTATGAATGATAATGATACTTATGGTATAGAGAGTATGGTGATGATCTAACCAAGATGACCTATTGAGTTAAGTGTATGTCACACGAGTATTAGCATTTGCATATGAATCAATGGTTAAGTACACAGATTTAGTATATTCAATAGTCCAATAAGTAGTACTTTGCATAATTGACAATGAGAAGAACATTAGAACATATCATTTATAGATGATACAAATATGTAACCTACACATACTTAGACTCATGTGTCTAGGAATGGATATTAGAACTAAAATAGATATCAAGTGGATCATGTGCCCACATAGTGAAATTAAAAGCCCTATTATGCCAATAGGTATTCATAATAGGATAAGAGCTATATATACAACTAAACTAGGAATGTAAACATATGTTCCCTTGGTTTGACTAACACACTTAATGTGTTCCTAGGATGGATATTTGGTTTGGTGGATCAAAGTATATCAATTAAGTTAATCACTTGACAAAGATCATGTATGTACATCCTCTATTTTATTTTGGGCATTATTTGATTGAACCTACATCTATTTAATGAAGCATCTCTTGAACTGTCAATTTTATTTGCAATTCAATTATTGAACATTCATACATCCTACCTTTGATTCATATAAATTATTGTGGTTAGTAAAATATTCTTTTATAATGGGTCTCTGGACCCCTCTGGTTATGATTATCATTTTATGTAAAATTGACGAAAATGTTAGTCTTGCCACTCTATTTATGCATGCTATGTATTTGACTAGAATATCTAGAATAGTGGTACTTATGTACAACCATACTTATAAAGGGTGTGCGTATTCTGCCCGGGGTGTGCGTTTCCACCCTTGTTCCTTTTAGGCCATTATCCTATGGTGTTATGGCCCTATTTTAGGTATATTTAGTCTACATTGTTATGCATGCAAATGTTTAGTGTTTCAATTGAGATTTGGTTAAACGATATGGCAAGGCATTTTCATCTGATGCTTGTATTCTGAATTTTGATATGCCTCATTTCTTTTGTTATATTCCTTTTGACCTTACCTAATTGCAAATAGCCCCCTTCTTGTGGGAACATCTCCTTTTTGCACTTATAACCCTATTTAATGCCCAAAGTGTTTATTATATGTACATACTCATCTCTTTGTTGACCTCTTTGTTGTTTCGAATGTTCTGGGTGATGTTCCCTTCCACCCAGGTTTAGGTACATTAGAAGAAAAAGATGCTAAAAGATCGTATACATGGACTTGGACTTTGAGGATAGCTTGGGATAGTTGGTTTGCCCTATGCAACCGGTCTTATGTGTCCTTTGGTGTATAGCTTTTATTTTATTTTTCATTCCACCTTATATGGTTAGGAACAATTGTACAACGAAAACTTTGTAACTTTGTAACTTTGTAATAGTTTTGTTTTCGCTGCTTATTCATTACCATGCTCTGTAATATGTACCATTTGAGAAATGAATGAAATTCCTCCTTTCCTTCTTACCTTTTGGTATGTTTGGGATTGGATGGACTTATTCTTCAATTCAGTGAAGAGTGGATCCCCTATCAGGGTTCACTCTTTACATGCCATCAAGGTGATGCTCGGGTGCACTGTGACACATGGAGATGACTATGAGTGATGTAGATGTGATTTGTCCCTCCTACATCATGGCCACATGATGAGCGAGACTGAGAAATGTGTGGCCATGCTGATGTGAGTCAATAAGTGATATTGAGCTTACATGTATCTCAGACAGTCTGTTCTAGTTCAAGGAACATGGATTGAATGTTGAGGAGAATGACGATTCCATGCCTCGAGTTCAATCCAGATGTCAGACACAAAGGAATTATACAATCAATGTAACATCAGTCACAGATGATAGGCTAAGTTGTTCTCCAACTTCTCTACTTGGGTAGTAATGAAGTCTTACTAGATACCAATCATTGCTTATGAAATCATAATATAATTATGAATATCACTGCCAATGTAATGTGGAGCCTACCGGGTCACACACATAGGATGTGATTGGAATATGAGTAAATTATGGACATGATTGGAAATGTTATGAATCAAATTGATTACTAAAACTTTTAAATAATCTGCTATAATAATATTGGAATATAATCTGAGTTAATTGGTTAAAATATTTAAGCCAATTAATTAGATTTCATTATTAGGTTGGTTGGATGATCCAAAGCAATTAACTAGAGACCGATGATGAAAATTAGTTAATCAATTAATATGATTAATTAGATGAATTAATCAATTCTAGATTATTCTTTTAATAGTCCACGAGTGGCTTGTTTTAAACACAACCACAACCTTTTGTTTTGCCCAGGGTTTTGGGAAACCCTATTTCCTTATTTCAGCTATTTATAGGGGCATGATGGCCATATTTTGAACATGCTTAGATACACACTATTATATGTGAACCCTAGTCATTATCATCCCCAAGCGAGAGAGAAGGAGAGCAATCGATGCTAGCATATTATCAAGCAGAAGGCTTCTCCTTCTTGCCGGCTTGAGAGGTGCGATGTGGAGTTGCAGTCCATCCGTGTGGATGAAGTAGAGATGTAGACGCTGAGTTGCCTGTGTTTGGAGGATGGCTGAGGACCGTATGTGGATGCTAGGAGGGACACATATCACTATGCCAAAGGACGTCATCAGACTTGCTCCGGGTAAAGGTATACCCTTGCACCCTCATTTCAAATATGTTGTTGTCGATAATATCTACTTGTAGGATATGTGGAGAAAATTTTATTGCTTCCATTGTGCCTGTCACCTCCACAAAACCCAACATGAGGCTCAATATATGCTTTAGTAACAACTTATGATTTCCTTATACCCTATTGATGAACATTGCTTAATCTACACCATCACAAACTTCAACACCTCTGATGATCATGTTTTGCATTTCCACACACATAATGCCTTTAAGTTTTGTCATAATATAGTCTCTGCTATTTTTTTTACATTGTCTCTCGAGGTTAAATCACATTTCAAGAAAAGAGATATTCATATTATTACTGTCAAGAGTTGGCACAATTGTAATCAAAATTTTTACTTCCTTACAAAATGAGTGGATTGAAAGCTATATAAGAATTGTCAAGTGATCCATGGGGAAAAACTCACCACCAACACGAAGATCAACAAAGGTAAGCATAACATAACCTAAGATAGAAGGATAAAGTGATGGAATCTTAGAGAAGAAAAGAAATTCACATTTTATGATAAAATTATCAAGGGGAAAACTAACAACTTGAAGTCTGATGTTAACTCTGTGTGGAAAAGTATGAGCTCCTGCATAATTTTTTTTGCTAAAGAGGTATTCAGAGAGTCCAAAGGGTGTGGGCCTCTATGGAAAGAGACGTTGTTGTGGACTGATGAAGTACATAAAGTCATTAAACTAAAAAAGAGAACAATTGGATCTTGCCCAAATCTAGAGATTATGCAACTTTTCAGAGATACAAACAAGCAAAGATAGATGCTAAGAGGGAAGTTCAAGAGGCAAGGTCCAGGTGCTTTGATGAAATATACAAGAAGTTGGACACTAGAGAAGGGGAAAAATATTTATAAAATGGCTCTATAAAAGACACAAAGGAAAGCAAGACAATTGAGCCAAGTAAAGTGCATCAAGAATGAATATGGAAGAGTGTTGGGAAGGATGATCATATAAAGAATCAACAGAGAAACTACTTTCATAATATTTTCATTGGGGATACTATGCATAATGTAAAAGACTTAGGTAACATGAATGCAAGAGATATCACTTACACATGATGTGATTCACTATTTGAGGTCAAGAATTCTTTGAAAAGATGAAAATGAAAAAGACATACACTCCATATGGTATTCCTATTGATGTATGGAAGAGTGTGGGCATGGAGCAAATATGTGGTTAATAATTTTTTTTAATGAGATTATGATGACAAAGACTGTGACAGATGAATGGAGAAATAATATTATAGTCCTGGTCTACAAGAATAAATGAGATGTTTAGAGCTGCACAAACTATAAAGGTATCAAGTTGATGAGTCATACTATGAACATTTGGGAGACAGTGAGAAAATACTATGACCGACAACACAAATATTAGACAACCAATTTGATTTTATGCCAGGTAGATAAATAATAGATGCTACTTTTTGATAAGGAGGCTTATTGAGAAGTACATAGAAAATAAAAAAAATCTTCATATGGTGTTTATTAATATGGAAAAGGCCTATGATTGAGTAGCCATGAAAGTGTTATGGAGGGTTTTGCAAAAAAGGGTGTGCTTATCCAATACATTGACATGATTAAGGACATGTATAATGACTCAACCGTAAGTGTTATGACTCCTGAAGGAATGACATAAACTTTTCCAATAGTACATCAAGGATCATCACTCAACCCATATCTATTTGTTCTTATTGAGGATGAGTTGACAAATCATGTCCACCATAATATCCCTTGGTGCATGTTGGTTGTTGATGACATTGTATTGATTGATGAAAGAAAGGAAATATTGAATGATAGAGTTGAACATTGGAGAAATGCATTAGAACCTATGGATTTATGACTAGTAGAAGCAAAATTGAATATATACATTGTAATTTTAGTCAATCAGGATTTATGAACGGTGGGGTTAAGTTGAATGGAATGGAAGTACCAATATATGATAAGTTTTGTTACTTGGTATCTATTATTGAAAGAGAGGGTAATGTTCAAGATGATATTTGTCACATGATCACAACAAGATGGTTGAAGTGGATGAGTGCAATTCGAGCGTATGTGACCAAAAGATCCGTCTCAGATTAAAAAGTAAGTTTGATAGAACAAATATACGATCATCCATGCTATATGGCAGTATATGACAGTGAAGGTTAGGCAGTGAAGAAACAATGCCTTAACCAGATGAATGTGGTAGAAATGTGTATTCTAAGATGGATGTGTGGGAAGATAAGAACAAATTGTTTGAGGAATGAATACATCAAGAATAAACTGGGGGTGGTGAGCATCGAGGACAAGTTGCGTGAAGGATGTCTAAGATGGTACGAACATGTGCAGCGCAAACCGATAAATGTACCCATTTGAAGAAAGATTATTGAGTCAAGAACAATTAAAAGAAGCAGAGACAAACCTAAATTAACTTGACAAGAGTTTATAAAGAGAGATTTTCTTCTTCTTGATCAGAGTATGATCCATAACAGAGCTGATTGAAAAAGAAGGATATAAACATGGCTGGGATTGAGGCTTAGATGGTGATGTTGATGATGTATATTGGGGTTAAATGTCTTTAAGGAAATTGTTATGGCCTTTTTGACACACAGTCTGATGGTCTCCACTCTCAACCTCCTATATATATTATACTATTTTGATTGGACAGATGATGGGCATACCACAATAACTTCAAGTTAGCTAGACATTTTCCGAAGTCAATGTACAAAATATCCATAAATATAAAGTAACTTGTAAGGTAAATCATCATTATTTTTTGTATTTTGCTGGATACTTTTGGAGTACTTAATGATCACACGATATCACTTCTCCTACGTCTTCAACACACAATCAATAGCAATCATCATACTTCTAATAATTTTCTATTTATATTTATATGTCTCGCCATTTAAAAAGTTTAGTACTGAGTTGTTGCTCGCATTTCATGTATAATCTTTTAACTTTTATGTGCTCTTAGCATTATATTTTTGAATTAACATAATTGATCGAATGAACCGAATTGTCTAAAACCATAACCAAACTAACCATCGGGTCACACACATTTTGTCACCCCTAGGGTTAGTTTGGTTGTTAGCGTTTGCAAGCCATTACGTGAATTTTAAAACAGGAAATGTAAAACGTGTTTTGGAACTAAACATCAATTGTTTGGTTGGATGATGCTACAACCGAATCTTTTTATTTGTTTACGTTTGGTTGTAAATAGTTGAACGCATTAATTACATATGGAGAAAGTAACAACCCCAAAAAGCCGTTGCCAACGGATGATATTACGGTGATAGCCAGCCAGCAGAGAGAAGTGGTGAGGCTGAGTAGGCAGGGAGGACGGAGGACCGGGATGGAAACAAGGAACCTATGGGAATAAACCGCGCCGGAAACGTGCGTGGTTCATTTTCCAGATTTTTGTGTGTAACCGGTGGTGGCCAGGTAGTTCATTTCCACGACACGAGTTGGACTTCCATCCAACCAAACACATGAAGTTAGAAAACACCATGAGTTGCAACTGCAATACTTGCAATGCAGCCCAACCAAATTAGCCCCTAGTTGCGATGATTTTGCTAGCCGGTTATATTATGGAAAGACAAATTCTTTCTGTGTTTATGTTGAGACTTCAGACTCCTGAATAGGAGTTTTCGGGTTCACTCTGCCTCCAGAACCCTGCCTAGATCGCACTCTCCAGGACCAGATTCCCTCCCAACCCCTTACTCAAAATTTTCTGTTGTTCTGATTTTGATCTTCGCCCGGCGATGGCTTCCCTCCTCCACCTCCCCGCCGATGACTCAGTGCTTCTCCGAGTCACCCACTCCAACATCAAGAGCTTTTCGGCTGACGTCCGCTTCTCCCTAGAGGTAGGTGCTCCTCCACCTCGATTGTTCAATTTCCCCACGCCATTTCACGGCGTATCTAATTCGGATTCTCTCCTGCGTCATTTCTGCTTTCAGATGTCCGTTGAGGCCGTGAAGGACAAGCTCTGGAAGAAATGCGGCACTGCAGTGGAGTCCATGCGACTGGAGCTCTACGATGACGCCGGGGCCAGAGTCTCTGCTCTGGGTGACGATTCTAGACCCCTGGGGTTCTACTCCCCGCTTGACGGGTCAGTTGAATACTAACCGATCGTTTTTTGTTTCTGATGTGTACTGTTACCGGGCTGCTCATTTTATGATGCTGATTAGTTTGCTCGGTAAAGGTATCGCATACACATAGTCGATTTGGATCCATCGTCTGTGACTTCTGGAGGGTGGCTCGAGGACACGTCGCTTATTGAGAAGTACACCATATCGGAGGAAGCCTACGACAAGCTAGATAGCAAGTTCTCTATTCAGAATTTCAATCTCTGATTGTTTATCGTGAAAAATATAATTGTAATAGCTAAAATGCTTGTTTTCTGGCCTTTCAGTTCTTGTTATATGCATCTCGCACACGTTTTCTTTTCATTAGGAAGGTAGAGACTTTGGGCTTGTAATATGGAAGTCTTTTATGATATAACATTAGTTAACATTTTGCCTCTTGGAGGCAACTGCTATTTGTATTTAATTTGTTTGTTCCTTCGCCGATACCCACGAATTCACCTTATCATAAATTGCACAATGACCATGCACCTGACCCGTATTTTGTAGAGTAATTAGCCACATGGTGAAACTGTTTGACGGTACCCTTTCAGTGGATTCCGTTCTGTTTGTCTATCTTTCAAAATGCATGTTCCAAAGCAAGTTTAGAACACTGAAGTTCTCTTGTATTTACTTGATTTTTCTTGATTATGTGTCTTTCAAAATGCAAGTTCTGGGTCAAATTTTAGAGAACTAGTCCCCCTATTTATTATGTTCCGATGTCCTAACTTTTTGTATCTTTTTTTCTTCTAATAGATAGTGTTAGAAAATACAAGGAGAGGCTAGCATCGAAGAATCCAGAAGCATTCAAGGACAAAGTAAGGACATTAGTCAAGTAGTCAAATACAAATTTACCATTACTGCTCAAACAAATTGCTTTCTGTTATTCCTAGACATTTTTTGATGGTGTGTGGTGAACCCCTGTCTATTTTCAGATATACATCTGAATAAATCTTGATGTAATTTAGTAATCATATTTTCATGTACTGATAAAAACAAGTCTGCAACTACATCTGATGATGGATCATGTTTTGCTCTTTGTTTTTCCTGATTGTTGAAGCTGCATCTGATGATAAATTAATCATATTTTATGCGTTGGCGCCTCGACAAACATGTAAAAATCTTCTTGATCATCACGTTTATCCGCTGCAAAATGATAGTTCAATTCAGTATGCCTCATGCTCTCATAGAAAACATTTTTAATAGCAATAAATGTAGCAAACTAGTATCATAATACATAGGGATAGTAGATTCAATGGGATATCTATACTCCACAAGAAGAGCTTTGACCCATAGAAGCTTGCAAGTGGTGTGAGCCACAGTCCTATAATCGTCCTCCACTCTGGATCTAACCATAACGTTATGCTTCTTACTCCTCTAAGTAACTAAGATTGCTGCCAATACATGCACGATATCCTAAAGTAGTTCTCCTATCTAAGAAATTGCTTGCATAATTAACATTCATCTTTCTCTTTCCCTAAGATTCTTTAAAGGCGTCGGAGAATATGACAAGCAATAACCCAATGGATTTATTTTGGGCATATGAACTGATTAATTGCACTAACAACATATGCGATGTCAAGTTGAATGATAGTAAGAAGTTTACAAACTAAACATTTGTACTTTGACTTGTCTTCTAGGTTTTGCAGAAGTATCATCCCCAAGATTGTGTTGGTCCATAAGAGAATTAGCTGGTATGCATCCTCACTCCTTAAGAAGAACTAGGGTGTATTTTTTTGTGACAAAAATGTCCCACTTCTTACTATTTGAGACAGAAAATACCTCACTCCCCAGACCCTTAGTAACAAAGTGCTTCATTAAGGATATCTTTGTCTCTACAATTGTTGAAGGTCTCACTCCTAGGTGCCATTTTATCATGAACACATACAATAAGAATGGTAACTCCATCATCATTGCTCTCCACATCGACAAAGTGGTCGTTTTGGATCTAGATATCCAAAAGCACATATGACACAACGATTTATTTCCAAATTCGAGGACTTTGTTTATGCCCATAATTGCCTTCACATATGTAGAGTCTACCTAGAATACTCTCCATGAGTAACATATCCATGAGGTTGCTTGATGTAGACTATCTCCAACAAGCCGCCATAGAGAAAAACATTTATTTAGATCAAATCGATATCTGGATGCCAAACATTATTCACAACAAAAAATATAGGATGCACACTGAATTGAGCTTAACTACATAGGGGTCTTGAATAAATTAACTCTAGATTCACGAGTGTACCATTTTGCGACCAGGTGAGCCATTAGTCACTTCGTAGATTCATTAGGTAGGTATTTGACAACGAACATGCATCGACATCCAGCTACTTTTTCCCAGATGGAAAGGAACAAGTTGCCACGTGTCTCGTGAGCGTGAGGTACACATGTCATCCTCCATTATGCTTTTCCATCCTAGAGGATAGATTGCCTCTACAATATTCAGTATAATCACAGAAGATAAACCGGTGACAAATTTGGTCATTTGATTAGTCAAATGAGCACTGGATGAAGTATGTGAAATGCAATGCTCTGTAGAGGTGCAAGGCTGTTTGCTAAAACAAATATTAGGATCAAGAAAAAAATAGAATATGATCAACATAGTTACTGGAATCTCCAATTTGACCGTTTAGTGTAGCACAAGCCATAATGAGTGAATGCTTATGGAAAAACGCGTAACTTCTTAAACTCATGTACGTGGGTGATATGTGGTGTACTTCTTTATAGGAATCTATAGTAGGCATGCAAATAATAAAGAGAATAGGTTTACTTATGGTGGGTGAAGGATTAGATTTGACAAAGAATGGCGTGTCTTATAACTCAAACAATGTGACATCTGTGAAGATATGTCCGTTTGACAAAATGATAAAAACGATGGTCCCTCTTTTGGGTACGAGAATAATTAAGGAAGTAGCACAGATGGAATGAGGAAAAAGCTAGTCTTGGCCAGGTTGAAAATTATGAACAAACTAAAGACATCCAAAAAATTGACGGGAAGTAAAAATGGGCTCAAGCTGAAACACAAGATTGTTTCAAATCTCATTGTGAAACACAGAGGACAGCATATGGATGATGAGGTAGTTGTGGTAAGGATGACACTTAGCTAATAAGTTTTAGGAAACTACATTCGGAAGAGCAAGGCACTAGCGACATCAAATTATTAGCGGTTTTTGCACTCAACAACATATTGCCAAGACTATAAGCACAATATGTTTGTTTGAAGTATCCCACAAGAAGCACACGTTTTTGGAAATATATTTTGTACAAATTCCCGAGCATATGCAATGCTTATATGTTTAAGTGGCATAGAATTTTGGCTCTGAGTCTCATTCAAAAATAGTTGAAAGACACCTAATAACTCAAATCGATTTTAACAAGTAGCTCCAAGTGGCTTGAGGCCAACCACCTATAGAAGCAACAAAATACGAAACAGTAGTGTGACGAGGAACCTGACATGAAACCCATATAGCAGATTGAATCAAATAGATAGACTAGGACTTCTTTTCTCAACATGCTGGGAAAATAGATCCATGATGTTTTTAAGATAAAAACCATAACATGTAAAGGACTCAGTAGAGAATCTAGGAAACATAGCTTGCACTTTCACATGAAATGAGTGACCTAGATGAAGATGCCATTAAAGTACATACATGGAAATGACGTGAATGCAAAGGTAACAACATGATTGGCCGACTCTACGAAGAATACATACCATCTCCACCTTCATATTCCCGACCATTTGTCCTCTTTGCATCGAGAATTCATAGTGTAAACGATTAAGGCAAAAAGGTTGCATCGTAGTTAAGGAACTTAGTTATTTTTCTAATAGAGACTAGATTCAGAAGGAATTTTTGAGCAAAAAACCCAGAGTGTAGTGTCATAGGCGTGTCGTTGATTTCACCCACGCCAACACTAAGGAACAATATGTGTTGAAGCGCCAAAGTCCATGATCCAACAAGAACTAAAGGAGCATGCTTGAAGGTAAGAAAATTCACCTGATTGCTAAGCGATATTTTCTGAGGACTTGAAGGTGAAGGAAGTTGAGATGGATTCCATATTCGTCAATCCAAGCAACAGACTAATCGTCATAATCCTTGATGAATTTGGTGAAGTAGATAGTAGAGTTAAAAGGCCTAGCATATATCCTAAAGTAGTAGAAACTTGATCATCTTTGTCTGTCTTTCTACGTTTCTCCCAAAAGTTCTCTTTGATATGGTTCTTGCAACTACAATAAGAGACCTTTGAGGATGAACTCGTAGACCGTCTAGACCTTGTGGAGCACCTTGACCGACTACCACAAACAAAAGATGCTACCAAGCATAGTACGATATGTCGACGGCTCTGGGTAAAAAATGCTGACATTGTTAGCGTAAATAGTCAGCGAAGTAGAAAATGGGTAAACTTCTATATATAGAAACTTCAATGAAATTTTGACCAGCATCGACAGTGTCCACCCACATGTTGATGATGTTGGCCCGACTAATAGAAAAAGTAGGAAAAGTCGATCACATCACATAGATGCCGACCGACTCCGCCGACGTTGCCGCTACTATGGTGGAATAACTCTATTGTTAGTCCTATCATGTCAAAAACCTATTACAGCTTAGGGTTCACTTTATTGGTTTTGTTAAGGTAATAGCTACTACCTTTACCCATCCTCAATTAGTTCTACCTTTTGTCTACAAAATCTGCTACAAATCTAAGCCATTTAATACTGTTCGTATCTTTAGTATCACCTCATTTATCCAAATGCGAATATTCTGAAATATGTTCATGTTTTGGGGAATTTAACGTCTGAGAGTGTGATTTATATAGATGTACTATGCTACCACCGTAGTTAGGTAAATCTACAGAAACTTGGTTATGCTAATCTTCGTTTTGATTGTTTTTATGATAATTTCAATTAAATACTGAACATGTGATACGAATTAGGCAAAAATGTCAAGTGGAACCAAGGTTTTAAAAAGCGCGAAGCGGGAAGTGAGCGGACATGACCCAGTCGCCGATTAATCGGTAGGCGGGCGATTAAGCGGACACTTTTTTAAAAAGCGGATGCTTAATTTTTCAAATATTTTTAACAATTTATACACATATATACATACATAAAATTATGATTTGTGAATGTATTACATAATTAAACCTATATATTCCTCTTAAATTAATACTAAGTAACAACAATAAAGAGTTAATAAATTCAGCTATCCACATCAAATCGCCTGATCAATGTAGGACTGTTAATATAAAATAGCTAAGTAGCTATACTAAATCAGCAGCTAACTATATATGATTATATTCATATTCATTTGGTATAAATGTATAAGTATATACTCATAAATATGAAATCACATTACTGACATTAATGTTACTGAGTATAAAATGTCTTTAGCTATACTAAATCAGAAGCTAACTATATATTCATATTCATTTAGTATAAATGTATAATTATATACTCATAAATATCAAATCACATTACTGACATTAATGCTACTGAGTATAAAATGTCTGACATGGGAAAAAGCAGAAAAAAAGGGGGAAAAGCAGGAAGAAGGCGGCCAAAGCGGGGAAAAAGCGGCCGCTTAATCCAAATCCGCTCAGCAGCCGCTTATGGTACATTTTAATCGGCCATGGCGCTTAAGTGGCTGCCTAGGACTGTTTTTAAAACACTGAGTGGAACTACTGCTATATGATTTTTCTTATGTATTGAAATGTATGCAGTATACTATAAACTTGTAACGTGTTAGTTGTCATCAACTCTATATCTTCATGCTACGAAAATCTTAGATATTTAACGAATTTTAAACCTCTATGTTAAGACGTATATTTCAGACATTTATTATTGAATACATGTATAACTTGATGATTTTTGAATCATTTTTACTGGACGCCAACACAATCTCACTATTTTTTAGCTTAATTTGCATTACAATTTTTATGCAAAAGCTTCCTCAAAGTTCACTTGAGTTCTCCACTAACATCCACACCTATGGAAGTCAATGTCTTGTACCATATTGCCCAGAAAAGAAGTAAGACTATGAGTTAGCAGGTGCTGGAAAAATGCATAAAACAGCTGACCATATACATCATTGAATGTCCAAAGTTGACGGAAGCCCAAAATTTCTTGACATACTGGTTCATAACAATTAAGTAAAGATGCAAGTAATTTAACTAATGGGATCTTAAATTGTAGTTATGGAATTCGCAAATTCGTGCTCAGAGGTGGTGACTTAACCCTAGACCCCCTTGATGCTATCATAGTGTGTAATAAATGTGGTCTGATCATTTAGTTAAAGCATAATCAAACACTTTTAGACCTCAAAGATTTGTAATTGGACTTCCCTTAAAGGAATAGCTTATGTCGAGCTATTTCATGCTTCATTGGCCGTCATAAAAAATTAGATTGCATCCAAGAGATGACTCAATGTTGTTATGCAACAAAGAGGTGACTTGGGACTCCCATTCCATCCGCTGCTTCCAAGAATATGACTTGCTTTTGTTTGCTCGTCTTTGGATGGGTGAGACTGAATAATATGAGTTACGCAACTGATCATAACATAGATCCAGAAGGATCATGGCCATGTGGTGTAAATCTAACTTGAGGCAACAATGAGAGTTTATATCTATTTGAGTAGATGGGGACGCCATCGGCGCAAGCAGGAATAAGCCATGTTAAAAAACATAGATGTGAGGCTACATAAAGAAGGAACCACACATATGGTCTATATACCCTGACAACACGTAGAACAGGTAAGAAAACCCCTAAGACCCTAACGATGGTTGATGAGAGGGGATAAGGTCCTGACCATTCGTCAAGAGGAAAGAGACACGCTGCGGAAGGACTTCTCTGGCTATAGGGATTAATAAGGAAGCAAAATCAAGTGTAGGGGATCTTGCATTGCATTACAGGAGTAGCTACTCTGCTAGAAGATCAACAATATCCTGCAGCCCATCCTAGACCTATAGAGGTGTGGCTAGTGGTCCCTCTAGGCATGCAACTACAATAAGCAACCCAACCTATACCTATAATAGTATCTGGAAGGCCATGTTAGCTCTAAATTAGGGGTTGATGAACCTTCCTACTATTGATGCCTTTTCTCAACGTTGCAACAAGAATATACAACCTCCCTCGATAGGCAATAACCCCTTAGATATCGCTACAGAGGTGGAAGTCCTCTGGTATGGAAACCTAGGAAGCACGGATACTCTAAAATAGGTGCCGTACCCGTATCCGATACATATCGGATACCAATACTCCATGGATACACCTAAATACGTATCAGATACCTCTCTAGCCGTATCCCCTTTTTTTTGCTTTTTTTTGCCTGGATACGGCCTGGACACGTTTTGGATACGGCCCGACCCATTTAAGCCTTATTTTTGTTTTTAAGACCTTCTTTTAATGGAGAAAGCAAGTCTTCGCCTACATCCAGGAACGTGTTTGGAGAAAGCTACAAGGGTGGAAAGAAAAGTTACTATCTAAAGCAGGGAAGGAAATACTCATCAAAGCAGTGGCACAGGCGATTCCATCATATATCATGAGTATCTTTCAGCTGCCTTCATATCTTCTGGACAGTATCAATAGCACCATATCTAGATTTTGGTGGGGTGCTAAGGGAACGGAAAGGAAAATGGCATGGGTCAGCTGGGATAACCTATGTAAACCGAAAAGTCAAGGAGGCATGGGGTTTAGAAATCTGCACAACTTCAACCAGGCGCTGCTAGCAAAGCAGGTTTGGAGGCTCATTCATAGAAAGGACACTCTAGCATACAAGGTCCTTAAAGCAAGGTATTTCCCTTCAGTGAGTATGCTACAGGCTAGAAGGGGGCACAACCCTAGTTTCACGTGGCGTAGCATCTGGAATGCAAAGAGCTTGGTGGTAGAAGGCATGCAATGGAGAATAGGGGATGGATCGGAGGTAAATATATGGTTGGACCACTGGATACCCAATACTAAAGGAAGCCTAGAGGCCATCTATGGTGTTTTTAGCCCGTCCATTCAGTGGGTGCAGCAGTTAATTGATCCAACATCCAGGCAATGGAAGAGAGATAGTGTAGAAGAGCTTTTTATTCCGGATATTGCAAGAAAGGTCCTAGCCATCCCGCTAAACGGTTGGAACAAAGAAGACTCCATATACTGGAAGCCAAGCAGAACAGCAGATTTTACGGTTAGATCCGCCTACTGGCTAGCATGCAATCCAGCCTCAGCAGCTTTCACGAGTTCTATAGAAGGAGGGGAGTTGATTTGGAGAGCTATATGGAAGCGAGGGCTTATCCCGAAGGCAGCTCATTTTCTGTGGCGCTGTGCTAAAGGAGCCTTGGCCACGACCGGGAGACTTTTTGACCGCCATTTCCATGAGACGGGAGTATGCAGCTTGTGCCAGCGTGAAAAAGAAGATATCAGCCACCTTTTGTTTCGGTGCACGAATGCAGAAGCTACGTGGAGCGGATGCCAGCTGGTCCAGCAAGACAGGCTTCATCGATGCAGAGAAGAGCTGACAGTAGCGGATGCAATTCTTCACCTCACCCGGACGGGGAACATTGACCAAGAAGAGGAAGCGATAGCAGCGTTGTGGGCTATCTGGTCACGCCGCAATGAAGCTGTGTTCGAGCAGAAGCAACGACCGCCGAGCATCATACACCGGGGCCTACTACAGATGATTAGAGCACACCGTGAGGGAAATCAAAAGCACAACCCGTGCACGGCAGAGGTGGCACGACACATCAATACCAATTGGACTTCCCCACCGCCGGCAGTCACGAAGCTGAATTGCGACGCGGCCGTGGGAGTTCAATGCTGGGACGGAGCAGGTTTAGTGTGGAGGAACAGTACTGGGAAGGTGGAGAGGATAGCAGGGACAAGGAAACCATCGTTGGTGGATACGAGATGTGCAGAAGCGTGGGCAATCTGTGAAGGCCTACGCATATCAAAAGACAAGGGATATACCGATCTCATCGTGGAATCGGACTCGGAAGTGGTGATCAACCTCCTCAGAAGTACAGCTCGGCGAAAGGACCTGCTTGGAACATACCTAGATTTCATTTATAATCTTGTTGTTTCTTTCTCTAGTGTAACTTTCAGTTTCTGTAGAAGGCAAGCCAACGGGCTAGCGCATCTCCTTGCCAAGAGGGCTGTCTTGTGCAATGAAGGGTTTAGCTCAACCTCATCCTTTCCATCCTCTGTAATCAATCATGCTGTAACCGACTTGAATGGTTAATAGAAGGTGGAGAGTTTAGACTTCAAAAAAGACCTTCTTTTAATGGATTGACCTGTGTTTTTACTAATTCTTTGTGCAAATAAGTAAAACGGCTCCTTTGGCTTGTGCGATACATTTTGAATCTTAGTTTTGCTTCAGTCCACGTCATATTTCTATTGTTGTGCGACTTGTGCCTCATCTTCTTCAATGGGCTATTGGTGGTTAACGTACAACCTTTGTGCCTCATCTTCTCCAAAGGGATTCAATTTTCTATTGGTGGTTACAACCTCTAGCCTCTGAATTTCTACCTTAACTCTTTCCGGAATTCTATTTTGGCATTGTCTTTGTTCATCCCTTTTGAACGTAAGCCTCTCTAGCTTTCTCTAATTTTGCTGTTTAGTAGTTCTGATTTTCTCACCGTGTCTTGCTGTTAATATACCTACTTGTCTATAATTGCCTCTGCTGTTTCATATTTCAGTTTATTTTTTTTAATTTTGGAATTTGGATATACTACTTGTATACATAAATATTTAATTACTTCTTATAGACAAAAGAAGATGGTTTGGTGTTACAGATGACATGACACACTTTACAACACAAAATTAAATGATACATGAAATGTGAATGGTTTAGAATATGATTTTATGACGTCTTTTTGTAACTTCTATCTGACATTAATATGAATGAAAGACTCCTTTTTATATCATTGTTCTATACTATGGAATTGGTTTCCATTTTCTTTAGATATATTGTGATTTATAAATGAAATTTGACTGCCTTCATCTATTTTTAAAATAAATATACTATTTATTTTTGTAAATATTTAAATAAATATTAAAAAAATTGCCGTATCCATGCCGTACCCGTATCCTATATTTTCAAAAATTGCTGTATCCCCGTACCCATACCCGTACCCGTATCTGAAACGTATCCATATCCGTGCTTCCTAGATGGAAACAAGCAGTAGCCCCTCCTAGGCTATCAAGGAGGGATGCAAAATATCAAATTAGGGTATATTACCGTCAATATGGTTGATGCCTTATGTGTATCGGTTGATAATAATTGTTAAAGGTGATACTTACTAGATAACACAATTAATAGAAAATTAGGCCTTTTGTTTTATTTGTTTTTTTCTTAAATCTATATCCCTCTATCAATGGAGGATACATCCATTTCAAGAAAACACAACAATAACAAGAAGTTGTTCCCCTATTTTATACGTGGTTTAAAAGCACCATGGCATAGGGGTTGTCACTCACCCCTCAACCTTAACTTCAAATTGATGTTGATCTTCAACAAATGTAGCAACCACCAACTCTTGATTTTCATTCCAATGAGAAATGGTTTGTCCAAATCTAGTGGGTTTAATTAATGACAGGGTCGACCAGGTCGTCCTTGCCATTGTAGATTTAAACAGACAGAGCATCATCCACCGATCTCCAATTGTCTTGCCTCCCAATGCCTGTACAATGACCTCAGCCTTTGCATGCTACATTCTCTTCTTTGGCAACGTTCTCAGGTGCTGATCAACAATCAATTTGCATTGTTGGGTGCCCTGATACTTTGCTGATCATGTGAGCTTATGATCATGAGTGGGTCTCACTCATGTGAATTCATGTTTATATATCTCTTATGATGTGTCATTCTATTGGACTAATGATAGAATGTATTTGTATTTTGTTATGTTTGTCTTATGTAAAATGCCACTATCTTATTTTTGCAAGCTCCCATCGTACTTTTTTGATTTTCTAAGTTTCCAACCTCTTCTTTTCCCTTAGCCTACCTCTTAATTTATCATTTCTTCCTCCAATATTTTTAATTCTCAGTATTCTTTAGGTCTAGCACTATTGTGAGAGTGTGCATTTCTCCTAATCCCTACCTTATCCTCTGATCCACTTCCTCTCTACCCTCCAAATATGTTGCTATCCTAGTGTTAAATCTTTGTAATTTTCTTATACTCCAATTCAGCTCCTATTTCTATTGAACTAAGCCTTAAAGAGATATGGAAGTGAGACATAATGAGAGAAAAGAAGAGAGTGGGAGGAAGCATCGAAAACAGGAAACTGACAGAAGAGGAAGAGAGTCTCGAACACATATAACTCTTTCACCACCAGTGTCATAAAATGAGCTAACCTTGTCTTTTTTACAGGGAATTAGTAACTTTACTGGAGATCGCTGAGCAATAGGATCTCCATGAAGATACTTCCGAACTAAGCATAGGATCTCCTTGAGTATGGCGAAACATGTGACGCTCTATTGGTGTCTACTTCGCAGTGAAACTTTTTTTTTACAGTACATTATCTATGGGGTTATCTCCTCGCTTATATCTGTCAAGACAAAAGTTTCAGAATTCTTTGCGTGGGTTCATTTATTTGTTCATCACACTTTCTCTCATGTCTCTTGAAGTCAGAGTTTTTCCCATGTATTCCTTGTTTGTGTGAGATCGCTTCCTCTTGTCTCTCTTGACGTGGAAGTTTCCTTTCATCTTCTTCGTTTCTGTAGGAACTTCCCCCCTCATCACATCCCTGTCTAGCCTTATCTCTTGGATTAGTCATATTTTGTTGCAGGCAAAGCCTAATTCCCCATAACCGGTCTCCTGTGGGAGGAGATGCAAAGAGCTTTCTTATTGACAACTCAATTTTTGGGGGGTATGTTTCTTCTATGGCCTGTGTAGGTGGTCCTTTTTATGTCTGAAACAACCTCTATATCGGGCTTGTATCTTTTACTTGGCCATTAGACACATATCTTCCTGGATTATTGATCTTGGTGGGCTATCTAGGTGTGCTATAGTGCCACTGTTGCTTCTACATCTTTGTTACTATTCTACTTCAGGACTGTGACACTTGCTACTGGCAGCTGCATTGTTCTGCGTGGAACTATATCTTGTTACAGGCTTGACATTCTATGATCTTGACACGCCGTACATCTATTCTTGGCTTATGTTTAATTTAATTGAACAAATGTTGGCAGAGTGACTTTCTGATGTAGGACATATTAGGCTTTATTCTACTTGTTTTTGCTTTGTTTTAATATTTAGGGACCTAAGCGCAAATTATCTAGTTTGTATGCTTAGTCGTAAATGTTTTATGCTTTTCTCTATTTCAGGTTTTATTTAATTTCGAATTTTGTTAAATAGGATTTTATTTCCATTACTTGAGGGCCAAGTCATGTAGTGTTATAAAAGCCAGCCTTGGGGCCTATGTCCAGGCAGTTGAATATGAATTGAATTTTAAGAATTGTTGTTCATCTTCTTTCGTTCTTCTTCTTCAAGTTGTGTTCCACATTGCAAGCATTTTTCTTAGGATCTTGGTTGGAGCCTCAGAACAACATACATTCACTTGGAGCATCATAGACGGCCCTATTCTTGGACTTAGGCCCACTTCTTGGTTGTCAAGTCTTATCCAGCAGTAATAAACACGGTCATATAGAGAAAACAGGTTGTTACCACTGTAGGGACGCTGCTACAAGTGATCATCCATTATTTTCATCACCAGGTATTTCTCTTTGTATGTGAAGAACTACAATCATCCATATACCGTACTTGAGGATGCTAACTAATCCACTTGTACCTGAATGGGGGGAGTTGTACCTGAATGGGGGGAGTTCACATCTCTCTTATAACCTGTCAACACTTGCTAGGAGATTTGCTGCTTTTGTTAGTGTGCAAAGACATGTTTTTGGTGAGTCTGAAGAAACCGAATGTTGGATCAAATATTTACTTGATAGGTTTTCTAGGGTCAACTTTCTGCTGTCAATGGTCAATAGTATGGTCAAAACCATAGTTAATGGTCCCAAGCAATTCATGTAAAATTAGTGTCGATTCCTTGTAATGGTATCAACAGGACAAATATCCTCTTTCACTGAATACAAAAGAAAATTACCCCGTTTTATTTTTCACCTTTGTCTTCCACTAGATGCTTCAAGGTTTCAACAGTATGTAAAAGTTGATCTTCCGGGAAGGAACTCAGGAAGGTTGACCAGAATGTTTGAACTCTCACTAGTCAAAAAGTAACTAATTGTCATGCTATCATGCTAGGCAAAATTTGCATGCAACAAAATTGTCATGACTGGTTGAGTTTCCACTGGCCACCTGGGGAAAATTCAAAGTCGTTGGTAGACTTGTAATTGGTCCAAACTTGGTACTTACATGCCTTCGATTAAAAAGGATAATCCTGAAGATGAACTATATGAACTTGCAGTTTGTGCTCCAAGACATGAGCTAACATTCATACTAACAAAACAGGAGTCTACAGGTCCCTTTTCCAGTTATCTTTATATATTACCTGAAAGTATATATCGAAAATTGGCTGTAAAGTTCCTGGTCTTTGTGATCGTATTTTATATACTGCCATAGTGAAACTAAATCTCAATTGCTTTTTGATCATTTATGCAGATTCCTGATAACTACATGGAGGATCTTTGTGCAAATATCAAGGTTTTCTTAATATTTGATGAATTGAAATACTAATAAAGGAATACTAAGATTGTGTGGCTAATGGAGTCATTATGTTATAGGTTGGAGATAGATGTGAGGTCGAACCTGGTGGCAAAAGAGGGCTTGTTAAGTTTGTTGGTAGAGCAGAGACAGTTGCTCCTGGATTCTGGGTTGGAGTTCAATATGACGAACCTTTGGGTAAACATGATGGCACGTAAGTATGTTATTTATATTTTTCTTTTTAACAATTTTGTGCCTATTGTATGGTATGGTTGTCAATAATAGTTGCACTTTGCAATTGTGTGGTGATTTAATTTTGTACGTGGAGCTTGACATTTTTACTGACACACTTGTCAAGGCATAAAGGCAACCTCACATGCACGTTGGATGCCTATGTGGCAAAAAAAAAAAACTTTCAAAATGAGATAATATAGATCATTTGCCAGTATTCAAATGCATATATTGAAATTCATGTCAAAGACTGACA
Organism: Alisma plantago-aquatica; assembly: GCA_963693085.1. Classification (NCBI taxonomy): domain Eukaryota; kingdom Viridiplantae; phylum Streptophyta; class Magnoliopsida; order Alismatales; family Alismataceae; genus Alisma; species Alisma plantago-aquatica. The sequence goes on along the minus strand of OY856412.1, from coordinate 1,472,691,890 downwards.
ATTTAACAACTGCTAGAATATAACACATTGGTTTTATAATAAATGTGTAATAGCTAGTTTTATTTGCTTATGGGCTTGGCCCATTTATGATTTACTTATGCTTTGTTTATTACTTAAGTGATCTGTTTATCACTAAAATCCATGTAGCTTACTCTTATATATAGGAGAGCTGCACACAACCAAATTGAATTATATTATTCTAATCCTATTTACATGATATCTGAGCAAGTGCACTAGGAATCTAGCTAATGTAAATCTAATGAACTAAAAGAAATGTGGCTAAATGACTAAAGGGAATAATTCTCATTCATCAACTGTTTAAACAAAGACGCAAAAGAGCATTTATATAGTCTTTAAAAAAAAAACTAAACATGTGGTACCCAATGTGGGACTAAACCACGTGACTTTACAAAAAGCCCAAAATATAGAGAAGGCAAAATAGAATAACATAAGCTAATAAAAGTCTAACTAATGACACGACGCCACACCTATCCTACATGAACTCCCTCGACTGCAAAAAACTCGACTCTGTTGAGTCGGTACTAAAGTAGAGCTCAAGAAGATCTGTATCAATATGACGAAAGTCATCCTTAGTGATCCATGTGCCGTATGTAGGAGAAGCTAGCAATTTAGGTAACGACGTACAATGCCCTGGCTGGTGAGCACGGTCTGGTCGTCAAGGACGGTGTCGATGCGCTCGAGCGACTGCTGAGGAAGTCAAGACATAGGAGGCAGAGCCGTTGAAGACGGTGAGACACCATAATGATCTGAAGAAGCTGCAGCTGGTGGTGAAGGGAGCTCAAATGTACCACGATTCAGAGAAAGATCCTCTGCATTAAATACATCACTAATGCCCCAATCTGCTGGAAAATCCAGTACATATCAAGTCTCTGCCAACCAAGTATTTGGAAGGGCTTGATGCTCTGGCACTAAGTTTCTTGAAAGAATTTTTGCGGTAACCTTCATGACGCACACATACTAACACTTAATCTCCCACATTAAATTCTTGAATCCTGTGGTGTGCAACTGCAGAAAGCTTATAGTTTTCATAAAACAAAGTAAATTTTTGTCCAATCTCAACATGCAAATCATGAATGTGCTGGGAAAAAGGTCTCTGCAATGTGGGAAGGGCGAGCATCAATGGGCATAGATATGCATTATTTTTAAAAAAGGCCGCACGGGCCGCATAAGTGGCCTGCATATAATTAGCCGCCTATAAGCCCGGTTACGGTGATTTTTAGATGGACATTTGCTATCTCCGCCTAAATTAGATTATATTTATTGATAACATTCTCTTGATGTACTATTTTGGTGTATGTTTTATATGCGAGTCACATGCTTATTTAGTTTTTGTGGTTTTGGACCTCTAGGACATGCGGCCATCTTTTTGTATGATTTGGTTAGTATTCATTGCATAATTGCTAAGGCACCTGCCTGGGCGCCGCCTAGGCGATCGAGCGCTCAAGGGGGGGGGTTCACCACTTCACCCGACTGGAGGCCGAACTTCTTGACCCAAATAGGCGACCGCCTGGGCGGGTGTTGACTAGACTGGACACCCACTTTTTTGCTGGACAAGCCCAATTAAGGGCCTAAATACCATGTCCCACCTCATATATTTTGAACTTGTGGAGCAATAATGTACCATTTTGGCATTTATATTTGTTGTTTATGGTTGGAAATTAGGGTATACAACGATAAAATATGATTTTTGTGGGTTTAAATCTATAGAAATGGAATATGGAATGATTTACGTTCTCCTTATATGTTGTCATGTATTTTCTTATCATTTATATTGGGAATGTATATCTACATATCTTATTATTTGTATGTTGTACTTATTTATTTTCTTAAATTACTAATTAAATTAGAGACATTCAAGGATTATTGATAGGTATGAGGTATATATTATGGTATGAGCATTTGAGTCTCAACTATTTGCTGCCTCTTTTGTATATTTATCTCATCTAATTACATCTATTTCAACTTATTTCAGGGATTGGGATTTATATTATACAATTTCAGTCCTAACGTTCATATATACTTGTATATAATAAACATCTATGTAAATTTTTAATATAAAAGTCACCACCTAGACGACTGCTTGGGCGCTCAGCCAGAATAGGTAACCGTCTGACCGTCGAAAAAACTATGCTTCATTGTTCTGTACTTGTGTTAAACCATTTAGGAGTTTATTCTTGAATAATTTTAGAATTCATTCTAATGGTGCTTTACTTTTCACTAAAACTTTATATTTGAATCTATCTCAAATTTTAGGGTCCAAATATGTAATTGTACAATTTAAATATGCAATTGTGTGATTAATCTATATATATAATTATTAAAAAAATCCAACACCGAATATACTTCTGCATATACTCCCACACACTGCATGTACTCTAAAAGGTGACCTCTCTGACGGATAATACATACCTCTTTTTAAAGCATTGTAGGTCTGAGATCTATAGGTTGGTGGGGTTTGTTACCATCAACAACTTCGAAAGGGCTCTTTCTTGTGGATCAATTAACAGAACCGTTGTAAGCAAATTCAGCAATAGGCAGGAGTAAATCCCTATTGCCTAAGTATTCACCCACAAGACATCAGAAAAGGTTACCCAAGCTCCTATTAACCAACTCTGTTTGAGCATCAGTCTGAGGGTGAAAGGCAGAAGAGAATTTGAGGTGAATACCAAAGATTTTCCATAGAGTCCTCCAAAGGTAGCTAACAAACTTCACATCGTGATTAGACACTATGATGGCGGGAAGTCTGTGTAGCTTGACTACCTCATTAAAGAAAAGACGGGCGATATGAGAGCCGCTAGGAGTCTTACTAAACGGAATGAAGCGGGCCATCTTAGAAAAACAATCAACAACTACAAACACAGAGTCGTGGCCGCGTGAAGTGCGGGGAAGACCTAGAATCAAATCCATACTCAGGTCCTTCCATGGCTCATGGGGAATAGGGAGAGGGGTGTAGATGCATGTATTTTGTCTTTTGGTTTTGACCATTTGACAAGTACGACATTGACACACGATGCGAACAACATCACAACATAGAGAAGGCCAATAAAATCTTTCGATGACTAGAGCGGTGGTCTTATCCCTACCAAAATGACCAGCTAGGCCATCAACATGTAAATCCCAAACCAGAAAATGTCGTACGGAAGTGGAGGGAATACATAACTGCGTGCCACGAAAGAGAAATCCATCACGTTAGCAGACGGGACTATCAACTCCTTTCTATTACGACCTTGACACCTTCCCGACCCTCCTACAAAAAATTGACCCCTATTTGGAAGAGGAAGGCTCCCAGGTTCCGCATGAAAGAGTGCATGACCAGATTGGAAGCACTGAGAGGGATTCGCAATAGGCCAACTCACCCAACCATGATGCACATGTCAGAAGAGAGCGAGCACAAAATGGAGTTTCCTTCTTGGTTTGGATGAGGCTCACATCTGGTAAGAATATTTTTCAGGACTTTCTCCCCTATGTTGAACTTGATCTATATTAAATGACCTGATTTCGGAATGCACGGGAAATTTCTGGTAGACCTGGACATGGAACCAAAATTAGAAGGTCGACCGGGTGTGCTAAGCAGCTCGGCATGGATTATTCACATGTGGGGTATTGTTCCTTCAAATGGCTGATGCTCACAACTTAAACGCTCATGGACTGTAGGGTGGTCAAACAACACGGGCACGTGAGCCTGCCGCACACTCCCTTGTGCCATCGTGGACGGTGAGGCCGCTAGGTGCAACAGCTGCTGACACCCTAGCCCGCCAGGCCTATGCAACTCCCAGGACATCACTGCCTTCGTAGACCCAATAGGAACTCTGTTCCGTCTCCTATCTTCGTCCTATTCTCTTATTTTCTTACTGATCTGTAATAAAAAAAGGAAGGCAAGCAAAAGACCCTGTTTATAATATTTATATAATTAAAAAGAGGAGCAAAGCAATCACTTTTTTCCTCTCTGTGGATCCCTTGAACAACATGGACGAGTGCTCTTTTTTTAAATTAGGGGGCCTATACTTATTTAATAATAGTTCTTTACTCCTGCTGTCTCCTACCTTGCAACTTTTCTTATAGTGTTTTGCACTTTTTTTCTTTCTATACCTTGCTATACTCAGGTAGCATTATTCAGTTATCCTATTCTTGTACCAATGATTAATGCATGCTGGTAGTTTCTTCTTCTGTTTATTGTGCACAACTTTGGTAAAATATATCTGGTTTCAACGGCTACCGATAAAGCCGAAAGGGCCTCTACTACAGTGACATGCCAACGTTTTTGTTATTAAATTAAATGCTAGAAACTACTTGCTACTGCTGAGACAGTTTCAACTTTCTTGGAGTCCTGCAACAAGATGAAGTAGTCTGCCTGCCAGCCAAACCCAATGAAGATCTGACCTGGGCATAAAAAATAGTCGAGTTTCACCGACTGTAGGGAAACATGAAACCCACATTGTCATCAAGTACATGTTCCATTGCAATGCCGAAACGATGGGTGACGGGACGAAACAATTCTACACACAGGAGAAGAACGACCTTTGTCTCTACAACATTATGGACAAAATCTTCTCTGAGCATCATGGAGATTGCACTCTAGAGGCATATTATGGTGCAATGAAGGCCCTTGTCAACAATTCAATCACTTCTCTCCCACCACGTCGGATGATGTCTCTAAAGGGTGTGACTCCATTATTCTAGTTGATTCTTGAACGGTCTGCATCCACCCTACGCCGTCATTTGGCGGCTTCTTCTTGGAGCTTATTCACTACCTCCCATAACGGTCTGCAGACATCTGTGACCACTATAAACTGCAGTGTTGCAACTTGCATGTTTTTGCCCTCTTCCAACTTTGTACTTTTCATCTGGGGATGACTTTGGTATCCCTTTCTGGCATGATATACAATGTGACAACTCCTACTTGGTAGAAGATTTCATTTTTCTGTATAATCTTTTCTCTAGTAAGATTGCCATTATAAAAGAATGCTTCTTTGATTATGCTAAATCTTTCTTTATACCATATGTAGAGAAGGATGAAGCTGATCAGTTTATTCATGCTCATCGTAAGTTGAGCCCTTTTGATTCTTTCTCCTCTGAGCACAGATGAACAAGTTTATTTTTGCATCACATACAATGGAGAGGATTGTCCCAGTTTGTGAGATAGCATCTCGGGCTAAATATTGTCTAAAGGCCCATCATTCAATTAACATGCCATTATTATTTTGAGACTTTTCAATTGTAGATTGGTATCCTTGGGCATTTCCGTCATTTTGTCACTAGGGACTAGGGAGTTACCATTATTGTATTTACTTCGATTTTTTGCTAAGGACATGGAACATATCTTTTGGACCTGGGGATTGTATAGGCTTTACGACTGGTGCTCTTTAAAACTGTGATATGAAATGATGCAGGCATTGTTCTTCCTAGAATTTGTAGGAGTGTCTTTGTGATAGTGATACTCTCCTAGGTGAGGCATAATCCCTGGTTGTCTTGTTATTGGGCTGGTTACTGTGCAAAATTGGAAGGAGAGGAACAATAATATATCCTCTCATTCTTTTGCACCATTACGAATCTTGATCAAGAAGGCTGAGTTTTAACACTGAAATGTTCGGTAAGGAGAAACAAGAGGCAGTTGGTTGTTTGACAAAATTCTAAACTATCTCTATGAAACTTTTGGTAAATTCCTTCTTTTTTGCTTTCTTGCAAGAAAAACTGACTTCATATCATATATTAGCATTCTATTTTTGTTCAATTTTATGAAAAAGGTTTCTACCTAGAAGGCCTGGCTCTTTTATATCATGTTTGCTTGTCAAATTTTTGTTTATTATGGGCTTCATAAATCTTTCTTTCCCCCTTGACATTGAACCCCCATTTCCAAGTCATGACTGAGACCTAAGTGCAATTTCCAATCCAAATTTCTACGAACAGAATACTGGTGCTTCAATGCCATCTATTTTCTAAAATACTAAAAGACTTCTTATTAGATGAGTAAAACAATTACAGAGACCTCTCTTTTATAGTGCAAGAGAGAAAGCATAAAGCAGAGACAAGCGATATGGGATAAAGGAAAGAGGCTAATAGACAAGACAACTCTAAAGCCCATAACACAATAATAAAAATAAACCCAGTAAAATATATATACTAATACTCTCCCTCAAGCTGGAGCATAGATATCAATAATGCCCAGCTTGTCCATCAGAGTAGTAAATCTGGTCTTTGGAAGAGTTTTAGTGAAGATGTTTGCAACTTGATTTGAAGTATGTGTATAAGGCGTAGAGATCTGACAAGATAAGACAGTTTCCCGCACGAAGTGGCAATCAACTTCAATGTGTTTAATTCGTTCATGGAATGTGGGATTGCTGGCAATAAAGATGGCTGCTTTGTTGTCACAATGCATGGGAATAGGTTTAGAATTAGAGACACTCAAATCTTTCAGAAGTCCTCGTACCCATAAGAGTTCACATGTAGTATGAGCCATCGCTCGATACTCGACTTCAACACTAGAACGAGCAACAACAATTTGCTTCTTGCTTCGCCAGGTGACTAGGTTACCGCCTACAAAAGTGCAGTACCCAGATGTAGATCTGCGATCTATCTTGCTCCCAGCATAGTCAGAATCAGAATAGCCAATAAGATTACAGTGCCCATGTTTCTTGTTGTTATAGTATATGTTTTCTGTGGTATACTTATTCAGTTATTTATTTTGTTATTTGTTTATTCTGTATGGACCTCTCTGTAATTGTTCCAGTATTATATATATGAGGGTGCACACATTGTGCAACCCTATGCTCTCTGAAACCCTGACTTCTAACATGGTACCAGAGCAGGACTGAAATCCTAGCCGTCAACTTCTTTCTCTCCCTCCCTTCCGCCGCCCCCCCTGCCGGTTCCCCCCCTCCTTGTCACCGTCGGCAACAGCCCAGCGGCTGCGTGCGCCGGCCCGCCGGGGTCTGCTGGCGCCGACCGGCTAGGAGCCGCCAGCCTGCCTTGCCGCCGGGCGCTCCAGCCGCCGCAGCAGCTACGGCCGCCGCCGGTCTGCTGACCTGCTGGGCCACTGCCGTGGCTTAGGCGCCACTCCGTGTTCCTCCGGTTCGCTCCGCTCGCCTCTTCTATCTCCGGTGGAGATCATCACCGTGTTGGTTTGAGGGGCCCTTCCGTCTTCGGTCTGTGATTCTGTCTACCTGCCCGTGTAGGCTTTCGCCTCCGGGTTCCGTGCTACGCCTCGACGTAGCCCGTATGTGAGAGGTCCTCCGTGATCTTGTACCTGTCTGCCTGCCTTGCCTGCCTGTTGTGCCTGCCTACCTGATGGCGTCCTCGACTGACGATTTGCGTCGTCAAGTTACTACAGTAAAACTTGACGGGCGCAACTACCAGCTGTGGGTTTGCTCCTTTGTGATATATGCCAAATCACAAGGGAAGTACTCCCATCTCACTCGTGTCGGTCCGCCACAGCCTGCTGACGACGCCGACGTGAAGGACGTCAAAGCTTACGATGATTGGGTCCGTGACGACTCAACGGTGATGACCTGGATTCTCAACAGCACGGTTGAGAAAATTAGTGTGACCATCCTTCGTCTGCCTACAGCGAAGCAGATGTGGGATCAGCTTGCTAGCACCTTCTCCCACAGCCAGAATCCGAAGAAGGTGTTTGATATCAACAAACAGCTTAGCCGTCTCACGTTTACTGGCACTGACATCACCGATTACTTCTCTACGTTCACCGGTTTGTGGGGTGAACTGGAGACGTATCATCCTCTGTCGACGGATCTGGTGATTATGCAAAAGCAGCGAGATGAGCTCCAGCTGATACAGTTCTTGAGTGGCTTGCCTGACTCCTATGCTGGCGTTGTGGATCAGATTCTGGCCAGTGATCCGCTGCCTACCCTTCAGAGTGCCTACCAGCGTCTTCAGCGACTTTCGTCACCGACACCACATACTGCTACCGATGTTGGAGACTCTACTGCCTTAGCTGCCTGGGGTGGCCGCGGCCGTGGCCGAGCTTCTGATGGACGTCCTCCCCTTGGTCCAGGGAGAGGTCGTTCTCCTACTGCTGGGCGTGGAGCCCCTACTACTACTACTACTACTACTGCGCGTCCTCTGCCCGGACAACGCCTGTGTTCTTTATGTGGTCGTACGAACCACATTGAAGAAAAGTGCTGGGAGAAATATGGCAAACCAGAATGGGCGAACACTGCTACTGATTCTCCTGCCACTGCATCCGAGAGTGCTGCTCACCCTACTACACAAGACACTGCGGGCGCTACTGCTGATTACATCAGGGCTGAAGTCGAACGTCTCTTTCTGGAGTGTGCCGGATCATCCTCTGAGGCATCCACGAGTGGAGCACATGCTGCCCATACTGGTTATGATACTGCTTTTCTGAGTTCACATTTGCCATCTCCATCTGGTAATACTAAATGGGTGATCGACTCTGGTGCATCATCCCATATTTCAGGCAATAGGGCTTTGTTTAAATCTATCTCTAAACCTGCTCATAAATCTGCGGTTATGGTTGCTGATGGATCTAGATCTCCAGTTTCTGGCATTGGGGACATTATTTCTCAGTTTCTTATCAAATCTGCCTTATATGTGCCTAACTTCCCTATGAATTTATTATCTGTTAGCAAACTTGTACGAAATTTGAACTGTAGCCTGACATTCTTTCCTGGCTCATGCATTTTTCAGGACCTTCTCACGAGGATGAAGATTGGTGGGGGTATGAAGGTGCTGATGGTCTCTACTACTTGAACGAGATGCCAAGGTCTGACAAAGTTGCTGTGGTCTCTGCCTTATCTGCTTCAGTTTCTGCTTTACAGTGGCACTACAGGCTGGGACACCCTTCTTCTGACAAACTGCGCCATTTACTTCCAGACATGAATAGTTGTAGTTTCCAGTGTGAGTCCTGTCAACTGGGTAAACAAACTAGATCTGTATATCCGAGGCATAGTTCTATGCGCAGCAGGCATATTTTTGATGTAGTGCACTCTGATGTGTGGGGACCATGTAATGTACCGAGTGTGTCTGGCTATCGCTACTTTATTTTGTTTATTGATGATTTTTCGCGGACTACTTGGCTATTTCTGTTAAAAAGTAGATCCGAGGTGATATCCACAATAAAGTATTTTTTTGCTGAAATTAAAACCCAGTTTGGTGTGCCTATTAAAATTTTTAGAACTGATAATGCGTTGGAATTTGTTCAGAAAGATGTGGAACTCTTTTGTAAATCTGTTGGAACTTTACATCAAACCTCCTGTGCCTATACACCACAGCAGAATGGTGTAGCTGAAAGAAAGAATCGTCATTTGTTGGAAGTGGCTCGAACTATCATGTTGCACTCGCATGTACCTCGTACTTATTGGCCAGAAGCGGTTCTGACTGCCTGTTTTCTCATTAATCGTATGCCATCGTCGGTTATTGGTAACAAAATCCCTATCCAAGTTTTACATCCGGAGGCTCCCTTATTTTCTGTTCCTCCACGGATTTTTGGTTGCACGTGCTTTGTACGACTCCTTGGCCCTACATCTGATAAACTGTCGCCTAGAGCAGCTAAATGTATTTTCTTGGGATATTCAAGAACTCAGAAAGGTTATCGCTGTTATAATCCTGCTACGAGAAAATGGCTGACTAGTAGTGATGTGGTGTTCTTTGAAGATACTCCTTATTATTCATCTGCGGGAGAAAATTTGCAAACAGATATTATTGCACCACCTTTGCCTATTCTGTCTGACTGCATACCTGAGACGAATGATACTGTGATACCAGATCCTCCTCAGTTTCGTGTTTATCAGCGCAGGAACAGAGCACCTCCTCCACAAGTACCCCCCCCCCCCAGTCAACCAATCTTCACCTCCAGAAGGTTCTGCTTCACTTGAGGTACAATCTGATTTACATATCCCTATTGCACTTCGCAAAGGGACTCGTTCCTGCACATCTCACAGTATTGCTAATTTTGTATCTACTGATCATCTCACTGCTCAGGCGCGTGATTTTGTCTATGTCTTATCTGCTGTTACTGTTCCTAAGACTATTCAGGATGCCCTGCGGAGTACAGCTTGGACTTCTGCTATGCAAGATGAGATGACCGCTCTGACTGATAGAGGCACTTGGGAGCTGGTGGATCCCCCTCCTCAGTGCAAACCTGTAGGTTGTCGCTGGGTGTACACTGTCAAATATCAACCGGATGGTACAGTTGAACGGTTGAAAGCTCGGTTAGTTGCCAAAGGATATACTCAGACATACGACATTGACTACTTTGAGACTTTTTCTCCTGTTGCTCGCTTAAATTCTGTCAGAATCCTATTATCTGTAGCTGTAAATTGTGACTGGCCTCTTCTACAGCTTGATGTGAAGAATGCTTTCCTATATGGTGATCTACAGGAGGAGGTTTATATGGAGCAACCTCCTGGGTTTGTTGCTCAGGGGGAGTCTCACAAAGTATGCAGGCTTAAAAAATCTATTTATGGGCTCAAGCAGAGTCCACGTGCATGGTTCGATAAATTAAGCAGGATTCTTTCTGACTTTGGCTTTCTACGGTCCCAGGTGGATCATTCTGTCTTCACAAAGAAAACTTCTGCAGGAATTATTCTTCTGATTGTCTATGTAGATGATATCATTATTTCAGGCAGTGATTCTTCAGGTATTCAGGCCACAAAAAACCATTTGAGTACACATTTTGCTACCAAAGACTTGGGCAGACTGCGATACTTTTTGGGCATAGAGGTTTCCAGGAACTCTAGTGCTCTTGTGCTGTCTCAGAGAAAATATGTGCTTGATATCCTGCAAGAAACTGGCATGATGGGCGCAAGACCTGCAGATACCCCTATGGATCCCAATGTTAATTGGGACGATGAAACTTCATCTATGTTTTCTGAGCCTAAGAAATACAGGAGACTTATTGGAAAATTGATCTATCTGACTGTTACTCGTCCTGACATTACTACTGCTGTGGGCCTTCTGAGCAGGTACCTGGACAAGCCTAGACAGTGTCACTGGGATGCTGTCTGTCACATTCTGAGATACTTAAAAAGGGCACCTGGCAAAGGTCTGTATTACAAGAAAAATGGACATTGTAAACTTGAGGGCTATTCTGATTCAGATTATGCAGGCAGCAGAATTGACAGGAAATCCACCTCTGGCTACTGCACCTATGTAGGGGGTAACTTGGTGACTTGGAGGAGCAAGAAACAGAATGTTGTTGCTTGCTCCAGTGTTGAAGCTGAATACAGGGCCATGGCCCATACTGCCTGTGAACTTCTCTGGGTGCGTTCTCTTTTGCATGAACTTGGGATTGAATCTTCTTATGCGATTCCAATGCACTGTGACAACCGAGCTGCTATTTTCATTGCCAATAATCCTGTTTATCATGAGCGCACCAAGCATATCGAGGTGGACTGCCACTTCATTCGAGAATCTGTTCTGGCTGGGAAAATTTGCACTCCTTTTACAAGATCTGAAGATCAAGTTGCAGATGTCTTCACAAAACTTCTGGCTAAGAAGCACTTCTGCACGCTGGTGGACAAGTTGGGCATGATTGATATCTATGCTCCAACTTGAGGGGGAGTGTTACAGTATATGTTTTCTGTGGTTTACTTATTCAGTAATTTATTTTGTTATTTGTTTATTCTGTATGGACCTCTCTGTAATTGTTCCAGTATTATATATATGAGGGTGCACACATTGTGCAACCCTATGCTCTCTGAAACCCTGACTCCTAACACTTGTAAAGCAGGCCTTTTCCAGGATAACTTTTTTGGTAGGGGTGAGCAAATCATGGTCCAGACCGCAAAACCGAACCGGACCGGTCAGTTCGGCCCGGTTTGGTCCTAGACCGGTTTGAGTTCGGTCTGGTCTGCGGTCCGGAAATTTTGGAAAATCGATTTGCGGTCCTGTCCGGTCCAAAATGGTCAGACCGCGGTCCGGACCGTGGACCGTTTTATATGTAAAATGCCTTTAAATATGAAGTTTTATAATGTCAAAAGTACAAATAAATCACATACTAAGACACTAGTAGTGTGTATATTTGATACTAATGTTAAATAATTGTTAGAAGTAATTAAAATTATCAAAGTTTTAATATTAAAAAAGTTACAAAATGTTAAAAAGTTATGATTGCGGTTCAAACGGTCCGGTCCAGCTTGAAACGGTCCGACCCCGGTCCAGTCCTACTTCCAAACGGTTCGGTCTATGGTCCATACTTTTACACAAATCCGGTCCTCGATCCGGTCCGGTCTGGTTCTGGACCGATGCTCACCCCTATTTTTAGGTACTTCGGAATGTGACATACAACTTCCAGTGACATTGTCTGGGCTTATCTAGATATCTGCTAACCAGACCAACAACAAAAGTGATATCAACCCTAGTGACAGTAAGATATATTAGTTTCCCAACTATTGTCGATACTGATGATGGTCAGGGTAAGGAGGAGAATTTTTGTCATCCCAGTTAGTATTTGGATCTAAGGGAGTGACAACAGGCTTAGCCCCAAGCATTCCTGTTTCAGAGAGGACATCCATAACATATTTTCACTGAGACAAGCATAGACCAGAGGAAGATCGAGAAACCTCAATGCCCAAAAAATATCTCAATTTTCCTAAATCTTTGGTAACAAAGTGTTATTCCAAGTAGTTTTTAGTTGCGTGGATTCCTGCTGACTCACTACCAGATAAAATGATGTCATCAACATAGACAATCAATATGACAAGACCGGAAGTAGTTTTCTTAGTAAATATAGAATGATCAGACTGGACATGAGGAAATTCAAAATTTTGAAGAATGGAGCTTAGCTTGTCAAACCAGGCTCCTGGAGTTTGCTTAAGGCCATAAATTGCTTTACACATGCGACAAACTTTGGATGACTCCCTCTTACTCACAAATCCAGGAGGCTGCTCCATGTATACCTCATCATGTAAATCACCATATAGGAAAGCATTTTTCACATCCAGTTGAAATAGAGGCCAGTCAGAATTTACTGCCACAAAAATAAGAACACGAACTGAGTTTAGGCGAGCTACATGAGAGAAGGTCTCAAAATAATCTACTCCATATGTCTGAGTGTAGCCTTTGTCTACAAGACGAGCTTTGAGTCGCTCAATAGTTCCATCAATATGATATTTGATTGTAAAAAATCCATCATCAACCAACTGGTGAATAATCAACAGGTGCATCAACTAACTCCCAAGTATGTCGATCAGTGAGAGCATGTATTTCAGATTCCATGGCTTGACGCCATGCTGGATGCTGAAGAGCCTGGGTCGCATTTTTAGGAATAGAAACAACAAATAGAGCAGAAGTGAAGTTTACAAAATTAGTTCCCAAGTTAGCAGTAGTACAGAAATTCCCAATGGGATGTTGAGTGCAAGACCGAGTTCCTTTGCGTAAATTGATAGGAATATCTAAGTCAGAAAATACATGAGATGGAGGTGGATCTGCCGACGAGGATGGAGGACTTGGAGGGGCCATGGAGGGAGTTGGAGCCTTCGGTCTTCTTTGAAAAACCATTAGTGGCAGAGCAGGTGCAACAGTTGTATCCGATAGAGCAATATCATCAATCATAGGTAAAGGAGTATCCGCAATTAAATCAGATGTAAGGGCAGACCCAACAGAAGAATAGAACGACATAGTTCAAAAAAGACAACATCAGCAGAATCCATCCACTTCTTGGTACTCGGATCATAACATATGTACCCTTTTTGTGTCCTAGAGTACCCCAAGAAAACACACTTGGTAGCACGTGGATCCAGTTTGGTTAAGCCATGACACATATTTTTTACAAAACATGTACTTTCAAAGATTCAAGGAGGCACAGTGAAAAGAGGTGCATCAGGATATAGAATTTGATAGGGCACTTGATTGCCTAGAGCAGAAGAAGGCATGCGGTTTATGAGAACATGCAGCAGAAATAGCTTCCAGCCAAAAATATTGGAGGACATGGTAGTGGAAAAGGAGAGTGCGGGCAACCTCAAGAAGATGACGATTCTTGTGTTCAACAACCCCATTCTGTTGAGGTGTGTATGCACATGAAGTTTGGTGAATGGTACCCATTTTTCGACAAAAAAGACTTACCTATGTTTGCATGAACTCAAGGGCATTGTTAGTACGAAAGATTTTTATAGGTTTATCAAACTGGGTACGTATCTCAACAAAAAACGATATGATAGTATCAAGTATATGAGATTTGTCTTTTAACAAAAATAACCAAGTGCTTCTAGAGAAATTGTCAATAAAACTCATGAAGTACCGAAAACCAAAAATGCTGGAAATAGAACATGGTCCCCAAATGTTAGCATGCATTATATCAAACAACTGTTTTGAGCCAATACAACTTTTCCTGGTGAAAGTAGATCTAGTATGTTTGCCAACCGACAGGTTTCACAGTGAAAAACTGAATCAGAAATGTCCAGTATAGTAGTAAGTGCTTCAACTTAGCCGGTGAAGGGTGCCCCAAACGATAGGGCCACTGGATGCCAGTCATAGAAGTAGTCAGGAAAGCAACAGTCTTTGGCGAGTTCAAGTAGTATAACCCGTCTGGTCCCTCATGGCCCAAACCAATCTTCATCCTCGTACGCAGATCCTGAAAGATAACACTATCCAGGTCAAAAGTTATGGAGCACCACATGCTCTTAACGGTTCTACTCACAGATAACAGATTGATAGGGAATTTAGGAACATATAATGCTACACGTAATAAAAGACGGCCAGGAGCGCAAATATTCACTTTCTTGAAACGGGTGTTTGAGAGCCATCGACAAGTGTAACAGGCAGAATAACAGAAGTTTTATGCAGGTTAGAAAATAAAGTAGAATTGCGAGTAATATGGGAGGTTGCACTAGAGTCGACCATCTATGTATTTTTACCAGACTGTGCTAGTAGAGCAGAATTGCCATTAGTAGCAGTCTCAGCAGAGGAAGCTAGCCGTGCTTGGAGCAACTTCTCAAACTCAGATCAGATCTAGTTGGCAGAACGTGGAACAGACGAAGAAGTAACAATGTCAGGATGGTCTGCCGAAACTTGATTCACCCAAGCTGGTTTGCCATGCTTGATTCAACAACGACCTTTGTATGATTGGTGCGCTTGTAGAAGTTGCAGTAGCGCTGTTCAGTAGATGAGGAGTCAGAACCAGACGAGTACGAACCACGACCAAGGCCGGTAGTAGAGCGCCCTCAACCGCGAACCACGGAAAGAATCACCAAACCGAACAACAAGGGCTGCACCATCAAAAGAGTTAGGAGACACTTGAGAGACAGAAGGTAAGCGTTGTACGCATTTCAGAACATCTCGCAAAGTAGGTAGAGGATCAGTGAATAGAATCTAATCAACAACACCTGTAAAGGAGGGTGGTAACCCAGCCAAGAACTGAACAAGCTGAAGCTCGTTGCACTGTCGTTGGGTTTCCTTAATATCAGCCGTCAGTGGATGGCAGATCTCGAATTCATCCCAGAGTGCGAATACTGATTATAGTAGCCTTCTATAGGATCAATATTAGTGTACTTCTTAGCCAAGTGCTTGAAGATATCAAACACTTTCTTCGAATTTTGTTGATGAGAGTACACGTGGGAAAGTTTATCCCGATTGTCCTTAGCCGTCCGCAGTCGTAGGAGAGATTGGCTGATCTTAGGTTCAACGCTGTTGATCATCCAGGTCATAACACCAGAATCTTCTTTGGACCACAAATCATATGCCTTCTTTGTCTTGTCATCAACAGTTGCAGCAGGAGCAGCCGTGCCTTTAGTAGAAAGATGGGAGTAGCGTCCTTGAGCCTTGACATAAAGTTCGAAAGAAGCCGCCCAAGTGTGATAGTTGGAACCATCCAACTTAACAGTAGTGACGCACAGATTCCAGAGCGGATCGGTGGACGCCATGAGTCATGTAGTATGCAAGACATCAAAGCAGGCTGGAGCAGCAAGCACAAGCAGCAGGCACATAGCAGTCAGCAGAAAAAAAGCAGCAAAAACCCAACACATGGGCAGAGCTATTAACACCCATACAAGGGCAGAAGATAGCAGTTAGAGATCTGACGCATCAAATCCCAGAAAGAGATTTGACGCATCTGATCCCAGAAACCCACGTAGGGGCAACAGAAAATATAGAAAAACCTACGTCAACAAGGAGGAAGAATTACTCCACCGTGAGGCGTAGGCAGACAGAGAGCAAAAATTGATTAGCCCGTCAATGTGCTATAACTGGAAGTTATCGGAGACGTTCAGAGAGTAGCAGGGAAGAGAATGATTGATCGGGGTGGCTAGCCGGAGAGAGAGATGGTGGTGGATGGAGATACTGGTGGTGCGGAAGAGGGGAGGGAGAAAGGGAAGCGGTGGAGGGTTGTTGGGAGGGGGTTTGTGGGCGGCGGGGGGGGGGGCTGTTGGGGCTGGTGGCCGCAGGCTGGTGGAGGGGGTGTGACCACGGGGCTAGGGGGCTGTGATGGTGGTGGGTAGGGTTAGGGGGTGTGGCAGCGGGTGGAGAAGAGGGGGAAGGTGGCGGCTAGGGTTAGGTGAGCATGGGTAGGGTTAGGGTGGGAGGGGCTTACGGAGGATCAAGAGACTCTGATACCATCTAAAATACTAAACGATTTCTTATTAGATGAGTAAAACATTTACAGAGGCCTCTCTTTTATAGTGCAAGAGAGTAAAGCATAAAGCAGAGACAAGCAATATGCGATAAAAGAAAGAGGCTAATAGACAAGACAACTCTAAAGCTCATAACACAATAATAAAAATAAATCCAGTAAAATATATATACTAATATATTTCATTTCAACTTTTCGTGTCTCTATGTTCCTTATAGAATTTCAGTTTCATTCTAATCTATATGCTATTTTCTGTTTCTCCTTTCCTCTAATCCTCTCCTCATCTCTATGGTCCTAGTCTTGATGGACAATGGCATTTTGAAGGAGTAAGGTGCCCCCCCTGCCCAAATCCCATAATCAGTCAAATACATTATGTAAATATAAATTCGTTTAGTGTTTATAATTTTGTTAGTTGTGATAGCTTTATATTTGACGATCGAATAACTTACATCTCACATGTAATCCTAAGACAAACAGGAGTAAGTTACAAATTATGAACCAAACAGTTGAAGAATCATATTGAGAATAAATGCATTCAATTATGAATAGTAAAAGATAAGGATGCAAATATAAGTATATAATAAGCGGAGCCAAGGCTCTGTTAGAAACTTAGCCAGATAATGAAGTTTGGTTGTTGCTGGTCACTAGGTCTGAATTGGGGAAATCTGAATCTACCACGTTGAGCATTTGAGAACTCAATCCAGTTTCAATCCACGTGTGTTTGAATGGCAAGCAGCTGACCGGGATCTAATCCTATGTGACAGGAAGAAGCAGGTCATTTCACCATAAATTACCATCAATGCTACTACAAGAAAGACAACTCTTAATCTGGACTGGACTACCAAATCTTGCTCAAAGTAGGACTGAGTTGGTTTGGGTTTGGGGATTTTGTTGCGAAAAATGGACCCCTTAATCCCATTTTGATCCAAATTCAACCACACAACCCATTGTCCGGGACCGGACTACATTATGCCTGTGACACCAAACCCAGAGCTAAATCCGTATCTAGTCTTGCATCAAATAGAAACCTCTACATGCGACCATGGTTTTAGTCGACTTTCTTATCCGGTGTGGTAACCCAAAGTGCATGTGGATGTTACCTTATGACTATCATATATGTCTCCCCAAGTATTAATCTTGAAACCATATATTTTTACTCCCTTGCACTATTGCAAAAGTGCGATCCCTCAACGGATAAAAGTTACTCTAGCCAGAACAAGTTGATCTTCCTCCAGACTTCACATTGATAGTAAGGTTTTGCCTTGGCTCTTTGTCATATGTTGATTTGATGTATCCAAATTTTTCGTGTATCTTCTAAGTTGTTGTGGTTTTTTTTTTTGGTTACCAGAAATTGCATTGTTTGCTTCAAATTTTGAATGATAGTCATATATAGAATGCACATATACATGGCTTTACGTTACTATTTTTGGTGTTGGAGAGTCATGCCACTTTTTGGAATGGATTGGTGTATTATATTATCAACGATGTCTTCTGGTCATTATTGGGAAGGGGGACTAAATGAATTACTCCCTAGTTTGGATGAAATAAGATATCATAGCGATGGTAAATATTCTTTGTGACCCCCTTCAGTAGTTGGCTGGCTCTGCCACTGCTGATGCAAATGGAAGTTTTACACACTAGGCAAACTCCTCCATTTTAAGGTTAGTTTTGAGGGAGACGAATATGTGCAAGAGTTTGAGACAAGAAGATCGAGAGATGTACTAAGAGGAAAAGAGAGTGCCCAGTCTACCATAGTTGCCCGTACACCATCGGGTGTTAAGTTCTCTTGTCTATTTCTACAATCAAAGTACTAACCTAGGCAATCAGCTGCACATGAACGGGAGTAGACTTACAAGTACAACGAACTTTCAGAAGGGGATGCGAGAATGCCTTATTATAGGTTCTTTGCAAGTCACTTGTTTTCAGCTTTGACATAAGGCACATTTGTCCAGGAAAAGGTACAATGGGCTCTTTGATGCGGTCGGTCGTTACAAGAAGGAAATGAACCATTGGAGGAAGAAATAGACATGTAACAAGAAAGATAAGATGAACAGAAGGAGCAACTATCGAATTTGAAGCTGTTAGCATGCATTGTGGGACTTTCGCTACCGAATAGACTGCAACTTCTTCCTCAACCATAGACATTGAATCTTAAAAAGCTATAGAGACCTAGAAGTAGCGTCTCTTTGGAGTATCATTGTGAATCATGAAAACCTTCTCTTGGACCTTGTCATTGGGTGCATTATATATATACATCACCACCGGTTACTAGTTTGTATTGTTTATGCATTCTTATAGGACCTATATAGAAGAAATTGTTGAACCATAGACGTTGAATTCCTACAAATTATGGTAGACTGGATGTAGGGTTGTTTTGAAGTATTGGTGCATGATGAAAACCTTCTCTTGGACATTGTTGTTGGCTTATCCTTTCTTGTTCCACTCCTAGCTTCATTCCTTGTCGTTGGGTTCTCTCCGTGGGCTTTATATATGTCAAGACTCTTCTCTTATTATTATGTTGTCTTCTTATTTGTCTCTTTCTGATGGCTTTATCTACGAGTGATTTTATTCTTGTGTCCCTTTATTCGACTTTTCTCGCCTTTTTAATCTGGTATATATACTTCTTGGGCTTATTTTGTCTACTGTGTATGTCCATTTCATTTAGGCCATTATTGTCTTGTTATTGGAAGCTTGTCTAGTCAATGATGAATTCTCTTTGTTGGAGAATCATACTCTCAATTGGGCTATTTTCCATCCATTATCAATGAAAAGTTATAATATCTATTGACAGTAATACCCTGATGGTGGCCATCTTCACTTACAGTAGACTGCCATGCACTGCAATTCCTATTGGTAGAGACATCTTTTGCGGGGACAGCACTTTATACTCTAGTTTTGATGTTGATTTGTTTTCTCCTGTGACTTTTCCCCTCCTAGCTGTTAGTGTTTAAAATGTCTAAGCATAATTTCGTGCAAATAATATTATTACTGATTAATTGTCAATTTTTCATCTAATATTCTTGTGATATTTTTAATTATGTATTCACCTCATTGTCTGAGATTTTGTCAATTTTTTTTAATATTCTATAAGACATTTTGCTGCAAGCCTGCAATAATCATGACTTTTTTTGGTAGGCACTGCAATATTCATGACATTTTGGTTATTATGTAATATGCACTAAGTAGCATCAAAGATAAATGCTGCTACTACATTTCCATGAGTTTGATAAAATAATATTTAGTTTAATTTTCAACCAGCAATAAAACTATCAACCACAAATTAAATCATTAACATTGTTGTGATCCCTATAAAAAGTCATATTATTGTTAGCGTACATGTGATAAATGATGTATGTTCACTGCCCAATTTATTGATAGTAAACTTATTTGATTTCACCAATGTTTTAAAAAGCAGGAAGCGCGTGGTGAGCGGACATCACCTTGTAACTGCTTAAGCGCCAGGCGGGCGCTTAAGAGGACACTTTCTGAAAAAACAAATACCTAAATTCTTCTATAATTTAATACAAAATTACACATATTTCTACATAAAACGATATTTCTAAGGAAATTTTATACATATCTAAAGCAAATCAGTAATTAACTTAGTATGAATCAATGCTTTACTACTAATCAAGGAAGCACATACACGTTTCTAGACACGGACACGGACACTGACACGGACACGGGACATGGCAAATTTAAAAAATGTAGGACACGGACACAACATTGGATGAGGGAAAATATTTTTTTAATATATACATATATGTGGGTGTATGATGTATTAACTGGAATATGTTTTCAAATTTATCCAGATCAATGTATCTATGTATATATAATCTTATATGCATATAGAGGTGTCTTTGTGTGTATAGTACAAACAATGTGAAGAAGAAAAATAAACGTGTATTTCTGTAAATATAGTATATTACATATTTTTTATATATACGAGTTCATATTACTCATTTAACCAACTTATTAAACCATAATTTGATTCATAATATCTGATTCAGCTTAGACTTTACATATTGTTTTTTTCCAACGGATTTGCTTGTAATTGTGATCAGATATGAGCTCTATGTTACATTTTCTCAGTAATAGGACATAACAGTAGATGTATATTCAACATTTGCGTTGTAAAATAGGCTATTACAGCAGCAGCTGCTGTAATGCCATGTCTAGGAAGTGTCCGGGCAGTGTCCAGCCGTGTCCGGGGTGCAGAAAAAGACCAAAATGAACTGGACACGTCCCAGCCGTGTCCAAAACGTTTTGGGTCGTGTCTGGGAA
This sequence comes from Alisma plantago-aquatica, assembly GCA_963693085.1. Classification (NCBI taxonomy): domain Eukaryota; kingdom Viridiplantae; phylum Streptophyta; class Magnoliopsida; order Alismatales; family Alismataceae; genus Alisma; species Alisma plantago-aquatica. The sequence continues at coordinate 1,472,671,045 of OY856412.1, read as the reverse complement.
GTGTCCGTGTCCAAAACGTGTCCGACACGGACACGGGGGCTGTCTAGAAGTGTCTGTGCTTCCTTGCTACGAATCAATATTTCTAATCACGAAAATCAGCAAACAATCATTAACTGTAAATAACCAACTATGAGTTAATTATATAATTCTTTACTACTAATCAGTAATACTAATCGGTAAAATAAGCAAGCATATCAGTATATCAGTATTTATCAACACCTTACTACTAATCAATATTTCTAATCAGTATTTATCAATACTTTATTACTAATCAGTATTTCTAATCACTAAAATCAGCAAGCAAATCAGTAATTTTAAATAACCAACTATGCATTAATTATTTAATGCTTCACTACGAATCCATAATACTAATCAAGTAATCAGTGTCGAACCCAAAAAAAAATACGTATCAGTCATATTAATCAGCAACCAATGAAAGCAGCAATCAGTAAAACTAATCCACTAGAAGTATAATACAGTAATATCCATACTAGTATAAAAACAACAAGGAAATCAGCAAAAGCAATCCAATATCAGGGCCTCTAGGAGCCGATTTTTACTTAGGCGGGTCAAGGCCGACTGAGCAGCTTACAAGTGGGCGCTTAATGGCCCAAGCGTCAGGTGGGCGCCTAAGGCCTGGATTAGACGTCCAGCACCTGTCAGTAAGCAGCCGCTTGGGCCTTTTTTTTAATATAGTAGATTTCACTTTTACATTCTATTCACGTATTATAATATATTTATTTCCAGCAATTAGAAGGGCGATTTTTTATTCAGAAGATGTCTAATGGATGCATGTTCAATGCCTAAATTGTTCATAATGAACTCATTTGATCTTATTTTTATATCGCTCATGTTTAAGTATTTATTTTTCATGCATTGCCTTATATCTTGGGAGTCATGAATCATATATGCTAAGAAACTAAGCCTGCAAAACAAAATCAAAGTGGCTGGGCACCCAGTGAATTCCCCAGGGCGCTTTGACATCTTGAAATCATTTCCTGGTCTTTGGTCGCTCAGTTTAGTAATTAACCATATCTAGTTGCCACAAACATGGTCCTATTATATGACAAAAAAACAATGACTTTCCAGAAAGAAAGCACGGTCTTATGGGAAATTGAAGATCGTCATCACCTTTGAGTGCCTACCAAAAGTGGATTCCCGGATTTTTTTTTAAACCATTAAGAACTTGACCCACTGCTAGACATGAGAGAGGGGCTTAACAGAACCCTTTTTTTTTTTGAAAAGTTGGCGATTCATTCATCCCATCACTAGGGGTTCAAACTTGTGATCTCTCGGTCATACAACATCAACTTTACCACTCGGGTGTCACTACTTTGGCAGCTTAACAAAACTCTTTCTACTCCTTAAAACTAGCAAACAGGACCACAAACTGACATTTATTGTTTTGTATCGAGTGTGCAATATTCCATTTACTTATATACTGCTGGCTAGGAAGCACAGACACTTCTCGGAGGCTGCCGTGTCCGTGTCCAACGCGTGTCCAACATGGACACACTTTGGACACGCCTCCGGCGTGTCCACTTTGAATTATTTTTATTTAAGTGTTGGACACGGCTTGGACACTCCATGGACACCTCCAGGACACCCCACTCCGACCCACTTAAGCCTAGGCGTATGAAAAAACCCAAGCCTTCTCTAAATCTTTGCCTCTTGTCCTCCACTACTCGCCCTACTACCATTAGTTAATTAAGCTTCAGGTGCTACATGCAAGTCATTGACACCACCCTTCTTATCATCTCCACCTGCTATTGCAACATCCGGGGACTGCCACATCAACCATGAGGAGGAAAACAATTGGATTCACCTCCTCTTGATAGTGCATGTTGTTAATCATTACTTCCATTGGAACTATTGTCCCCGAAATTCTACCGCTCTTAATTTTTACAATTCATATTACAACAATATCATATAATCAAGCATCGTAATGTTTGTTGTGAACTAATCCATATTGTGACTTGTAAATATAATGTTATATGTTGATTGCTTGTTGGATTTCATGGTGATTGCCCATGCGGATAATCTATCTAGATCATTTTGTGTTAATACACATAGCATATTACACATTATATGTCATAATATGTTATACAAATATATATATATATATATATATATATATATATATATATATATATATATATATATATATATACATATACTTGCCGTGTCCAGTGCCGTGTCCGTGTCCTATATTTTTGGAAATTGACGTGTCCCGTGTCCGTGTCTAAATCCGTATCCGTGTCCGTGTCCATGCTTCCTAGACTGCTGGATGGAGGAGTATCTCAGTCATATTAATGCACTTATTGTTCTTTCATATTACATAGGAAGTAGCTGCTATTACTCCACTTTTACTTTATTTTATAGGGCAATAAAGTTATTGTACTTATCTTTATACAGTGGAATGACAATTCTTATTTGACTATACACCAAAAACTCAATATCTCTTTTTGCTGTAGGACCTATTGTTCTTTGCCGAATAACTTTTACTATGCTATAAACGCTATGGTCATATGAAGTTGGTTTCGACCTTTGGGTTTCTTGACTTGCCAAACTGACACTTGTTGTTGACTCGCTGAAGGCAGACTTGTTGTATCTTTTATGACCTATTTTATTTGCCAAGACTACACTATGAGGGTTACAGTCACATGACTTGAGATACTTTCACATGGCTGACTGCTATTTCAACACTGGTGCATACAAATTAGCATCATTTTACCAATAAAACCCATATATTTCAAAATTGCATTTAATGGAAATTCCTGCAGTCTTTCCTATCATTTAGATTAGCCACAAAAGATATTCTATTAGAGTAGCAAGCTAAGTCATAAGATTTTTTTTTTTTACTTTCTGAACTACACCATATTTCCACCTTTTAAAAAAAAAAATCATGGATGCCTTTTGTGTGAACTTGGTTGACAGAATGTGACAAGCCCGTTTTGTAGTTTCCCTGAAGTCTCAATAATTTCAGGGTGAAGGGTAAACGATACTTTGACTGTCCTCCTCAGCATGGTGGTTTACTTCGGCCAGATAAAGTGAAGGTGAGTTTGCATAAATCAACATTTGAGTTCCTGCAGCTTGGATTGCTGCTATATTTATAGCACTATTCATGCTATGGTATCTGTTGTGAAGTATGCCGTCTGCCATATATTACCATTGTTTGCATTGCTTCCTTATATATTCATTGAAGAGCATCATCCTTCACTTATGTAAATGTGAAGTATTGTTCTTTTAGTTGATTGCTTGGTGCCTATTATGTTTTTTAAGCTAATATTATAGACAATTGGCTAATCGAGAATACTATGAATCGTATATTGCATGTATAAATTTAAACAATTTTCTTGGTTCACTTGTAGAAAGAAGGTGACAAGCAAGTTTATTTACACTCATGGAACTGGAGATGTTTTGTATGTTTATGTATTGGATTGTTAGGCAAAAGCCTATGATTTAGAAGCTTTGCAAGCTGAACGACAGAAGCTTGCTTATGATTTAGAAGCTTTGCAAGCTGAACGACAGAAGCTTGCTTATGATTTAGAAGCTTTGCAAGCTGAACGACAGAAGCTATCTATTGAATTCCCCTTATAGTTAAGTTGGTACAATCATATTGTGTGCTGGTAATGTTAGGATACAACGAGTAACATAACTAGAAGTCCACATTGGGATTATAGATTCTAAGAAAGCAACAGGATTAGTCTGAATGACTAGTTGTTAGGCTATATGAAACTCTTACCCCAAAAAATGCTACACGTTGGAATCTATTAATTTGGTCCCATTCTATGCTACTGTGTGTCACGACTATATGTATCTTGATTTCATCAAAAGCGCCTGTCAACAATTATAAGTTTGGAACCCGTACAATAAATGAAGAATATATATAATTTATGGTTGGGACTTTTTGGTCTTGCTTTTCTTTCATGCCTGATTTACTATAAGCTTTTCTAGTTAGAATTGTGGTTTGTGCCTCCGATTCATTGTTCTTTATTTACTTGCCCTTTATGTCCTAGGATTCGGCTATATTACTGCAGAAATATCTAACAAATTATTCTCATTAGTGAAATTAAGAGTTACAATCTTTCCTCATATAGGAGTACATAGAGTTATTCGAATACACTTAAGTGGTAAATGGATCCTCACTTCAGCATATCAAGGATAGAAGAAATACATAAGAAAGAATAATACAACGGGCCTACGCCCAATAATCACTTATACTTACACTCCCCTCAAGCTGGAGAGTATATGTAGTGTAGTCCCAACTTGATACACATATGTCAAAAAAGGCCCGGAGGTAGTGGTTTTGTCAAAATGTGCACATGTGGTGTCACAAATTTCTTGCCTTTACTAGGTGTGCACAAAATGTCAATCTAGTTCAATACGTTTTGTCCGTTCATGGAAGATAGATTGACTGCGATATGTATGGCAACTTGGTTGCCTCACTATAAGTTGTTGGTGTTTGAACAAGAATCCCAAACTCAGCCAGGATGGAGTGTACTCACTGCAAGTCTCATCATGCATGAGCCATTGCTTTGTATTCTTCTTCCTTTCTTCATTGAGCAACAAATGATACCTTCTTGCTCCTCCAAGCAACCGGGTGATTGCCTAACATGATATTGAACCTAGACGGGGCCCGGTGGTTTTGAACCTTTCCTGCCCAATCTGCATCCACATATCTGAAGATGGTAACAATCCTCGGTATGACCAAGCTTGCTTGGAATGGTCTAAGCTTATTGCAATAGGTGCATTTAGGACACGATCGTCGTTCACGCCCATGGCCGCATGCTACCACGACCACTGCTGCTTGTGCTTCAGAGGATTCAGTGTGGATGATCCTGGATGGTTCCATATTTGATTGGGGTAGACAGGCAAGCCTGGTCCACGGAGGGCAAAGAAGTGCCTCCTAGTAGAAGCTGACAAACCACTACATGACGGGGATGGCGACCACTAAGAAATGACCCAAGATGAAAGAATCTCTTTCTTTGATGAATCTACAGATTTAGTGGGTGAGGAACTTGATTTGCTTGTGCCTCCATCGAGTTATAGTACATCTCCACCCTATCGCTTGGAGAAAAATTTGTCCATAATGTAGAGACGAAGACAATTCTCCTCGTGTGTAGAGTTATTTCATCTCATTCCACATGGG